>CM069405.1:524436653-524994153 GCA_035609135.1 Eleutherodactylus coqui
TTCTCTTTCTCTCTCTTTCTCTCTTTCCTTCTCTCTCTCTTTCTCTCTTTCCTTCTCTCTCTCTTTCTCTCTCTTTTCTCTCTTTCTTTCTTTCTCTCTTTCTTTCTTTCTCTCTTTCTCTCTCTCTCTTCTTCTCTCTCTTTCTTCTCTCTTTCTCTCTCTCTTTCTCTCTCTCTCTCTCTTCTCTCTCTCTTTCTCTCTCTCTTCTCTCTCTCTTTCTCTCTCTCTCTTCTCTCTCTCATCTTCTCTCTCTCTTCTCTCTCTTTCTCTCTCTTTCTCTCTCTCTTCTCATCTCTGTCTTCCAATCTCTCTCTCTTCTATCCCTTCCTCTCCTGCCCTCCAGTTGTCTCTTTCTTTTTCTTTGTTCTCCAGTTTCTCCTCTGTCCTTCAGTGTCTCTTCTTTTTCTTTGTTTCTCCAGTCTCTCTCTGTCCTTCAGTGTCTCTTTCTTTTCTTTGTTCTCCAGTCTCTCTCTGTCCTTCAGTGTCTCTTTCTTTTTCTTTGTTCTCAGTCTCTCTCTCTCTCTTTCTATATCTTTCTCTCTGTACTCTAGTCTCTCTTTATTTCTCTGTCCTTCAGTTCTCTCTTTCTCCTGTCCTCCAGTCTCTCTTTCTCTGTCCTTCTTTTTCTCTTTCTCCGTCCTCCAGTCTCTTTCTCTGTCCTTCAGTTTCTCTTTCTCTGTCCTCCAGTCTCTCTTTCTCTGTCCTTCTTTTTCTCTTTCTCCGTCCTCCAGTCTCTTTCTCTGTCCTTCGGTTTCTCTTTCTCTGTCCTCCAGTCTCTCTTTCTCTGTCCTTCGGTTTCTCTTTCTCTGTTCCTCCGTCTCATCTCTTTCTTTATCTCCCTGTCCACCAGTCTCTCTCTTTCTCTGTCCTCCAGTCTCCCTCCTTTCTATCTCATTCTCTCTGTCCTCCAGTCTCTCTCTGTCCTTCAGTTTCTCTTTCTCCCTCACTCTCCTCCAGTCTCTCTCTTTCTATCTCTCTCTCTGTCCTCTAGTCGCTCTCCTCTTTCTCTATTCTCCAGTCTCTCTCTTTCCTTCATTCTCACTTTCTGGCTCTCTCTCCTCAGTCTCTCTCTTTCTCGGTCTTCCAAACTCTCTACTTCTATCTCTTTTTCTCTGTCCTCCAGTCTCTCTCTTACTCTCTCTCTGTCTTCCAGTCTCTCTCTTTCTATTCCTTCCTCTCTGCCCTCTAGTGTCTCTTTCTTTTTCTTTGTTCTCCAGTTTCTCTCTGTCCTTTAGTGTATCTTCCTTTTTCTTTGTTCTCCAGTCTCTCTCTGTCCTTCAGTGTCTCTTTCTTGCTCTCTGTCCTCCAGTCTCTCTCTTTCTATATCTTTCTCTCTGTACTCTAGTCCTACTTTATTTCTCTGTCCTCCAGTCTCTCTTTCCCTGTCCTCCAGACTCTCTCTCTTTCTATCTCTTTCTCTCTATCCTCCAGTCTCTCTCTCTGTCCTCGAGTCTCTCTTTCTATCTCTCTCTCTCTATCCTCCAGTCTCCTCTCTCTGTCCTCGAGTCTCTCTCTCTTTCTGTCTCTTTCTTCTCTATCCTTCAGTCTCTCTCTGTGTCCTCGAGTCTCCTCTTTCTATCTCTCTCTCTATCCTCCAGTCTCTCTCTCTGTCCTCGAGTCTCTCTTTCTATCTCTCTCTCCTCTATCCTCCAGTCTCTCTCTCTGTCTCGAGTCTCTCTCTCTTTCTATCTCTTTCTCTCTATCCTCCAGTTTCTGTCTTTTTCTCTGTCCCCCAGTCTCTCTCTGCCCTTCAGTTTCTCTTTCTCCCTCACTGTCCTCCAGTCTCTCTCTTTCTATCTCTTTCTCTCTGTCCTCCAGTCTCTCTCTCTGTCCTACAGTCTCTCTCTCTCTTTCTGTCCTCTAGTCTCTCTCTCTCTTCTTTCTGTATTCTCCAGTCTCTCTTTTTCCTTCATTCTCACTTTCTGGCTCTCTCTCCTCCAGTCTCTCTCTCTTTCTCTGTCCTCCAGTCTCTCTCTTTATATCTCTTTTTCTCTGTCCTCCAGTCTCTCTCTTTCTATTTCTTTTTCTCTGTCCTCCAGTCTCTCTCTTTCTTTCTCTTTGTCCCCAGTCTCTCTCTCTTTCTTTCTCTGTCCTCCAGTCTATCTCTTTCTCTCTCTCTGTCTTCCAATCTCTCTCTTTGTCTCTCTCTCTCCCTGTCCTCCAGTCTCTCTCTCTTTCTCTCACTGTCCTCTAGTCTCTCTTTCTTACTCTCTCTCTGTTCTTTCAGTCTCTCTCTCTCTCTCTCTCTCTCTCTCTCTATCCTCCAATCCTCTCTTTCTCTCTCTCTGCCCTCCAATTTCTCTGTGTATCTCCAGTCTCTTTCTTTCTTCTTTTTTTCTTTTCTTTCTTTCTCTCAGTCCTTCAATCTCTCTCTTTCCTCTCTCTCTCTGTCTTCCAATCTCTCCCTTTGTTCTCCCGTCTCTCTTTCTCTCTCTGTCTTCCAATCATTCCCTTTGTCCCCCCTTCTCTCTTTCTCTCTGTCCTTCAATGTCTCTCTTTCTCTCTGTCCTCCAGTCTCTCTCTTTCTCTCTCTCTGTCCTCCAGTCTCTCTCTCTTTCTATCCCTTCCTCTCTGCCCTCTAGTCTCTCCCTCTTTCTCTCACTTTTTCTCTGTCCTCCAGTCTCTCTCTATCTCTTTCTCTCTGTACTCTAGTCTCTCTCTATTTCTCTGTCCTCCAGTCTCTCTCTTTCTCTCTCTCTTTCTATTTCTTTCTCTCTGTCATCAGTCTCTTTTCTGCCCTCCAGTCTCTCTCTCTTTCTATCTCTTCCTCTCTGTACTCTAGTCTCTCCCTCTTTCTCTCACTTTTTCTCTGTCCTCCAGTCTCTCTCTATCTATCTCTTTCTCTCTGTACTCTAGTCTCTCTCTATTTCTCTGTCCTCCAGTCTCTCTCTTTCTCTCTCTCTCTTTCTATTTCTTTCTCTCTGTCCTCTAGTCTCTCTCTATTTCTCTGTCCTCCTGTCTCTCTTTCTCTGTCCTCCAGACTCTCTCTCTTTCTATCTCTTTCTCTCTATCCTCCAGTCTCTCTCTCTCTCTGTCCTCGAGTCTCTCTCTTTCTATCTCTTCCTCTCTGTCCTTTAGTATCTCTCTCTTTCTCTGTCCTCCAGTCTCTCTCTGTCCTTCAGTTTCTCTTTCTCCCTCACTGTCCTCCAGTTTCTCTTTCTCTCTGTCCTACAGTCTCTCTCTTTCTCTCTGTCCTACAGTCTCTCTCTTTCTCTCTGTCCTACAGTCTCTCTCTTTCTCTCTGTCCTACAGTCTCTTTCTTTCTCTCTGTCCTACAGTCTCTCTCTCTGTCCTTTAGTCTCTCTCTTTCTCTATTCTCCAGTCTCTCTCTTTCCTTCATTCTCACTTTCTTGCTCTCTGTCCTCCAGTCTCTCTCTCTTTCTCTGTCCTCCAGTCTCTCTCTTTCTATCTCTCTTTCTCTGTCCTCCAGTCTCTCTCTTTCTATCTCTTTTTCTCTGTCCTCCAGTCTCTCTCTTTCTATCTCTTTTCTCTGTCCTCCAGTCTCTCTCTTTCTTTCTCTTCTCTTTTTTTTCTGTTCTCCAGTTTCTCGCTGTCCTTCAGTCTCTTTCTCGCTCTCTCTCCTTCAGTCTCTCTCTTTTTCTCTGTCCTCCATTCTCTCTTTCTTTCTCTGTCCTCCAGTCTCTCTCTCTTTCTCTGTCCTCCAGTCTCTCTCTGATCTTCAGTCTCTCTTTATCTCTCTCTGTCCTCCAGTCTCTCTCTCTCTTTCTATGTCCTCCAGTCTCTCTCTCTTTCTCTGTCCTCCTGTCTCTCTCTCTGTCCTTCAGTCTCTCTTTCTCTCTCTCTTTGTCCTCCAGTCTCTCTCTTTTTTTTCTCTGTTCTCCAGTTTCTCGCTGTCCTTCAGTCTCTTTCTCGCTGTCTCTCCTTCAGTCTCTCTTTTTCTCTGTCCTCCAGTCTCTCCCTTTCTATTTCTTTTTCTCTGTCCTCCAGTCTCTCTGTTTCTATCTCTGTCCTCCAGTCTCTCTCTTTCTTTCTCTTTGTCCTCCATTCTCTGTTTCTTTCTCTGTCCTCCAGTCTCTCTCTCTTTCTCTGTCCTCCAGTCTCTCTCTGTTCTTCAGTCTCTCTCTGTTCTTCAGTCTCTCTCTCTCTCTGTCCTCCAGTCTCCCTCTCTCTTTCTCTCTGTCCTCCAGTCTCTCTCTCTCTTTCTCTGTCCTCCAGTCTCTCTCTCTCTTTCTCTGTCCTCCAGTCTCTCTCTTTCTCTGTCCTCCAGTCTCTCTCTGTCCTTCAGTCTCTCTTTCTCTCTCTCTCTGTCCTCCAGTCTCTCTCTCTGTCCTCCAGTCTCTCTCTCTGTCCTTCAGTCTCTCTTTCTCTCTTTCTCTGTCCTTCAGTCTCTCTTTCTCTCTCTCTCTCTCTGTCCTCCAGTCTCTGTCTCTTTCTCTGTCCTCCAGTCTCTGTCTCTTTCTCTGTCCTCCAGTCTCTTTCTCTGTCCTCCAGTCTCTTTCTCTGTCCTCCAGTCTCTGTCTCTTTCTCTGTCCTCCAGTCTCTGTCTCTTTCTCTGTCCCCCAGTCTCTGTCTCTTTCTCTGTCCCCCAGTCTCTGTCTCTTTCTCTGTCCCCCAGTCTCTGTCTCTTTCTCTGTCCTCCAGTCTCTGTCTCTTTCTCTGTCCCCCAGTCTTTCTCTGTCCTCCAGTCTCTCTCTTTCTATCTCTTTCTCTCTGTCCTCCAGTCTCTCTCTATCCTTCAGTCTCTCTTTTTCTCTCTCTGTCCTCCAGACTCTCTCTCTTTCTATATCTTTCTCTCTATCCTCCAGTCTCTCTCTTTTTCTCTCTCTGTCCTCCAGACTTTCTCTCTTTCTATATCTCTCTCTGTCCTCCAGTCTCTCTCTTTCTTTCTCTCCCTGTCCACCAGTCTCTCTCTCTTTCTCTGTCCTCCAGTCTCTTTCTCTGTCCTCCAGTCTCTTTCTCTGTCCTCCACTCTCTTTCTCTGTCCTCCACTCTTTCTCTGTCCTCCACTCTCTTTCTCTGTCCTCCACTCTCTTTCTCTGTCCTCCAGTCCCTTCCTCTGTCCGCCAGTCCCTTTCTCTGTCCGCCAGTCCCTTTCTCTGTCCGCCAGTCCCTTTCTCTGTCCGCCAGTCCCTTTCTCTGTCCGCCAGTCCCTTTCTCTGTCCGCCAGTCCCTTTCTCTGTCCTCCAGTCCCTTTCTCTGTCCTCCAGTCTCTTTCTCTGTCCTCCAGTCTCTTTCTCTGTCCTCCAGTCTGTTTCTCCCTCTCTCTGTCCTCCAGTCGCTCTCTTTCTCTGTCCTCCAGTCGCTCTCTTTCTCTGTCCTCCAGTCGCTCTCTTTCTCTGTCCTCCAGTCTCTCTCTTTTTCTGTCCTCCAGTCTCTCTCTTTTTCTGTCCTCCAGTCTCTCTCTGTCTCTGTCCTCCAGTCTCTCTCTGTCTCTGTCCTCCAGTCTCTCTCTGTCTCTGTCCTCCAGTCTCTCTCTGTCCATCAGTCTCCTTTTTTCGCTCTCTGTCCTCCAGTCTATCTCTCTTTCTCTGTCCTCCATTCTCTCTTTCTCGCTCTCTGTCCTACAGTCTCTCTCTTTCTCTGTCCTCCAGTCTCTCTCTTTCTATCTCTTTCTCTCTGTCCTCCATTCTCTCTCATTCTATCTCTCTCAGTCCTCCAGTCTCTCTCTTTCTTTTTTCTCTCTGTCCTTCAGTCTCTCTTTCTCTCTCTATCCTCCAGTCTCTCTCTTAGGGGCTGTTAACACAGCTTTTATTACACTTTGCAGTGTACTTATTGAAGTCCTGTCTCTCCGCAGTGCAGTCTTCTGGCCCATCATTCCACTTGCTGCCACCATTATGTTGCCTGCACACCCCATGAGATGACATCCAGTTACCTGCAGGGCCGGCCCTTCTATTGTCGAGAATGGGCACTCCAGAGGCTTCAGCATTGCTTGGAAGGACTGAGTGGGGCTCGGGCCCCAGGTATTCTTATTACTGGGGCCCCTGGTGCAGGAAAGACAGCCCTGTGTAAAGAAATTTTGTGGCCCACCTCAGAGGCTGGGAGGGTTTCCAGACTCAGCTCCCGAGTGTTGGCGTACCACTTCTGCCAGGCGCACACACACACCAGCCTCGACCCACATCACTTCATCACGAACCTGGTCCAGCAGCTTCAGACAAGCCCCCTGATCAGCGGCTACAAGGGAGCATCCGACAGCGCCACCTGTAGGGGAGATGTGCGTGACATATTCAAGAGGTAAGAAAAAGACAGATTTGTTGCTGATTATCACCGGACAAGTCACATGACCTTCACTCTGTCTTATAACCTGACAAAGGCTCTACATCCCATAATGATCTGACGGAGAGGTTCCGAACTGCATCCTATAACCTGACGGTCCGCACTTTATCTTGTAATGTGACGAAGAGGTGCTACACTGCATCCCGTAGTGATCTGCTGGAGCTCCGCACTGTATCCTATAATCTGACAGAGACGCTCCGCACTGTATCCTATAGTAATCTGACAGAGACGCTCCGCACTGTATCCTATAACCTGACAGAGACGCTCCGCACTGTATCCTATATTAATCTGACAGACGCTCCGCACTGTATCCTATAACCTGACAGAGACGTCCGCACTGTATCCTATAACCTGACAGAGACGCTTCACACTGTATTCTATAGTAATCTGACAGAGACGCTCCGCACTGTATCCTATAACCTAACAGAGACGCTGCACACTGTATCCTATAGTAATCTGATAGAGACGCTCCGCACTGTATCTTATAACCTGACAGAGACGCTTCGCACTGTATCTTTTAACCTGACACAGACGCTCCGCACTCTATCCCATAACCTGACAGAGACGCTTCACACTGTATTCTATAGTAACCTGACAGAGACGCTCCGCACTGTATCTTATAACCTGACAGAGACGCTCCACACTGTATCCTATAGTAATCTGATAGAGACGCTCCGCACTGTATCTTATAACCTGACAGAGACGCTTCGCACTGTCTCTTATAACCTGACAGAGACGCTCCGCACTGTATCCTATAACCTGACAGAGACGCTCCGCAGTGTATCCTATAGTAATCTGACAGAGACGCTCTGCGCTGTATCCTATAACCTGACAGAGACGCTCCGCAGTGTATCCTATAGTAACCTGACAGAGACGCTCCGCACTGTATCCTATAACCTGACAGAGACGCTCCGCAGTGTATCCTATAGTAATCTGACAGAGACGCTCTGCACTGTATCCTATAACCTGACAGAGACGCTCCGCAGTGTATCTTATAACCTGACAGAGACGCTTTGCACTGTATCCTATAGTAATCTGATAGAGACGCTCCGCACTGTATCCTATAACCTGACAGAGACACTCTGCTCTGTATCCTATAGTAATCTGACAGAGACGCTCTGCGCCGTATGCTATAACCTGACAGAGACGCTCCGCAGTGTATCCTATAGTAACCTGACAGAGACGCTCTGCAGTGTATTCTATAACCTGACAGAGACGCTCTGTACTGTATCCTATAGTAATCTGACAGAGACGCTCTGCGCTGTATCCTATAACCTGACAGACGCTCTGCACTGTATCCTATAACCTGACAGAGACGCTCCGCAATGTATCCTATAAACTGACAGAGACGCTCCGCAGTGTATCCTATAGTAATTTGACAGAGACGCTCCGCACTGTATCCTATAACCTGACATAGACACTCCGCACTGCATTCTATAGTAATCTGACAGAGACGCTCCGCGCTGTATTCTATTAGCTGATGGAAACGCACCGCACTGTATTGTATTAGCTGATGGAAACTCTCTGTGCTCAATCCTATAACCTGCGTAGACGCTCTGCACTGCATTCTATAACCTGAAGGAGACGCTCTGCACTGTATCCTATAACCTGCGGAGATGCCCCGCACTGTATCCTTTAACCTGATGGAAACGCTCTGCACTGCATTCTATAACCTGAAGGAGACGCTCTGCACTGTATCCTATAACCTGAAAGAAATGCTATGCACTGCATCCTATTGTCAGGGAAATTTCTGCGTACAGCACCAATCAGGCCCACCCCAATACCCCGCTGCCGGCGGTAAAGAAGAGACACCACACACGGAAGTCTGGTATAGTTCCTCACACGGGGACATAACTGCGCACTTTATTACAGATTACGTGGGATCTTATACCCTTTGGTCTCATCACTAGGAATGGGTAATGGTCTCATTGGCTCAAATTCACCGCATAACCATATATGTAAAGTCCGGATTTCGGGCTGAGACAGTGAAAGTTATATACGTAGTTGAACAGTCGTTATCTAGATACGGCGCTTCTGGGAAAACAGCCAAGTACGCGGCCTTCGTGTTCGGTTCTGTATCATCTCTGAATTTCTGGACACATCTCTCTCAGCCTTGCAAACCTTTGAAATATCTGATGTAAGGCGACATATAAGTTTTTCTTATTTTAACTTTGAATAGAACTTGCATACAGGTATAAAAGCAAAAAAAACATATAGCAATATATACATATACCCTCACAAACCCCCCTAAAAACTTAATATGGAGATCAAGCACCAGGCCTCGCAGTCTCCCTCGGTCGCCTCTCCCTTTCATCAGGGTTTCCCCACTGCCCGTAAGGTCCTACTCCTAGGAGGGGGGATCCCTACCTCACCTCAGGAGGAGGCCATAGATTCCCTGGGCTCATTTCCGGGCATCCATACCCTCTATCTGTACAAGTTAACACCCCTCAGAGTGCGCCCTCGCTGGAACCTAAGGTCTTCTGCACTATCCCTAGGCAAATGGGAATTCCACTGACAGTCCATCTTAGGAGATCGGGGCGGGCGCAGTACTAGTACATTTCTCCATTCTTCTGGTAACGTACATGGTTGGCATTATCGGAACTGGCTCTTCATCTCCTTCAAACAAGGGAAACGTTGGTGTCACATTATCCAGTCCCTTACTCATACTCTTTTTAATCAAAGGGATTCTACACGTACAGGAAGTTACATACCCCACCTCTTTCTGCTAAAATCATATCCAGGGCCACTCTAGGGCCATGGATGCAGTGGGCCCTAACTGGTCAGCTTACCCTTGCTAAGCATCCCTGGTGCAGTTTACAAACCTCTGCTGATTGTAATAGATATAATTCATCCAATCTACATTATTATTAACAGTGACAATAGCAAATAAGGACTCAAAACCTGCTTTAACCTGATCTCTAGAATTAAATTCATCTGGCACCCCCCTTGGCACTCCTATTGCATCTATGTATACATGTGGATCAAAGTTACCACCTGGAGCGTCAACTTCCCTCTTAGCATGATGCGGTGTTGGATTCTCACCCTCAGTGTAGTCTTCATATTGCACATTTGATTGTATTAATTTGTTCTGAAACAGGGGGCTAGTGTACAGTAGTCAAAGGTGTGTGTTAGAGGAATTGTACCACATTATAGCATGTAAAGGATATGCAGGATCATTAGTTTTTTCAGTGCGAAGTGTGGATCCAAGTGGGCTTTCCTTCGAGCTTGACTGCAGTTGGGGTGGTGAGCAACATCTGGTAGGGACCTTCAAACCAGGTTTCTCTCTCAAACTTTTTCACATAGACCCTGTCACCTGGTTTCAGATTGTGACACTCATCTGTAGGACCTGGGAGAAAAGCAGAGACTGCAGAATGCGTTATTGACAATTCCTTGGAGAGGCCTATGACAAAATTAACAAGAAAATCATTCCCCAAACTCAGCTACTGTGGCATGTACCCTCCTGGGAAAGAACTAATGGAAAACACTCAATTCAAGATTTGCCCATTTCCTTCATTGCCTTTTGTATCTACTTTCCCACTACTCTGTGGATGGTAGGGTGTGTGGAAAGCCTGGAATATACCCAAAGCAGACATGATGTGTTGCATTATTTCACCTGTGAAGTGTGTACCTTTGTTTGACTCAATCACTTCCGATGCCCCATATCTGCAGATTACCTCATTCATGAGCTTCTGTGCTGTTACCTGCGTATTTACTTTGGTAACAGGGTAGGTCTCCGACCTGAAAAGAAATCAACAACAAAAAGCATATATTCATACTTCCCAACAAGTGGGAGCTGAGTGTAGCCAATTTGCAATCCCTGAAATGGGTAGAGTGGCCCCGGCAAGTGTTATGTGGCAAATTTACTTCTGCCCTGTTACTTACGGCAAAGATCATGCAAAATTGGACAAATGATGCAGCAGCTACAGAAAACTCAGGAGCCACCCGTCCTTGTTCAAGCGTCGACATCATTGTTGCTTTGAGAGGCGCGTCTTTCCGTGCATCAGCTGGGCCATCATGGGGCACAGGGACCGTGGTGGGCAAGTTCTGTTGACTGTTCGCCATACGCCGTCCCTTTTTAGTCCATTTTACTTTTTCTTCCTTGCTGGCTTGTAACTGTAAAGTCTTTAGCATATCAAAGTCCAAAGTTTTTATCAAAGTCCAAAGTTTTTATCAAAGTCCAAAGATTTTAGTCAATGTCAAAAGTTTAGTCAAAGTCCAAAGTTATTGTCAAATTCTTCCTTTCTTCTTTTCTTCCACGGCTTGAGGGCCGCTGCCTTTGCTGTGTGGTCTGTGATGGCGTTGCCTCTTGTTTCTCTGGTGTAGGAATCGGTGTGAGCTCTCCATTGTCGGGTAGAAGTAGGGTCTCCATGAGACTCTGCACCGCTGCATCATACTTAATTGGTTGTCCTGCTGAGGTAAAAAACTGTCTGGCCTTCCATATTGGGCCGTAATCATGAGCTATGCAAAATGCATACCGGGAGTCAGTGTAAATGTTTGCCGTCTTACCTTCTGCCACTCTACACGCCTCAGTGAGGGCCTTCAGTTCCGCTTCTTGTACTGAGACATGCGGAGGCAGAGCTTCTGCTTTTAGGACATCTTGTTGTGTGACCACTGCATATCCAGTGTGGAGTTGTCAATCCCCCGTGGTACCATCTATAAAAAAAACAACTCAAAATATGCATTGTTAACAAAGGCTTTCAGTAACTTATTAAAACTTAAATTTTCTTGTTGCATCAATGCTTGACAATCAGGCTGATATTCTATTTCAAATAGATCAGAATCTTGTTGCAAAAAATTTAAAAATGGCTGATTTGCAATACCTAGATCACCTATGCCTTCTCCTCCGCCTTGTGAACCAGGATACTCAATTGGAAGAAGAGTAGCCGGGTTCAAGGTGGTACAACATTGGAAAGAGATTTGATGGGTGCAGATAAGGCCTGTAAGATGTTAGCACCAATAACAGAGACATGAGTTACATCAGGGCAGAATAATCTACAAACATCTATTAATATTTGAAATGTGATATCCTTTAAGCAAATTCATTATTAATCTGATCCTGCCTGCAATGTCTTATCAAATGTGTGGGAAAAAGAGAAAAAAAACAAACTTTTACTGGCCGCTCAAGATTCTCACCCCCTCCCTTGTGGACAAAAGAAGGATAATCCATTACGCACTTTTACATCATCTAGCTCCACCTCCTCGATACTGGCCGCTTGCTTCTTTCTTCACACCTTCATTCAAACTCCACAGTCTGCACGTCCACATCACAACCAAGTAAAGTCTTATGCATGGGGGGGGGGGAACACTTTTATCCCCAGTCAATATCTGCATCACACATTTTCACATTCATCACAGTCTGAACACGGGTCATTAACTCTCATTGATCCATGCGCTCAAGTCTGCCCCATCACCCCCCATTGAAGGTGTACCAGTGCATACAGATACACAGACAAAAAAAAGTTTGACAAACAAACATACATCAGTTGAAAAGCATTGAGGTGAGTGCTATAATGTTATAAAGTACATGATTCTATTGAGATGAGATTGTGAATGAGCGCTATTTTTGACAAATTATGGGAAAAAGTTTGCTGAGTGACTGAGACATTCTATCTTTCTTATTTACTGAAACTATTATATGCTATATTAAATGCTGATATATTTTAGAATGTGTGGGTATCTTTCAGCCCCCCTTCCTTTCCTTCTCTGTCGCTCTGTTATCGCTTGGCCTTGGAAGCTAGACACAAGCTGCAGCTTCAAGTAAACAATCCTTCTCCCACTAAAAGCAAGCTCAGTTAACCATTTGGACATATATACACACACACATACATCTATATCTATCTTAAACAAATAATGTGTACATACTTAACTTTCTCTGACTGTCTCTCTCCTCCTCACTTCAGCACCTTCTAGTAAACCTTTGTCTTTTAAGGCGCCCTTCTTGGTCCTAAAGACCTCCTCCCAGTCACCATTCTGTAATCTACCGTGCGGGTCCATGTCACACATTTTCATAAGAGTTTTCTTACATGTTACAGATTAGGACCCTTGTCTCTCTGCCATCAATTCATCCGCACGGCGGCGGCCCTTGAGGGGATCCGTCTTCTTTAATAAGGTCTTACGCATATTAGTGCAACAACAACAATAATAATAATAACACGCTCCATAGAGTGCATCCTTCTGACCCAAATTGTTAGCCCCTTATATACGGCAAAACAACCGAAGGCATCTCCTTCTATGGAACCAGTCCCATAGAGTGCATCTCCTCCTCAGCTAAACCATCAACAACTAACTAAACTAAAACCAAGGGTCCCTTCTTCTATGGTACCTATCTCACAGAGTGCATTCCTCTCTGCTAAACCATCAACAACTAACTAAACTAAAACCGAGGGTCCCTTCTTCTGTGAGACGAAATGAAAAGAGAGAGAAAAAAAATTCTGCAGATACAACAAACAACCTCCACTATTGCTAAAACGCTACGGACTTCAAAGTACAAATAGACTACAGACCAGTTCCTGGGTGAGCGATTGGTGTGCTTATCACGGTCAGTGGTCCGTGACGGCAAACCCTTAGCTCAGGAGTTACCATGTAGAACTCTTAACCCAACCAGTCCAGTCACAAAACACAGATAGTCCCTCCTGCTGCAATACTCTCAGTGTAAAACACAACATAAATATTTGCTGGTCTTACCTGGAGTTCTGTGAGTTGATCAGGCTCGGTTTGCAGCAGGACGGCTTCCCCGTGGCATGGATCCGGGTGGACTGTGCTGCACGGCTCCGGTTTTACCGCCCCACGTTGGGCGGCATTTGTCAGGGAAATTTATGCGTACAGCACCAATCAGGCCCACCCCAATGCCCCGCTGCCGGCGGTAAAGAAGAAACACCACACACGGAGGTCTGGTATAGTTCCTCACACGGGGACATAACTGCACACTTTATTACAGATTACATGGGATCTTATACCCTTTGGTCTCATCACTAGGAATGGGTGATGGGCTCATTGGCTCAAATTCACCGCATAACCATATATGTAAATTCCGGATTTCCGGCTGAGGCACTGATAGTCATATACGTAGTTAAACAGTCGTTATCTTGATACGGCGCCTCTGAGAAAACAGCCAAGCACGCGGCCTTCGTGTTCGGTTCTGTATCATCTCTGAATTTCTGGACACATCTCTCTCAGCCTTGCAAACTTTTGGAATATCTGATGTAATTCAACATATTAAGTTTTTCTCATTTTAACTTTGAATAGAACTTGCATACAGGTATAAAAGCATAAAAAACATATGGCAATATATACATATACCCTCACACTATAACCTGACAGAAATGCTCTGCACTGCATCCTATACTATGCAGAGACGTTGCACTGTATCCTATAACCTGATAGAAACGCTCTGCAGTGTATCCTATATCCTGACAGAGACGCTCTGTACTTTATCCTATATCCTGACAGACGGTCCACACTGTATCCTATATCCTGACAGAGACACTCTGCACTGTATTCTATAAACAGCGGAAACGCTCTGCACTGTATCCTATAACCTGACAGACGCTCCGCAGTGTATCCTGTAGTAATCTGACAGAGACGCTTCGCACTGTATTCTATAACCTGACAGACATGCTCCGCATTGTATCCTATAGTAATCTGACAGAGACGCTCGGCACTGTATCCTATAACCTGAGAGAGACGCTCCGCACTGTATCTTATAACCTGACAGAGACGCTCCGCACTGTATCCTATAACCTGTCAGAGACGCTTCGCACTGTATCTTATAACCTGACAGAGACGCTTTGCACTGTATCCTATAAACTGACAGACATGCTCCGCACAGTATCCTATAGTAATCTGATAGAGACGCTCCGCACTGTATCCTATAACCTGACAGAGACGCTTCGCTTTGTATCCTATAACCTGACAAAGACGCTCCGCACTGTATCTTATAACCTGACAGAGACGCTCCGCACTGTATCCTATAGTAATCTGATAGAGACGCTCCGCACTGTATCCTATAACCTGACAGAGACGCTCCGCACTGTATCCTATAACCTGACAGAGATGCTCCACACTGTATCCTATAGTAATCTGATAGAGACGCTCCGCACTGTATCCTATAACCTGACAGACGCTCCGCACTGTATCCTATAACCTGACAGAGACGCTTCGCACTGTATCCTATAACCTGACAGAGACGCTCCGCACTGTATCTTATAACCTGACAGAGACGCTCCGCACTGTATCTTATAACCTGACAGAGACGCTCCGCACTGTATCCTATAACCTGACAGAGGCACTCTGCACTGTATTCTATAAACAGCGGAAACGCTCTGCACTGTATCCTATGACCTGAAAGAAATGCTATGCACTGTATCCTATAACCTGACAGAGACACCCCGCATTGTATCCTATAACCTGACAGAGACGCTCTGCACTGCATCCTATAAACTGACAGAGACGCTCTGCGCTGTATCCTATAACCTGACGGAGACGCTCTGCACTGGTTCCTATAATGACCTGACAGAGACGCTTCGCTTTGTATCCTATAACCTGACAGAGACGCTCCGCACTGTATCTTATAACCTGACAGAGACGCTCCGCACTGTATCCTATAACCTGACAGAGATGCTCCACACTGTATCCTATAGTAATCTGATAGAGACGCTCCGCACTGTATCCTATAACCTGACAGAGACGCTCTGCACTGTATTTTATAATCTGACAGAGATGCTCCACACTGTATCCTATAGTAATCTGATAGAGACGCTCCGCACTGTATCCTAAAACCTGACAGAGACGCTCCGCACTGTATCTTATAACCTGACAGAGACGCTCCGCACTGTATCCTATAGTAATCTGATAGAGATGCTCCGCACTGTATCCTATAACCTGACAGAAACGCTCCGCACTGTATCTTATAACCTGACAGACACTCCGCACTGTATCCTATAAGCTGACAGAGACGCTCCGCACTGTATCCTATAGTAATCTGATAGAGACGCTCTGCACTGTATCCTATAACCTGACAGAGACGCTCCGCACTGTATCCTATAACCTGACAGAGACGCTTTGCACTGTATCCTATAACCTGACAGAGACGCTCCGCACTGTTTCTTATAACCTGACAGAGACGCTTCGCACTGTATCTTATAACCTGACAGAGACGCTCCGCACTGTATCTTATAACCTGACAGAGACGCTCCGCACTGTATCCTATAACCTGACAGAGGCACTCTGCACTGTATTCTATAAACAGCGGAAACGCTCTGCACTGTATCCTATGACCTGAAAGAAATGCTATGCACTGTATCCTATAACCTGACAGAGATGCCTCTCACTGTATCCTATAACCTGACAGAGACGCCCCGCATTGTATCCTATAACCTGACAGAGACGCTCTGCACTGCATCCTATAAACTGACAGAGACGCTCTGCGCTGTATCCTATAACCTGACGGAGATGCTCTGCACTGGTTCCTATAATGACCTGACAGAGACGCTTCGCTTTGTATCCTATAACCTGACAGACGCTCCGCACTGTATCTTATAACCTGACAGAGACGCTCCGCACTGTATCCTATAACCTGACAGAGATGCTCCACACTGTATCCTATAGTAATCTGATAGAGACGCTCCGCACTGTATCCTATAACCTGACAGAGACGCTCTGCACTGTATCTTATAATCTGACAGAGATGCTCCACACTGTATCCTATAGTAATCTGATAGAGACGCTCCGCACTGTATCCTATAACATGACAGAGACGCTCCGCACTGTATCTTATAACCTGACAGAGACGCTCCGCACTGTATCCTATAGTAATCTGATAGAGACGCTCCGCACTGTATCCTATAACCTGACAGAAACGCTCCGCACTGTATCTTATAACCTGACAGACGCTTCGCACTGTATCTTATAACCTGACAGAGACGCTCCGCACTGTATCTTATAACCTGACAGACGCTTCGCACTGTATCTTATAACCTGACAGAGACGCTCCGCACTGTATCTTATAACCTGACAGAGACGCTCCGCACTGTATCCTATAACCTGACAGAGATGCTCCACACTGTATCCTATAGTAATCTGATAGAGACGCTCCGCACTGTATCCTATAACCTGACAGAGACGCTCTGCACTGTATCTTATAATCTGACAGAGATGCTCCACACTGTATCCTATAGTAATCTGATAGAGACGCTCCGCACTGTATCCTATAATCTGACGGAAACGCTCCGCACTGTATCTTATAACCTGACAGACGCTCCGCACTGTATCTTATAACCTGACAGAGACGCTCCGCACTGTATCTTATAACCTGACAGACGCTTCGCACTGTATCTTATAACCTGACAGAGACGCTCCGCACTGTATCTTATAACCTGACAGAGACGCTCTGCACTGTATCTTATAACCTGACAGAGACGCTCTGCACTGTATCTTATAACCTGACAGAGACGTTCCGCACTGTATCCTATAAGCTGACAGAGGCACTCTGCACTGTATTCTATAAACAGCGGAAACGCTCTGCACTGTATCCTATGACCTGAAAGAAATGCTATGCACTGTATCCTATAACCTGACAGAGATGCCCCTCACTGTATCCTATAACCTGACAGAGACGCTCCGCATTGTATCCTATAAGCTGACAGAGACGCTCTGCACTGCATCCTATAAACTGACAGAGACGCTCTGCGCTGTATCCTATAGCCTGATGAAGACGCTCTGCACTGTTTCCTATAATGACCTGACAGAGACGCTCCGCACTGAATCATATAACCTGATGATGGCGCTCTACACTGTATTCCATAATGACTTGGTGGAGATGCTCCGCACTCTATCTTATAATGACTTGACTGCTCCACACTGTATCCCATTTTCACTGCTCTGCAGGATTTGGGTCATTGACAACCTGTGTTTTGTAGGGCGGTCTTGACCCCACTGGTGGAGCTGTCACCTCCCTCACAGAACCTCCTGCTCCTGGTGGACTCGTTGGATGAGATGTGCTGCTGTTGTCGATCTGATGGATTCTCAGGAGATTCTGGTTGCACCATTGCGGAGCTTCTGGCTGCTCACCACGAGCTGCTTCCTCCATGGCTGCTACTGGTGTGCTCCGCGCGGAGGCAGAACAAGTCTGTCACCAGGATGTTCACAGGTGAGGAGGCTCCATCCATGCTACTTGACATAAACAACACAGAGCCTGGTTGTCAGATAGTCACCCACCTCCTTAGATCTTTAATATTTACTATTCCCTTTCTTGTGTCCTCAGGTTTCCGTAGGCTATGTTTGGATGACCTCCGCAAAGCTCACATTGTACGTGACGTCCAGCAGTACATCTTGAGTCGCCTGGACTGTGAGATGGCTCTGCGGCAGCACCTGACCCTTGACACTGCGGACATGCTGAACCAACTGCACATAAAGAGCAATGGCTGCTTCCTGTTCCTGGAGCGGGTGCTAGACGGCGTCTCCGAAGGGTCCATCCTCCTGCGAGAGATCCGCCACATCCCCGGCACATTGAATGGGCTCTACTTATGGTTGTGCCAGCGACTCTTCTCAGGCCACCAGTTCTGTCTGGTGCGGACACTGCTAAATGTCATCTTGGCCTCTCCAGTTCCTCTATCTCCATCGGAGCTCCACAAGGCCGTATGGACAAAACAGATGGAAGGGTGGAGGCCAGAGGAGTTCACCGAGATCTTTGAGTCCATCTCCATGCTGCTTCACCCGCTCGACGGCGCCCAGGTGGTGCTCTTCCATCACAGCTTCTCTGAGTGGCTCCTGGACGTCAAGTACTGTACACAGAGATACCTATGTAATGTTGCTGAAGGTCACTGCATGCTCGCCATGAGCCTATCAATATGGGCGCCAAACTTGCAATCAGCTGAGGTGGCCCAGCTAGCCAAACATCTTCTTCTGTCTGACCTTCATGGACTCAAGCCGTGCCATTTAGCTCTGTGGCTCCTGTGGACAGAAGTCCCAGTGTTGGACTGTTTGGCCTCCAACATCTCTTTAGAGCTGGAGATCTTGCAATTGCTCTTGTTAGCCCAGCCAAAAGTAGATGGAGATTTCATTGTGGAGGACTCGAGTGCCCTAAAGAGAACCCTGGAGCGAGGGGTCTCCCTGGAGTTTCTGTTAGAGACGGAGGGCGGACTGAATCAGAGGGACCGAGCTGGAAGGACTCTGCTTGCTGCGGCGGCTCACGCCGGTAACCTCGATGCTGTTAGACTAATGCTTTCCAGAGGTGCCAATCTAGAGGCCACTGATGAAGACGGGCAGACTCCTCTGGGACTAGCTGCACATCAGGGACACTTATCGGTGGTAGAACTCCTTCTTGAACGTGGTGCCCGGCACGACCATAGTGACAGTCGTGGTTGGTCCCCTCTACGTGCTGCGGCATGGGGAGGTCACACTGAGGTAGTAGAGTCACTGCTTGCATTTGGGGCTCAGCCGGATACTTCTGGTCCTGATGGACGCACTGCATTGAGGGCAGCAGCATGGAGCGGGCACGAGGGTCCTGTTAAGGCTTTGATAAGGGCTGGAGCGGAGATAGACCATGCCGATATTGAGGGTCGCACTCCTCTCATGGCGGCTGCCTACATGGGCCATTGTAAAGTTGCAGAAGTGTTACTAGAATCGGGAGCCAACGTGAATAAATGTGATGCAGAAGGACGTTCGGCACTCACTGTGGCTTGCCTGTGTGTGCCAACCGGGCAGAGACATCCACAGCTGGTATCAGCTTTGTTGGAACATGGGGCAGATCCAGAACTACAAGACAAGGAAGGTTTAACGCCACTACTGGTTGCTGTTTACGAGGGGCAAGAAGAAGTTGCAGAACTGCTCCTAGAAGCCGGTGCAGACCCAGACCGACCTGGAAAAGACCAGATGACACCGCTTCTGGCTGCCGCCTCTGGAGGACATGCTGAAACTGTGAGGGTGCTACTACTGTGGGGTGCATCCACGGATGTGTCCGACAAAGAAGGGAGGTCGGCACTCCTACTGGCAGCTGCGGGAGCACGAGGTGAAGAGGCGGTAAGAGTCTTACTAAATAGGGGCCTAAATGAGAACCATCAAGACCATTTGGGGTGGACTGCGTTGCACTGGGCTGCTTGTGAAGGTCGGAGGAGTGTTTGTCGAACCTTGGTAGATGGAGGTGCTAAAGTGGGACTGAGAGACAGAGAAGGTTACACGCCTCTCCTTCTGGCAGCTGAAGAAGGGCACCCAGGCTGTGTAGAAGTACTGATAAATCGAGGCTCCCCCGTCAACCAGCAGGGCAGTGATGGAATGACGGCATTGTGCTTTGCTGCACTTGCAGGCCATAAAGCCACAGTGGAACTGCTGTTGAGAAAAGGAGCGGACCCCGAAGTGAAGACCACACAAGGAAAACCGCTATTGTACCTCTTAGCCCTGCAAGGACTAGCGGACATAGTAAAAGTCCTGTTAGAGCATGGCGCTGACCCTGAGAGTAGAGACCCAGAAGAACGTACGGCTTTGCATGCCTCCTGCTGGCAAGGGGACTTGGACATGGCACACCTTCTTCTAGACGTTGGCAGGGCAAACTGTAATGCTTTTGACAAAGAAAACCGAACTCCTCTACACTGTGCAGCATGGAGAGGACAAGCCAATATAGCTCAAATTCTGCTGAAGCATGGGGCGTTTACTGATGCACAATGTTCCCAGGGAGCCACTCCGCTCTGTATAGCAGCTCAGGAAGGGCACCATGCACTGGCCAGAGTGCTCCTGGAGGAGGGGAATGCCAGCCCCTTCCATTCTGACCACTATGGTCGCACTCCTATAAAAGTAGCAGCCAAAGGTGGGCACTTGGCCATAATTAGTCTTCTGGAAGCTCATGGTGTTCCTTCATACCAAGGACCAATAGCAAAGGCTCCAGTAAAAGATGCTTCTGTGACTGAGCAAGCAGATGGTGGAGGAGACAGCTGGTCCACACTTTCACCAGTGTCGACAGGCAGCCATTCACTCGACAACTCCCTAAAGAGCTCAGCAGGATCTGTGCTAACGTCTTCCACTTACCACTCCCAGGCCACGGTGCCCATGGATAGCCTTACTTTTACCCAGCAAGTTCAGCAACACTCTCTTCCTCGCAGTCGCTCTCGACAAGCTGTTGTCCTCACTGGTATGTTTAGCTTTCCGGGATCGAACAGCCCTGGCCTGCTGCCTGATAACTGGGAGGTGATTATCAAATCTAACCAAAATCCAAGTTCTCCCGACCGCGAGTTAAAGAGGAATGGGATACTAACCAACCCCAAATATGGGGGTCCCACGTACGCTCGCTTCAAACCCAGTGATGTTAGCCACCCTGTAGATAACTCAAGACATTGTTCCAGCCGCAAATCAAAGGACTGTAACCAAAGCAAGAGCAACAGCTCGGGATATTCCTCCAGCCATGCCGGTGAAGACCATAAAAAGATTGCCAACTCTCCAAAGAAAACCAAAAATACTATGGATCAACCATCGAGGTCTTCTCAGGTGAGCAGGAGCCCTGTCCACTCCCCGCAGATCAGCAATAACCCCACACCATTGTCCAAGATGACTGCAGATCCGGTCAATCCCAAAAAGAGAGCATCAAACCTGGAGACCTCACCTAAACACAACAAAGACCATGTGCTCTCCACCAGGAACCCCTTGGATACTCAGCACTGTGTCGGGAGATCAGAAGACCTTGTGCGCTCCCTTAGTAAGAAGGATCCTCTAAGCTCTCCAACCAAGGGAGACCAAGACCGCTCCCCGGGAATACAGAACTCCCCGCTGATCTCCATCACTACTATGGACCCACAGCTTCACCTCAAGCAGGCCATCAAACTGCAGTTTGAGGGCCGCACATGTGGCTTCAACTACAGGAAGGAGACCCCGCTATGAGGTATGAGCTGCTGTGATGCTATTTGACGTACCGTTAAAAGGGTTGCCCAGTTGTAAACTATTGGTGAGCTATCCTTAGTACAGGTCACCAGCAGTAAATCGTGGAGGGTCCACCAGCTGTTTGCAGAAGCAGTGTGCCTGAGCAGGAAGTAGACAGCTCCGTTCGTACTGCAATGGCCAGGCTTGGTTTTACAGGCCATTTACTTCAGTGGGTGCCACTCAGGTATCTCCACAGTCCCATTGAAAGGGAATAGAGTGTTAGTGCGCTTGTGGAACACACACTTCATTCAGTCTCCTCCTTATTACCAGGGCGGAAGAAGGGGGTAGGGGAGGGGGGCAGTAATGCCACATGAAGGAGGATGGGGGAAATAAGACTCCCGTTCTTGAAATCAGTGGGGGTCTTCGTGGTGAGAGCACTGTGCACACCCTGTGGATGGGGCATGTCTTGATATTCTGGTACTATTCCTTTAAGGAGCAAACTATTTTTACAATTGCATGGCAACAGCCAGAAATCTCTGACGCTGACACAGTTACCGGCCGCACTCTGCAGGACATATAATGTGTTGGAGATGTTACTGGCCGCACTCTGGAGGACATATAATGTGTTGGAGATGTTACTGGCTGCACTCTGGGGGACATAAATGTGTTGTAGATGTTACTGGCTGCACTCTGGGGGACATATAATGTGTTGGAGATGTTACTGGCCACACTCTGCGGGACATATGTGTTGGAGATGTTACTGGACGCACTCTGGGGGACATATAATGTGTTGGAGATGTTACTGGACGCACTCTGGAGGACATATAATGTGTTGGTGATGTTACTGGCCGCACTCTGGAGGACATATAATGTGTTGGAGATGTTACTGGCTGCACTCTGGGGGACATATAATGTGTTGGAGATGTTACTGGCCCCACTCTGGGGGACATATAATGTGTTGGAGATGTTACTGGCCGCACTCTGGGGGACATATAATGTGTTGGAGATGTTACTGGCCGCACTCTGGGGGACATATAATGTATTGGAGATGTTACTGGCCGCACTCTGCGGGACATATGTGTTGGAGATGTTACTGGATGCACTCTGGGGGACATATAATGTGTTTAAGATGTTAGTGGACGCACTCTGGAGGACATATAATGTGTTGGAGATGTTACTGGACGCACTCTGGGGGACATATAATGTATTGGAGGTGTTACTGGCCACACTCTGGAGGACATATAATGTGTTGGAGATGTTACTGGCTGCACTCTGGGGGACATATAATGTGTTGGAGATGTTACTGGCCGCGCTCTGTGGGACATATGTGTTGGAGATGTTACTGGACGCACTCTGGGGGACATATAATGTGTTGGAGATGTTACTGGACGCACTCTGGAGGACATATAATGTGTTGGAGATGTTACTGGCCGCACTCTGGGGGACATTAATGTGTTGGAGATGTTACTGGCTGCACTCTGGGGGACATATAATGTGTTGTAGATGTTACTGGCCGCACTCTGGGGGACATATAATGTGTTGGAGATGTTACTGGCCGCACTCTGGGGGACATTAATGTGTTGGAGATGTTACTGGCCGCACTCTGGGGGACATATAATGTGTTGGAGGTGTTACTGGCCACACTCTGGAGGACATATAATGTGTTGGAGATGTTACTGGCTGCACTCTGGGGGACATATAATGTGTTGGAGATGTTACTAGCCGCACTCTGGGGGACATATAATGTGTTGGAGATGTTACTGGCCGCACTCTGCGGGACATATGTGTTGGAGATGTTACTGGACGCACTCTGGGGGACATATAATGTGTTGGAGATGTTACTGGACGCACTCTGGAGGACATATAATGTGTTGGAGATGTTACTGGCTGCACTCTTGGGGATATATAATGTGTTGGAGATGTTACTGGCCGCACTCTGGGGGACATATAATGTGTTTGGAGATGTTACTGGCTGCACTCTGGGGGACATATAATGTGTTGGGGATGTTACTGGCTACACTCTGGGGGACATATAATGTGTTGGAGATGTTACTGGCTGCACTCTGGGGGACATATAATGTGTTGGAGAAGTTTAATAATGGTTTTATCAAAGTGCTAACGACCATTTGTCCTTCATAACATGTGTTGTCAGTTACCGGCTCTTAACTCCGCCCCTTGATCACATGATGGTGACATCATCACAGCGCCTTTATCCTCCCTGTGCACTGAATGAGGTATTAAGGGCGGATTGCTTCTCCCAGACACCCCTGTGGCCTCAGTTGCTGTGGATACAGCAGTCCTCATTCTGGTTGTGTGACTGCTGCACACCTGAGTGGAGAATCCCATAAATTACACCTCACAAATGTCCCCATACATGGTTGGCGGTGCATACTGACCCACCACATTGCATATAGTCCTTCCCCGCTATCTTCACATGTCCTGAACGTGATATCCTTCCATCTCCAGTGCTAATGTCGCCAACACTAGGCAGCCTTTGTGTAATCGTCAGCCGCTGTCCAGTGGTAAAACAAACCGTTGCAATTGTGCAAACTTATCACCATAGAGGGCTCAACGGCGCCAAGATGCTGATGCAGCTTACATGACAGTAACAAGCCATGATCCCACCTCAGGCACCAGCTGAAGGTTGCAAATATCGTGCAGCTCATATGTGAAAACTATGTAGCAGAGCTGTGTGTGTGTGACGTTCATGTAGCAGAACTGTGTGTGTGACATGCATGTAGCAGAGCTGTGTGTGTGTGATGTACATGTTGTAGAGCTGTGTGTGTGTGTGACGTGCATGTAGCGGAACTGTGTGTGTGACATGCATGTAGCAGAGCTGTGTGTGTGTGATGTACATGTTGTAGAGCTGTGTGTGTGTGACGTGCATGTAGCGGAACTGTGTGTGTGACATGCGTGTAGCAGAGCTGTGTGTGTGATGTACATGTAGCAGAGCTGTGTGTGTGATGTGCATGTAGCAGAGCTGTGTGTGTGATGTGCATGTAGCAGAGCTGTGTGTGTGATGTGCATGTAGCAGAGCTGTGTGTGATGTGCATGTAGCAGAGCTGTGTGCGTGTGATTTTCATGTAGCATAGCTGTGTGTGTGTTACATGCATTTAGCAGTGCTGTGTGTGTGCTGTTTATGCACCAGAGCTGTGTGTGTGCAGTTTATGCAGCAGAGCTGTGTGTGTGACATGCATGGAGCAGAGCTGTGTGTGATGTGCATATAGCAGAGCTGTGTGGTGCATTTCGCCACCAGAAACACTGGTACTATAATTTCCTAATAATTACTGGTATTTTTTACAGCGTTCACTGTACAAAGTAACAACATTTGTATCGTCGGGGTCATTATGAACGCCGTAATAACTGTTATGTGCTGCTTTCATATATTCTGTCCACTTAAAGGGGGTGGGGGACATTTGTTTAGAATAATATTGCTTTCTTTGCAGGGGCTGGAATATCACCTGTCATGTCTGTTTCCTACTTTGTAAAGTGATGTTGCAAGCAGATTTCAAAGATGGCGCCGTTGTGCTGCAATCCCACAATGCCCTGCACCTCCCCGCTCTGTGTGCCAACTCTCTAATTGCACTAACTCTCTCTGCTCCCGCCCACCTCCCACCCATTCTAATTTCACTGTCTGCTGAGCTGTGATCACACTGGACAGATATAGATACACTACTCCCCCACTCAGATTAGATACACTACCCCTCAACCCCCCCCCCCCCCCCCCCCCCACACACACACACTCAGATTAGATACACCACCACCCAGGATTGGCTTAGATACAGCAGCTCACCAGACTTATCACACAGGATTGGCTTAGATACTTCTGCTGAGATGCTGTATTTAAGCCGGTCCTGTGTGATACGTCTGCTGAGACACTGTATCCAAGCAGATCCTGTGTGATACATCTGCTGAGCAGATGCATCTACTCCAATCAGGTGATACCTCTGCTGAGACGCTGTCACACAGGTTCAGCTTAAATACATCTTAGCAGACGTATCACACAGGATCGGCTTAGATACAGTGTTGCAGCAGATGTATCAGACAGGACTGGCTTAGATACAGCTCAGCACATGTATCACACAGGATCGGCTTAGATACAGCTGCTGAGATGCTGTATTCAAGCTGGTCCTGTGTGATAGATCTGCTGAGCAGATGTATCTAATCCGATCATGTGATACGTCTGCTGAGATGCTGTATTACAGAGGATCGGCTTAGATACATTTGCTCAGCAGACGTATCACACATGATCTGCTTAGATACAGTACAGCAGCAGATGTATCACACAGGATCTGCTTAGATACAGCAACGCAGCAGATGTATCACACAGGATCTACTTAAAAACAGCAGCTCAGCAGACATATCACACAGAATCTGCATAGATACAGCAGTTTAGCATGCATATCCTGTGTGATACATCTGCTGAGATGCTGTATCTAAGCAGATCCTGTGTGATATATCTGTTCAGCCGACATATCACATGATCGGATTAGATACATCTGATTGGAAGACTTATCACACCTGATCTGTTTAGATGCATCTGGGTGTCGGGTGTCACTATCACTGCTGGGGCAACTATTGGGGGTCTCTATTACTATTGAGGCAACTATATGATTTTGCATGCATGCATGCAGTTTTTGAGCATATACTTAATTCTATGAACTTGGTATGTTGTAAGCCTTCCTTCCGCCCGTCTGCTGCACATTGGAGACTCATCTCTATTGTACAGTAACATCTTTTTAACTGTAATGAATAAAGTATACAAAAGTTGTTTTTTTTTATGGAAGCTTTGCGTGCGGACCTATTATTTCCAGTAATAATAGTGTTGTCCTTAGTGGCCCCAGCAGTAATAGTGATGCCCATTAGTGGCCCCAGCGGTAAAAGTGACACCCGTTATTTGTCCTAGCAGTAATAGTGACGCCTGTTAGTGGCCCCAGCAGTAATAGTGACGCCTGTTAGTGGCCCCAGCAGTAATAGTGACGCCTGTTAGTGGCCCCGGCAGTAATAATGACGCCTGTTAGTGGCCCCAGCAGTAATAGTGACGCCCATTAGTGGCCCCAGCAGTAATAGTGACACCAGTTAGTGGCCCCAGCAGTAATAGTGACGCCTGTTAGTGGTCTCAACAGTAATAATGACGCCTGTTAGTAGCCCCATCAGTAACCGTGACGCCTGTTAGTGGCCCCAGCAGTAATAGTGACGCCTGTTAGTGGCCCCAGCCGTAATAGTGATGCCTGTTAGTGGCCCCATTAATAATAATGATGCCTTTTCCTGGCCCCAGCAGTAATAGTGACGCCTAATAGTGGCCTAGTAATAATAGTGACGCCTGTTAGTTGCCCCAGCAGTAATAGTGACGCCTAATAGTGGCCCCAGCCGTAATAGTGATGCCCGTTAGTGGACCCAATAATAATAGTGATGCCTGTTAGTGGCGCCAGCAGTAATATTGACACCTGTTAGTGGCCCCAGTAATAAAAGTGACACCTGTTTGTGGCCCCAGCCGTAATAGTGATGCCCTTTAGTGTCCCCAGCAGTAATAGTAATGCCTGTTAGTGGCCCCATTAATAATAGTGATGCCTTTTACTGGCCCCAGCAGTAATAGTGACACCCGTTAGTGGCCCCAGCAGTAATAGTGACGCCCATTTGTGGCCCCAGCAGTAATAGTGATGCCTGTTAGTAGTCTCAGCAGTAATAGGGACACACGTTAGTGGCCCCAGCAGTAGTAGTGACACCTGTTAGTGGCCCCAGCAGTAATAGTGATGCCTGTTAGTGGCCCCAGCAGTAGTAGTGACACCTGTTAGTGGCCCCAGCAGTAATAGTGACGCCTGTTAGTGGCCCCAGCAGTAGTAGTGACACCTGTTAGTGGCCCCAGCAGTAGTAGTGACACCTGTTAGTGGCCCCAGCAGTAATAGTGACACCTGTTAGTGGCCCCAGCAGTAATAGTGACGCTTGTTAGTAGTCTCAGCAGTAATAGCGACACAGGTTAGTGGCGCCAGCAGTAATAGTAACGCCTAATAGTGGCCCCAGCAGTAATAGTGACGCCTGTTAGTGGCCCCAGTAATAATAGTGTCGCAGGTGATGACACGTCGGCAGGTTCAGGATGGCGCTGCAGCTTATAGACGGAGAGCAGGTTACTATTTCCGTGCTGCAGGAGGGCACAATCACTTAAAGGGGTTGTCCCGCGCCGAAACGGGGTTTTTTTTTTTTTTAAACCCCCCCCCCCGTTCGGCGCGAGACAACCCCGATGCAGGGGTTAAAAAAACAACCCCCACAGCGCTTACCTGAATCCCGGCGGTCCGGCGTCTTCATACTCACCTGCTGAAGATGGCCGCCGGGATCCTCTGTCTTCATGGACCGCAGGGCTTCTGTGCGGTCCATTGCCGATTCCAGCCTCCTGATTGGCTGGAATCGGCACGTGACGGGGCGGAGCTACACGGAGCTACACGGAGCCCCATAGAGAAGAGGAGAAGACCCGGACTGCGCAAGCGCGGCTAATTTGGCCATCGGAGGGCGAAAATTAGTCGGCACCATGGAGACGAGGACGCCAGCAACGGAGCAGGTAAGTATAAAACTTTTTATAACTTCTGTATGGCTCATAATTAATGCACAATGTACATTACAAAGTGCATTAATATGGCCATACAGAAGTGTATAGACCCACTTGCTGCCTCGGGACAACCCCTTTAAGGGTTACATAGCAATGTAACCAGAAGTTGAACATACGGTATGCCTCAATTTCGGCATTGCAGTCCCTCTTTATATCCGTCCATCTTCATTTGTAGCACTGCCGCTCTATTTCCGGAGGTCCGCAGCATGCACTAACATCGCAGTGTTGGTGCTACGGTAAATCTTATACATCAACAGTAAATGCGGTACATGACTCCATATTACGGCTTCTCTATTGCGTAGAGCGCCTCCGTGGGGCTCCCTGCAGTACTGGTGCATACACTGCATTACCAGTCTTATATACTAACACACAGCATCTAATCTGACTCGAGGCATTCGCCCCTCGCCACGCCGGCAGGGGTGCACACTCATGCAGGCCGGCCTCACATATCTGGCGGCCTTCCATGTTCCAGGTCCATTTTGCCGTCCTCTGCTATGGGACCGAGCCCCACGGTAGTCTCCCTCCCCTACCATGCGGTCTGTGTCATTCTTGTTTTTGGGGTCAGCATCCGCCCTCTGATCACCTTGGCTCTCCCGCTGACCTCCTACTACTCACAGTTGTTAATGGCCGCCACCATGTGCTCTGCGGCCTCTCCCTATGGCTGCCGCACTGCACGCCGCTCCACGACATATAGTGGCCTTGCAGGACCTGTGAGCGGGTAAGGGATCGGGCCGGACCTGTGAGCGGGGAAGGGATCGGGCCAGCCCTGCACTATTTCCTGTGCAGGGGAAGTGCTGAAAGGTCCTTCACACACAGCCTCTAGGAGGCGCCATACGACGCTTGTACCATGGTGCTTTGCTCCCTTTCTCTGTATCACCTCTACACAGCGTTGTAGCGCTCACCAGGCTGCTATCTCTCAGCTCCCCCTACGTGCCAGGGTTTGGACAGGAGGGGGAAGGGGCTCACGGTGCGGCCATTGGCTGCAAATTCCGAGTGACTGAGCTGCTTATATTGTAAAGGATGATGCATCACACATCTCTTACTATAGTGACGCCCGTTAGCGGCCCCAGTAGTAATAGTGACCTCCATAGTGGCCCGCAGTAGGACTAGTGACCCCCACAGTGATCTCAGTAGCAATAGTGACCCCCAAAGTGACCTTGTAACACCCCAGAGGGGTACCCCGGACACCTGACACGTGGGGAGCTAAGGGGGTTTAGTGCTGGCTTGTCGCACTTACCAGGCTCCTTTCCCAGTGGGATGACACGTAGCCACGGCCAGAGTATTACTGCTGGCCACCGTTGACACCCCTAGGATAGGGAATACCAATAAACAGGATGATAGACATAGTAGTTGTCACGGGTGACGCCACCGTTCCTACACACCAGTATGTTACATGGCGGAGAATAATCACAGACATGGATTTTCTAGTACCTCGGGTCCCCAGGAACGGTTAGGGCCCCGTATGAACTTTACTTGAAATAACGTAGAGCAAACTATTTTACACAATAACTCAGGTACAATCTTCACAGTGCAGGTAAGAAGAGAGGTCAGAGGTCAGGGAGGATACACAGGATGAAACCGCTCCTGCAGTCCACGTTATCTGCAGGTACCGCTCCTGGAAAGGGAGCACTCCGGAGGAGGAAGGGGATAGGGTCACTCCATAGACCCTCTGGTAGTAATGATTAACTTTTTAGGATCTACACTCCGCACTGGAGATGCGTGGGTGTGACTGGGAGCATACTTCTACATGGTGATCCTAGCTTTGGAAGGCCGCATAGGAAAACTTGTGAATTTAGATTAGTACCTCTGCACTGGTCCTGTCTTACAGAATTACTTGGAAAGGCTCTCTCTTAGACTTGGGGCTCACACCACTCACATTGGGAATCTAACCGCTACATGATCTCTCTCCTTCTCCTCTATCATCACCACAAGGAAGCTGAAGGTGCTTCCATATGGCTCAGTGTTAGGTACTCACTCTGATTGAAGACAAGATGGAAGCTGAACTCCTTTCCCGCTCTCAATCACTCCTATTTATACCTTCATTTATACCACATGACCTGATAAACTGATACATTTACATGCAGGCAATAATTTTAATAAAGTTAACCTCTCAAGCGCCGCAGCTGTGCAACACACACACTGGAAATGACAAGACAGGCTTGCACAGTGCATCTACATAAGACAAACAGGTATGACATTTATGGAGGGGACCAGGATGGTGTTCTAGGCCACTACAGTTCTCAGTAGTAATAATGACCTCTACAGTGGCCCCAGTAGTAATAGTGAATCACAAAGTGGCCCCAGTAGTAATAGTAATTCCCACAGTGACCTCAGTAGTAATAGTGATCCCCATAGTGGCCCCAGTAGTCATAGTGACTCCCAAAGTGGCCCCAGTAGTAATAGTGATCCTTATAGATGCCACAGTAGTATTAGTGTCCCCTACAGTGACCTCAGTAGTAATAGTGACCCACATAGTGGCCTAGTAGTAATAGTGTTCTCCACAGAGACCCTCAGTAGTAATAGTGATCCTCAATAGTGGCCCCAGTAGTAATAGTGATCCCTATAGATGCCTCAGTAGTAATAGTGACCCCCACAGTGACCTCAGTAGTAATAGTGACCCACATAGTGACCTCAGTAGTAATAGTGTTCTCCACAGTGACCCTCAGCAGTAATAGGGACCCTCACAGTGGCCCCAGTAGTAATATTAATCCCCTCAGTGGCCCCAGTAGTAATAGTGATCCCCCATAGTGGCACCAGTAGCATTAGTGACCCCCACAGTGCTCTCAGCAGTGATAGTGATCCCCAATAGTGGCCCCAGTAGTAATAGTGATCCCTATAGATGCCTCAGTAGTATTAGTGTCCCCACAGTGACCTCAGTAGTAATAGTGACCCAAATAGTGGCCTCAGTAGTAATAGTGTTCTCCACAGTGACCCTCACAGTGGCCCCATTAGTAATATTAATCCCCTCAGTAGCCCCAGTAGTAATTGTGATCCCCCATAGTGGCACCAGTAGCATTAGTGACCTCCACAGTGCTCTCAGCAGTAATAGTGATCCCCAATAGTGGCCCCAGTAGTAATAGTGATCCCTATAGATGCCTCAGTAGTATTAGTGTCCCCACAGTGACCTCAGTAGTAATAGTGACCCAAATAGTGTCCCCAGTAGTAATAGTGTTCTCCACAGTGACCCTCAGTAGTAATAGTGACCCACATAGTGGCCTCAGTAGTAATAGTGTTCTCCACAGTGACCCTCAGTAGTAATAGTGACCCTCACAGTGTCCCCAGTAGTAATAGTGACCCTCACGGTAGTCTCGGTAGTAATAGTGACCCTCACAGTGGCCTTAGTAGTAATAGTGACCCTCACAGTGGCCCCGGTAGTAATAGTGACCCCCACGGTAACCTCGGTAGTAATAGTGACCCTCACAGTGGCCTTAGTAGTAATAGTGACCCTCACAGTGTCCCCAGTAGTAATAGTGACCCTCACAGTGTCCCCAGTAGTAATAGTGACCCTCACAGTGTCCCAAGTAGTAATAGTGACCCTCACAGTGGCCCCGGTAGTAATAGTGACCCCCACGGTAGCCTCGGTAGTAATAATGACCCACACAGTGCTCTCAGTAGTAATAGTGATCCCCAATAGTGGCCCCAGTAGTAAGTGATCCCTATAGATGCCTCAGTAGTAATAGTGACCCCACAATAGCACCAGTAGTAATAATGACCCACACAGTGGCCTCAGTAGAAATAGTGCAATGTGTGAACAGCACCCTGTAGAAGTCCAAATGTCTAACTCTATAATAATACAAAAATATATATGCAGTCACCTGGGGTGTGGTAGGATCACCCAGGGTATGGGGCACCCACTGGCACCTAGGGTCCGAGTTCAAGTATTAGATGGAATCCCCTTCCACTATCCAAAGGTCCTGGAGAGACGCATGGAGAAAGAAAAGTTTGCCGATTCTAGAGAGCTTTATATAATCCAATAGGTATATAAGAAGAAGTACTGTGCGCTCCGCGCGTCACGGGCAATGACGATGTGCGAAGGACGCCTGATGGTTATTGAACCATATTTTATTCTGAATGCATTTCGGCGTGTAGAAGCGCCTTTTTCAAGTTAAAGCATCATTACAATGAGCAACTATATAGTCCAGTGAATACACTTCCTGCAGGTTGTCCGCGCCAGGCAAAGGTTGATTTGCTGTGATGTCATCTAAAGGGGGAGTAATCCCTTTGGAAGGTAACGTGTCTAACACGGTCACGCAGAACGCAATGTGCGCTCCAAGTTGAAGTAGCACAAACCTGCCTCCCATACTTTACTGTCATAATACTGGTGGCGTCACTGCAACTCCTAAAACCAGCGGTTCATTAGTGGTGGGCGCTACCCTGACCAACAGCTGGAGCGCTGATACATCGTGGCACCGCTTACAGTATATAGGTGGATTAAATGGAACCAGCGCTTACCTATTTAAGGTAAGAGCAATATATTATGGGAATATTGTATCCAATGGGTTAAAAAGATCCATCACAATATAAGGAAGACAGAGAAAACCCACTAAATATATAAATACATGAATTATACATATAATATGACCACAGGAGTCCAGGGCATAAATATCATCTTAATGCACATCACCGCTGCTGGAGGACTGGTCTTTACATGTAATGCCTCATTTGGACCACTGGGGGGCGATGCTTTTATTCTGAGGATCCAAAGCATTTCTTTTTGAGGTAAATCATCTATAGAACTAGACTGTATGTGATCCACGGGGGCGGCTCTCAGGCTCCTACTAGCACTTCACGTCAAGGAAATGGCGCGGTGGGCTAGGAGTTTTCATTTTGTTTTTAAAAATTAGATCAATATTTGGTTATCTGTGTTTTAATTTATTCTTTGTCCTTCCGAAATATTCCAGAAGATAAAAGAAAAGAAATAAAGTTGGACAATTACACTAAAACAAAGGCTGAACTGCGATACTTAATATGTTATTTATCTTCTGGAATTCCATGCGGGGAGCAGGATCTCCTCTCCTCTGTATGCAGTGCATGGGGGAGATAGGGGAGCAGGATCTCCTCTCCTCTGTATGCAGTGCATGGGGGAGATAGGGGAGCAGGATCTCCTCTCCTCTGTATGCAGTGCATGGGGGAGATAGGGGAGCAGGATCTCCTCTCCTCTGTATGCAGTGCATGGGGGAGATAGGGGAGCAGGATCTCCTCCCCTCTGTATATGTGCAGTGCATGGGGGATTTGGAGAGCAGGATCTCCTCTTCTGTGTGTATACAATGCATGGGGGATTTGGGGAGCAGGATCTCCTCTTCTGTGTGTATACAGTATATGGGAGATATCATATCACCTAGTCTCCACCCAACAGCCTAGGGAAAACTGGGAATTAGATATGGAGCCTGCAGGGGAAATGTCATATGATGACCATATACAGTGTTTATATGAGATGACTGTGCTCATGTTGTGGGAGGTTCTCAGTAGGGTCCTCAAGGGTATGGAGTATGAACGTACTTATGGTGTGGCAGCGGCTGTAGTCTTTTCATGTTCTTCTTCTCTCATTTGAGGTATTTGCTGATGTTCCTGGAGATCTTGCGGCACCACAAGACTTCTTAATCATGTGATGAAAGGACATCTTCACTATCAACTCCAGACAGACAGAGAATTTCTTCCTTCATGTACCGAGAACATTTTCAGAGGATTGTCTATTGTTGTGAGTAGAGCAGCTGCTGTACACCCACCGCCCGCTGCAGCCCCCCTGGACGGAGGACCCCGGGACATTATTCTTGTTTACATTCTTTATACATTAAAAATATTTCTTCATTTATCTGCATCAGTTCTTGTATGGAAGGGGAGGAAGAAGGTCTTCAACACAAAAGCTTCTACTCCGCATGGGCGGGGCCAACTGCACAACGAGCCCTGTGATATGCCACTTTATATCCATCCTTGTGTTTCTCCCCGAGAACTGAATGTCTTTAGTCTTTCCCAGGTTTTCAGTTTAGCCAGTTTAAGGCCTAATGCCCACGGACGTGACGGGCTCCGCATACTTACCTCTGGATCCGCTGCCCGACGTCCTGCATGACGCGCTGGCAGAGTCATGTGACGCGCCGGCAGCATGCTATGACATTTCCACAGCATCACATGACGCAGCCGGCGGTAGGTGGGGAAGCGCTTTTACGCTAACTTCCGCTGTGCAGCCAATGGAAGCCATCCGCATGTACGCCCGCGACAAATAGAACATGCCGCGGGTGAGTACAGGAGAATTCACGGGGCGGAATTCCACAGTGGAATTCCGCACCGTGAGCATTGCACTATTAGGTTCAATAGAACCTAATAGCTGCGGGGCAACGCCGTGGATTTCCACCGCGTGATACGCGGCGGAAATCCGCCCGTGGGAATTGGCCCTAAGAAGTCTTAAGTGTTTGAATCTCATCTGACAACATGTAATAGCGGTGTGAAAAACAAAGTATTGTATCTATGGAGAATGCACTGTTATGGGGGATCCGTGGAGGACGCACTGTTATGGGGGATCCGTGGAGGACGCACTGTTATGGGGGATCCGTGGAGGACGCACTGTTATGGGGCATCTATGGAGGATGCACTGTTATGGGGCATCTATGGAGGATGCACTGTTATGGAGGTTATGGAGGATGCACTGTTATGGGGCATCTATGGAGGATGCACTGTTATGGAGGTTATGGAGGATGCACTGTTATGGGGGGATCTATGGAGGATGCACTGTTATGGAGGTTATGGAGGGTGCACTGTTATGGGGGGATCTATAGAGGATGCACTGTTATGGGGGATCTATGGAGGTTATGGAGGATGCACTGTTATGGGGGGATCTATGGAGGATGCACTGTTATGGAGGATCTATGGAGGATGCACTGTTATGGGGCATCTATGGAGGATGCACTGTTATGGGGGATCCGTGGAGGATGCACTGTTATGGGGCATCTATGGAGGATGCACTGTTATGGGGCATCTATGGAGGATGCACTGTTATGGGGGATCTATGGAGGATGCACTGTTATGGGGCATCTATGGAGGATGCACTGTTATGGGGGGATCTATGGAGGATGCACTGTTATGGAGGATCTATGGAGGATGCACTGTTATGGGGCATCTATGGAGGATGCACTGTTATGGGGCATCTATGGAGGATGCACTGTTATGGGGGATCCGTGGAGGATGCACTGTTATGGGGCATCTATGGAGGATGCACTGTTATGGGGCATCTATGGAGAATGCACTGTTATGGAGCATCTATGGAGAATGCACTGTTATGGGGCATCTATGGATGATGTACTGTTATGGGGGATCTATGGAGGATGCACTGTTATGGGGGATCTATGGAGGATGCACTGTTATGGGGCATCTATGGAGGATGTACTGTTTTGGGGGATCTATGGAGGATGCACTGTTATGGGGGATCTATGGAGGATGCACTGTTATGGGGCATCTATGGAGGATGCACTGTTATGGGGCATCTATGGATGATGTACTGTTATGGGGGATCTGTATACCAAGCACAGGACTCGCTGACATCACCTTGTGGCCACACTTCTGGGCTCAGGGCAGTTACAATAACGAGCACAGGAGAGAGAGGCGTCCATTGTTCATGCAGGTAATTGTAGACCGTCCCGTAATATAATCAATTTAAGGTTGCAGACATCCTGAGATGCTCTCAGCTGGTTATTACTGCGGCCCCCCGGGGGCCAACGAAAACAGGACGTGCAGAAGAACTTTCTGATCACTATGACACACAATAACATTCTTTCCTTAAAGGACTGTAAAGTCTATTACAGTTATAGAAGGAGCGGCTGATATCACATATAATGTAAATGTCCCTGGAGGTTATAGCAATACCGCAGTGTTAAGGTCCATTTAGACGGGACGAGTGGGGAGCAAACAATGTCCGCCCCTCGCCCCCACACATACCGGCTGCGGTGCTGCTGCAGGGAGCTAGTATCGCTGGCTCACAGCGGGGCGGCTGCAGGAGATTCCTCTCCTCGCTCCCCCCCTCCATTGACATGACATAGCGGCCGTTCAGTACTGATGACTGCTGGTTATACTGAGCGATCAGCTCATCCTCCATGCAGCATAACATCCTGATCGCTCAGTGTAACCAGCAGCCGCTCAGCACTGAACGGTCGCTATCTAAAGTAAATGGAGAGGGGCAGAGGATCGAGGAGTGGAATCTCCTGCACCAATAATAGCTCCCCTGCAGCCAGTATGTGCAGGGACGAGGGGCAAACGATGCCCCACAGTCGTCCCGTCTAAATGGGGCTTTATAATAGAGGCGACTGATATCAGTGACATATATGATGTCTCTGGAGGTCATATCAGTACTGGAGCGTTATAAGGGGAGCGGCTGATATCAGATATACATTATGATGTCTCTGGAGGTCATATCAGTACTAGAGTGTTATAAGAGGAGCAGCTGATATCACATATATGGGCACTGACAATAATTAGATCACCTGTGTAACACTGAGGAAATCCTGAAAACACGACCTGTTGGTGGTCCCTGAGGACTGGACTTGGGGAACCCTGCTTTATACCACTAAAGCCTCTCCTCATCATAAATGGCTGATAACAAAGAGCAATAGATTGCAGTTCCTTGTCCTACAGGGAGTCTTTCTTTAGCCTGAATTAGCTGATAAGAGGGAACAATGGATGACATGACATGGGTATTATTGTATCTTGATGCCACCGGAAACTCGGGATCTGACAGGAGGAACGCCCCTCTCACACCTCAGCTCCCGATAGGGTCAAGGCTGGAAGGTCCTAGCTGCATGTGCATTGAAGTGTGGCAGCACTGCAGCCTTAGGCTGAGGGTTTGTGGTCTTAGGTATACATTTTGAGCTGTAGAGGCTGTTTGTACATCATGTACATGATAAAGCTGTGGCTGGTTCACCTACTTAGCTGCTGCTCTGTGTTTGCAGTGAAGGACCATCAGGTACTACTTATCTTCCACCATTTTATTAGGTTCAAGTCCCCCTGGACCCGGCCGCCCCTGAGGACCTCACAAGAATGTTCCCCAGAATTCAGGAGGTCACTCTATGGCTTCCTGATACTGAAATACCTTAATACAGTTGTGCATGCTATCAGCCACCAGCAGGAGGCCATCCTGCCACAAGGCCAGGCCCCTGGGGCTGCTGAGTCCTTCCCTCACTATTACCCGGGCCGGATTCCTAGTGGGATAGTAGATAATACTATGTGCCTGCGCCCAGTCTACTACCAGGACCCCTCCCTCACTGTCCATACAGACCCCCCAGGGGTTATAAAGAGTGGGGCCCAGGCTGGATCTGAGCCCCAGGACCTTGAGGATCTGCCAGTCTTCTCCCAGGACCTTCACACAACAGCCGCCATCTAAGCCTCTCTCGGAAACAGCCAGGAGCCCCTGACTATTGGAGGCCACCAGGTAAGGCTTGTTGAACCCAGGTACCACCGTGCTTTCCTTCTGATGTCCGCTGCTGGGGTCCAGGGTCAGTGCACAGACTGTTCCCAGCTTCATGTCGGCCACTATGAACTCATCTCTGTAATTGGCCGTGATGCCCCGTGGGGCGCCCCAGTTTCTGGAGAGAACTTGCAAGAGGCGCCCATGTTTACTATACACATCAACCGAGCGCTTGCTTGAGTTAGTCAATGCCACCAGGCCCCGGTTACTCACGGCAACATCAAAATAATTATTGGTTTCCAGTGCAAATTGTTGGAGAAGTTTCCCCCTCGTGTTCATCACCTGGAGGCGTCTATTTCCATAATCCACTATGTAGATGGACCCTCCACTAGTGACAGAAATACCATGGGGCAGATTTAACTCTGCTCGTCCAGATCCAAACTTGCCAAACTGTCTGACAAGCTTGGTTACGCCTTCTCCACCAGTGTGCGGAAGGCAGTCAGTGAGGTTCGGCTCACTCCCGCTCAGACATCCGGGGCGCTGTTGAGTCTTTGGAAGCTTTCTAGTATACTGAGAAGACTTGACCCGAACCCGAATCTCACAGACAGCATTTGATGGCGTAGAGGTGGCTACGCTCCTAGGGTTGGACCATGTGCTCGAGGAACTGGATGCAGAATCTCTTCTTTCCTTGGCAGATGCTGGTCTTGTGGACCTCAAAGGAGCGGTATGTGGCCGAAATAACTTCTCTATGTACGGCATTGATGATGACCGTGGTACAGGCTTCCAGTTGCCTTGCAGCCTTTGATTTCTTATTTTACTTCCCGGTCTCTGCTTCCCATCTAGACGGGTCAGAGTTTGCTGTCTTGACTTTATTTCAGGTTTTTCAGCTTCTAGTGTGATGACTGGAGGTCTCTTTCGGGACTCTCGGGTGCATGGATTTGATGAACGGGAAACTGTTCTAGAAAATGTACTAGACCTGACCTCTGTCTGAATCTTCTTGGGGGACTCAATGATGAAGGTGTACGAAGACTTCACACTCTCACTCGGAGAACATGATCTTGGAGGAACACTCAGAAAGTCCCCGCTTAAGGAGTCAGAGGCCTCATCAGACATCCGCATGTAGTCAATTCCGGAGGCCATTGTCTGAAGCCGTGCTTGAGCTTCGCTGCTTTCCAAGTTGTGTTTATTTAAGTAGGACACCAGCGAGTCTTCACCAAATTCATTGAGTTGACTATTGGAGTCCATTGAGTCCCATCTACTGTCCTCTTCTCCCTCACTTTGCTTCTTGGCTGATGGGACTCTACTGTCTCTGAGGACCAGCTGTCTACAAGCCTTGGGATCCCTCACACCATCTGTCTCCACATCCTCCACCGTGTCTTCTGAGCTTTCCGACTCTTCTTCACATACGTAGGCAGCAGTCGCTCTAAACAATGTATTGTGCTCGGGAAAGGTGATGGAGACTTCCTCATGGGTGGGGTTGGTGTCCTGTTGATTCCTGGATTCTTCCAGGCTGCTCAGGATATCTGACTCCAGCTTTGTCATGGTCTCTTTTCTTGTTCCAAATCCTTGAGGACGGAGTTGATGTTTGCTAGATGATTGGAATGGCTTAAATGTGTGTTTCCTGTGGCTACCTATGGTTTCTTTGCTTGAGATGTTCTGGTTGCAAGCTTTATTAGCTGGGTCTCCATTGGCCACCATGGCTTTCATTCCTAGTGGCTTCTTATTCAGTCTCTGTATAGTGTTTTTTCCATCTGTGATCCAGATTTTAGTGGCTACTCGAGGACTCAGGGCGGCACTGTCTGCTTCCATGACGGCAAGGTCTCTAGGAGAAAGGTTGAGTCTCTGACCCTCATGTTGTTTCTTTAGATCCACAGATGATTGGTTTGTGGTGGATACAGACTCCTGGTCACTGTCGTCTTCCATAGTCCCTGCCACACACCCCTCAGGGTGATGGGACTTGTCCTCCCAAGGTGGGGTTTCATCACTTAACAGAGCTGGCTGGTTTCTTGCCCTCTTGCACCAGTGCAATTCTGTCTTTTTCTTCATAGAAGGGAGGGAGAAGCCAAGAGTTTCCTCCTCACATCGTATCTCCCCTAGAGTTAGTGTCTGCAGAGGCTGCGGGGCAAAATGCACCTTTTTTAATCTGATATTAATGCTGTTTTTTTTGGAGAAGATGTCAGAGACCACTGACTGGATTTGCTTCATCACGATCTCATTGCTACTGGAGGTGACCAGCGCCTGCTTCACCTGAGATGACACATTGCAAATCTTGTGGACCATACCATTAATCTCACAGACTCCGTTCTGTAGAGCGAGCTCGTTGTCCCTCTGAATGGAGGCCAGCTGATCCCTCAGACATCTGTGTTCCTCCTCCACGTGATTCAGTATGGACTGTTCCTGTTTAAGGATGGAAAGTAGCGTCTTCTCAAATGACCTGGACACTTTCTCGTGGTCCTTGGTGTGTTGGACTTTGATCTGTTCCAGGTCTTGGCAGGTTCGAGCAAGGCTGCTGAGAAGAGAAGTAAAGTCACCCATCTTCACCAACTTCAGATCTCAGTATCAGGGGGAGCAGACTGCAAAAAGAGAAAAATACTATGAGGACCACAACGTTCAGACCGTCAACTTTCTATGAACTCTAACCACTTAGGAACACAGACTGCCCCTCCTCAGTGATTGGGAACCTGGTACCAGAAGATGGAGGATGTTGTAATCTGCTGTCTACTTTTTGAGTAGTTTTGTGCTATAGCTTATAGCCATAGGAGGCCATACTATGAAAGTTCTGTAGTTTGGGGTGTAAGGACGTCCCAGTGCTATATATATCTACTCTGTGTTGCAGGCGATGGGATATTGGAGGTTCTACCTGCTATGACCGTCCTCCACATGCCGCCATGGTAAAGTGCCTACAACTTAGATGAGATGTCCCAGAGACTGGCAGACACCTTTGCAGCACAAACGTGCACAACAGTGATGTTTCGACATGCAGGTCTACATTGAGGCCAATGTGCTGAAATGTTATTGCAACTAGATGACCCCCTTAGACCCTGACGGACCACACAATGTGACCTATGTAATTCCACCTGAGTGACTTCTACCTGCATGAAGTGAATGAAGGATGTAATGGAGGTCCGTGGACCCTCATCACCTTGCAGGAGAGTCTCCGGTGGACTGCAGGGTATTCCTGTTGAGTGTCAGCCCTGCACTTCAGCTTTCATTTCAGATATTTTTGGTTTCATAAGACATATAATGATCGGCAGCACCCAGAGTTGCGGCTCGTGGTGTAAACGAATATCAGAGACATCATAGATTATACATGAGAATAGGATGAGGCTCGGAGATATCGGAGACGAGATCCTCTGGTAGTGTGGAAACTAAAAGGACAGATGGGACAGCCCTGTCTATAATACATAATACTAGGACATGTGGAGGCAGTGGACCCCACCATATTAGGACTTCACAATATGACCACCATATTAGGACCCCACCATATGACCACCATATTAGGACCCTAACATATGACCACTATCTGAGATCACATAGAGACCCCTGTGTATCCCCAACCCTGCTGTCACTCACCTGTATACACACCTGAGATCATGTAGATTACTGTGCATCCCCCAGCCCTCCTGTCACGCACCTGTTTACACACCTAAGATCATGTAGAGACCCCTGGGTATCCCCCAGCCCTTCTTTCAATCACCTTTGTACACACCTGAGATCACGTAGAGACCCCTGTGTCCCCCCAACCCTGCTGTCACTCACCTGTATACACACCTGAGATCATGTAGACCCTTTATGTATCCGGCAGTCCTCCTGCCACTCACCTGTATACACACCAGCGATCATGTAGAGACCCCTGGGTATCCCCCAGCCCTCCTGTCACTCACCTGTGTACACACCTGAGATCATGTAGAGACCCCTGGGTATCCTCCAGCCTTCCTGTCACTCATCGGTGTACACACATGAGATCATGTAGAGACCCCCTGTGTATAACTCAAATCCTCCTGTCACTCCCCTGTGTACACATCTGAGATCATGTAGACCCCTAAGTATCCCCCAGTCCTCCTGTCACTCACCTGTATAAACACCTGAGATCATGTATAGGCCCCTGTATATCCCCCAACCCTGCTGTCACTCACCTGTGTACTCACCTGAGATCATGTAGAGACCCCTGTGTATCCCCCAGCCCTCCTGTCACTCACCTGTGTACACACCTGAGATCATGGAGACCCCTGTGTATCCCCCAACCCTCCTGTCATTCACCTATGGACACACCTGAGATCAGGTAGAAACCCCTGTGTATCCCCCAGCCCTTCTGTTACTCACCTGTGTACACACCTGAGATCGTGGAGAACCCTGTGTATCCCATAGCCCTCCTGTCACTCACCTGAGATCATGTAGAGACCCCTGTGTATCCCCTAATCCTCCTTTCACTCACCTGTTTGCACACCTGAGATCACGTAGAGACCCCTGTGTATCCCCCAGTCCTCCTGTCACTCACCTGTATGCACACCTGAGATCATGTGGAGACTCCTGTGTATCCCCAGCCCTCCTATCACTCACCTGTGCACACACCTGAGATCATGTAGAGACCCCTGTGTATCCACTGACCCTACTGTCACTAACCTGTGTACACACCTGAGATCATGGAGATCCCTGTGTATCCCCCAATCCTCAAGTCACTCATCTTTATACACACCTGAGATCATGTAGAGACCCCTGTGTATCCCCCAATCCTCCTGTCACTCACCTGAAGACATGCTGGAGATCATGTAGACCCCTATGTATGCCCCAGCCCTCCTGTCACTCACCTGTATACACACCTGAGATCATGTAGACCAGTGTGTATCCCCCAGGCCTCCGGTCACTCACCTGTGGACACACCTGAGATCATAGAGAGCGCTGTGTGTCTCCTAGCCCTCCTGTCACTTACCTGAGATCATGTAGAGACCCCTGTGTATCCCCTAATCCTCCTGTCACTCACCTGTTTGCACACCTGAGATCACGTAGAGACCCCTGTGTATCCCCCAGTCCTTCTGTCACTCACCTGTATACATACCGGAGATCATGTTGATCACTGTGGATCACAGTGCTCCAGTCACTCACTTGTGGACACACCGGAGATCAGGTAGAGACCCCTGTGTATCCCCAGCCCTCCTATCACTCACCTATGCACACACCTGTGATCATGTAAAGACCCCTGTGTTTCCCATACCCCTCTGTCACTCACCTGTATACACACCTAATATCATGTAGAAACCCCTGTGTATCCCCCAGCCCTTCTGTCACTCACCTGTACACACCTGAGATTGTGGAGAGTCCTGTGTATCCCCTAGCCCTCCTGTCACTCACCTGAGATCATACAGAGACCTCCGTGTATCCTCCAATCCTTCTGTCACTCACCTGTATGCACACCTGAGATCATGTGGAGACCCCTGTGTATCCCCAGCCCTCCTATCACTCACCTGTGCACACACCTGAGAACATGGAGACCCCTGTTTATCCCCCAACCCTCCTGTCACTCACCTGCATACACACCTGAGATCATGTAGAGACCCCTGTGTATCCCCCAGCCCTCCTGTCACTCACCTGTATACACACGTGAGATCATTTAAATCACTGTGTATCCCCAGTCCTCCAGTCACTCACCTGTGGACACACCTGAGATCAAGTAGAGACCCCTGTGTATCCGCCAACCCTTCTGTCACTCACCTGTGTACACTCCTGAGATCATAGAGAGCCCTGTGTATCCCCTAGCCCTTCTGTCACTTACCTGAGATCATGCAGTGACTCCTGTGTATCCCCCAATCCTCCTGTCACTCATTTGTGCACACACCTGAGATCATGTAGAGACCCCTGTGTATCCCTAGCCCTCCTGTCACTCACCTGTATACACACCTAAGATCATGTAGAGACTCCTGTGTATCCTCCAACCCTCCTGTTACTCACTTGTATGCACACCTGAGATCATGTAGAGACCCCTGTGTATCCCCAGCCCTCCTATAACTCACCTGTGCACACACCTGAGATCATGTAGAGACCCCTGTGTATCCATAGCCCTCCTGTCACTCACCTGTGTACACATCTGAGATAGTGTAGACCCCTGTGTATCCCCCAGTCCTCCTGTCACTCACCTGTATACAAACCGGAGATCATGTAGAGACCCCTGTGTATCCCCCATTCCTCCTGTCACTCACCTGTATACACACCTAAGATCATGTAGAGACCTCTGTGTACACACCTAAGATCATGTAGAGACCCCTATATATACCCCAGTCCTGCTGTCACTCACCTGTGTACACACCTGAGATCATGTAGAGACCCCTGTGTATCCCCCATTCCTCCTGTCACTCACCTGTATACACACCTAAGATCATGTAGAGACCCCTGTGTATCTCCAGCCCTCCTATCACTCAACTGTGCACACACCTAAGATCATGTAGCGACCCCTATATATACCCCAGTCCTCCTCTCACTCACCTGTGTACACACCTGAGATCATGTAGAGACCCCTGTGTATCCCCCAACCCTCCTGTCACTCACCTGTGTACACACCTGAGACCGTGGAGAGCCCGGTGTATCCCCTAGCCCTCCTGTCACTCACCTGAGATCCTGTAGAGACCCCTGTGTATCCTCCAACGCTCAAGTCAGTCACTTGTATGCCCACCTGAGATCATGTGGAGACCCCTGTGTATCCCCAGCCCTCCTGTCACTCACCTGAGATCATAGCAGATTCACCTTGCTGTCTCTTCTTCTGTGTATAGATCTGGTTACTAACAACAACTAACAGATCCGGTCTCCGGTTTCGGGCTCTAGCCAGGATGTGTGTCCAGCAGCAGATGGGAGGGAGGAGACAGGTACACAGAAACAAGGTGTAGGATACCTGTGCTGGAGACAGGAGGGGGATGTGTTCTGTGCAGCAGTCAGAAGTATTCACACCCTTGGACTATTATATTCACAGTAGAATAAAGTTTGATCTGCCTTCATTAGTTATAAGATAGCCGAGTGCAGCAGTATTCACCCCCAGAGAAGCTTTTAGTGGCAGTTGGAGAGGTCTGCAACGTCAGTAGCACGCGCCCAGAGCCAGTGTCCGGAACCCCGACGGCCCGGGAAGGTCACCAAGACCGGAGCTCCCGTGTGCCGCACCCGATCAGCTCAGGTGATAGGACCAGTAGTGTGGACGCGGAGACCCCGAGACTGCCGGTCCTAACAGTACCCCCCCTTCTACGGGGGGGACACTGGACCCCCAAGACCCGGAGCGGGCTTAAAGGGGTTGTCTCGCGGCAGCAAGTGGGGGTATACACTTCTGTATGGCCATATTAATGCACTTTGTAATATACATCGTGCATTAAATATGAGCCATACAGAAGTTATTCACTTACCTGCTCCGTTGCTGGCGTCCCCGTCTCCATGGCTCCGTCTAATTTCGGTGTCTTCTTGCTTTTTTAGACGCGCTTGCGCAGATGGGTCTTCTCCCTTCGGCTCGGCAGGAGCGGTGTTTTGGCTCCGCCCCCTTGTACGCGTCATCGCGTAGCTCCGTCCCCGTCACATGTGCCAATTCCAGCCTCCTGATTGGCTGGAATCGGCACATGTGACGGGGGCGGAGCTACGCGATGACGCGTACAAGGGGGAGGAGCCAAAATGCAGCTCCTGCCGAGCCGAAGGGAGAAGACCCATCTGCGCAAGCGCGTCTAAAAAAGCAAGAAGACACCGAAATTAGACGGAGCCATGAAGACGGGGACGCCAGCAACGGAGCAGGTAAGTGAATAACTTCTGTATGGCTCATATTTAATGCACGATGTATATTACAAAGTGCATTAATATGGCCATACAGAAGTACTTAACCCCACTTGCTTTCGCGAGACAACCCCTTTAAGAGGAAAGGCCCTGTGGAATAATCGGACCAGACATGGGGCATGAACATCTCTGGCAGAAACCCACGTCCGTTCATCAGGGCCAAACCCTCTCCAGTGGACCAGATACTGCATTGAGCCCCGAACCCGCCTGGAGTCAACAATACTCTCCACCTCAAATCCTAATTGTCCTTGCACCAGCGTAGAAGAGGGCAGGTCCCAGGTGGGCAAAATTGGAGTCACATCTTTTTAACAAGCTTTTATGAAAAACGTTATGAATCTTCCAAGAGCCAGGCAGGGACAATTTATAAACCAGCGGGTTAATAACCTGCGAAATAGAAAAAGAACCAATAAACCGCGGTGCAAGTTTTAAAGACGGAACCTTCCGTCTCAAATTCTTTGAAGACAATAAGACTTGCTCCCCAACCAAAAAAGGTGCAGTGATAGTGCTTTTCTTATTAGCCTGCATAAGTACCTTCTCCTGGGAACCCTGAAGGTTCTTACGAACCTGGGCCCGAACTGTGCACAGTTCATCAATAGCGGTATCAGCGGATGGAGAGTTCTAAATAGAAGGAGTAGAGAGTGCAAATCGAGGATGGAAACCATAATTACAGAGAAATGGCGAAACTTGGGAAGACGAATTGTCATGATTATTGAAGGCAAATTCGGCAGATTCTGCAGGTTCCGCGGTACCAAAACTCCTAGACAAGGCATCCGCTCTAACATTCTTTGAGCCGGTTCTGTAAATCACTACAAAATTGAACTGTGAAAAGAACAGAGCCCAGCGGGCTTGTCGAGCATTCAACCTCTTGGCGGAGTCTAGATACATGAGGCTTTTGTGGTCTGTAAGTACAGTGATTTGATGGAGGGCACCTTGCAGGAAGTGCCTCCATTCCTCAAATGCCATTTAATAGCTAGTAACTCCCGGTTACCTACGTCGTAATTTCGTTCGGTGGAGGAGAATTTTTTGGGAAAGTAGGCACAAGGCCTAAGGTTTGTGAGTGTGGAGGTACCTTGGGACAGTACCGCTCCAACTCCAAACTCGAAGGCGTCTACCTCCACCACGAACAAACTGGATAGATCAGGTTGGATGCGGACGGGCGCTGAAGTGAGAGCAGCCTTCAGGGTAGAGAAGGCCACAAGCGCATCTGGCGACCAATTACATCCGCCCCCTTTCCGGTGAGATCCGTTAAAGGCTTAGCCACCACAGAGAAGTTCTTAATGAACCTACGATAATACTCAGCAAACCCCAGGAAGCGTGGCAGGGCTTTTAGGGTAACTGGCCCATTCCATGATAGCCTTCACCTTAACGGGATCCATCTGAATATCACATGGTGTAATGATATATCCCTTGGTCAAACTGTCCTGAATATAGTCCTTCATGGACTCCCTCTCAGGAACAGTTACGTTGTAGATCCGACCCTTCGGGAGTTTAACGCCTGGAATCAGATCAGTTTTACAATCAAATTCTCTATGAGGAGGCAATCCTTCAGAGAGTTGTTTGGAGAAAACATCAGAAAACTCATCATTATAGTCTGGTACCTTGACCCCCTCCAAAACAGAAGTATCCCTACATCCAATCTCTGGCCCGAACATGTCAGCTGCACCTCAAGAACATTGCAAGAATCCGCTCTTTTCTCACTGTGGACACGCTAAAAACGCTTACTGTTGCCCTCATCCACTCCCGGCTCGATTATTGCAACTCGTTGCTGATCGGCCTCCCCTGCACCAGACTCTACCCTCTCCAATCCATCCTGAATGCAGGAGCCAGGCTCATCTTCCTGTCCAGCCGCTACTCGGACGCCTCTGCCCTGTGCCGGTCACTGCACTGGCTGCCCGTTAAATACAGAATTCAATTTAAACTCGCCACCTCCATCCACAAAGCCCTCCACAGTGCAGCGCCCCCCTATATCGCCTCCCTCATCTCAATCCATCAACCAGCCCGGGCTCTCCACTCTGCTAACGAAACCAGATTGAGCGCCCCTTTAATTCGAACTTCTCATTCCCGGCTCCAAGACTTCTCCAGAGCAGCACCGGTCCTCTGGAACGCACTACCAAAGGCTACCCGAGCAATCCAGGACTCGCAGAACTTCAGGCGTGCTCTAAAAACGCACCTCTTCAGGGAGGCATACCTCATTCCCTAAACAGACCCCTCTGTACTCTGCCTGATAACATGCTCCCTGACCTACTGACTGCAATCCCTGCTAGCCATCATAAACCGCTCCTGCAGTCATACTGTTTCTGCCGTCACACGGCTAAATGTCTGACCATTGTCTATGTGTATAGCATCCCTCACTCTCCACCTCGCCATACAGTGCACATCTCCAGCCCCTTTACCTTCTGTATCACCCCATTACTTGTAGTATGTAAGCTCGTTGGAGCAGGACCCTCACCCCTATTGTTTCCATCAATTGATTACTTTGTAACCGTGGTTCTGTAATGTTTGTACTTTTGTCTCTCTGTATTCCCCTGTCTATGTAAGCGCTGCGGAATATGTTGGCGCTATACAAATAAAGTTTATTATTATTATTATTATCCAGATCCACTGGATTCATGTGATTGGTACAGTGGGATCACCACTTGACCAGCTCCAGCGTGTTCCAATTAATAATAGGATTGTGTTCCCTTAACCAAGGGAGCCCTAAGACTATATCCACCGACAAGTCTTTCATAACAAGGAAGGTGCAAGTCTCAGTATGCTGGGTTCCTATGGTGAATGTCAACTCTGGGGTAACAAGATTGACGAGGTCGGCATGCAAGGGAGTGGAGTCTACCCCTTTAACCTGAATAGGAGGATCTAAACGTAGCAAGGAACCAAAAATCTGAGCCAAAAAAAACCAAAATTCACAAAGTTTGCTGCTGCCCTATAATCAACAAAAGCTTGTCCTGCACGAGAGAAGGAACAGAACTCCAAAGTGCAGGGCAAGAACATTTTAGACACAACAGGGGGTACCTGAGCCCCTAGACAGTCCTCCTGACAAATGCCTAGGAGTGGAAGTTTCTCCTGCCGAGGTTTTTTCCTGCAGGTAGCGATGCGATGACCAGACTCTCCGCAATAGAAACAAAGGTTCTTCTTTAACCGATATTCCCTTCGCTGCTTAGGTGACATCGTCCCCAGTTCCAGGGGTTCAGCGGGGGGAGGTGAGGTTGTCGGTCTTGCCACGGAAGTAGCCGGGGAGGCCGGATGGACCAGACTGGGCCGAGCAGATCGTCTGGCCCTCAGGCACCGGTCAGCTCGGATGGCTAACGACATTGCTTGTTCCAGGGTACCGGGCTCCGGCTGGGCCACCAGCAGATCCTTTAGGTCTTCAGATAGACCGGTCAAGAACAAGTCCTTGAGGGCTGAGTTGTTCCACCCTGACTCAGTGCAGTGCTGTCTGAATTGGGAACAATAATCTTCTGCCACCTTCTGACCCTGGCGCAAGGACAACAGTTGGACGACAGCGTAGGTAGCACGGTCGGGTTCGTCATAGATCTGACCCAGCGCAGAGAAAAACGTGTCTACAGACTGTCGTGAGGGAGAGTCAGGGGGTAAGGAGAATGCCCAGTTTTGAGGTTCTCCTCTCAGTCAGGAAATCATGATGCCCACACTCTGGTACTCAGTGCCAGATGAGTGGGGTCGCAAATCAAAAAATAGTTTACAGCCTTCCCGGAATGAGAAGAACTGCTTCCTTTCCCTAGAAAAGAAATCAGGCAGCGTGGCCTGAGGCTCAGAGATAGTCGCCAGCACCGAGGAAGGCTGAACCTGAGTTTTAGCCAACACCTGTTCCTGTTGCTTCAAGCGGGAAGTCAGGTCCTGTGTCAGGTTAGTCAGGGCCTGGACCTGGTTTGCCAAGGTTGACACGGCCTCCATAGGAGCGGTGAACGTAGCCGGTCGGAGGAAAAAAGTCTGACCCTGTTGGGCCAGTGCATCTGTCAGGGTACTGGGGTTCGGGTATTGGAAGTCCCTAAAAGCTACCCGCAACCCCTGTCCCTACCTACTTGCCCCCCCGGGCTAGGCCCCAGGGCGACAACTGGGTGACGGTCCCTATACTCACTAGGGAAGCAGGGCAGGGAGTCAGACTTACAAACAAATACAGAGACAAACAGACACAGAGGCAAGTCAGGAAGTCCGGGTCGGCAACAGGAGAATACGCGGTACCAGGGATCAGGCGAGGTCAAAGTCAGGTCCGAAAGCAGAGGGTCACAACGGGAAATCAGATGAAAATAATGCGGGTGTAGCCTGGAGACAAACATACACTGGCAAGGCCGGAGAGAAACAGGCACGCTTAAATGCTGTCAGAACTCCCGCCCCAGCAGCTGATTGGGGTGGGGAGCCTGCCAGCAGCCAGACCCAGGCAAAAGGCAGCGAGTGCAGATGCTGCTAGTCAGGATGTCATGGCAACGTGGATTGCATCGCTGCATCTCCAGCAACTGACCACCCAGGCGCCGCTCCGAGCCCAGGAGCACGCGCCCGGAGCCAGTGTCCAGGACCCCGACGGCCCGGGGAGGTCACCAAGACCGGTGCTCCCATGCGCCGCACCCGATCAGTTTGGGTGATAGGACCGGTGGTGCGGATGTGGAGACTAGAGATGAGCGAACGCGTTCGTCCGAGCTTGATATTCGTGCGAATATTAGGGTGTTCGGGATGTTCGTTATTCGTAACGAACACCATGCGGTGTTCTGGTTACTTTCACTTCCTTCCCTGAGACGTTAGCGCGCTTTTCTGGCCAATTGAAAGACAGGGAAGGCATTACAACTTCCCCCTGCAACGTTTAAGCCCTATACCACCCCCCTGCTGTGAGTGGCTGGCGAGATCAGGTGTTCGCCTAATATAAAAGTCGGCCCCTCCCGCGGCTCGGCTCAGATGCCGTGTGAGTTAGATGAGGGACAGTGCTGTTTATACCGGAGCTGCTGTAGGGAAAGAATTGGTAGTTAGTGTAGGCTTCAAGACCCCCCAAAGGTCCTTATTAGGGCCACTGATAGCTGTGTGTTGGCTGCTGTTAGCAGTGGCATTTTTTTTTTCTCAAAATCGGCTCTGCAGAGCGTTGCACCTGGCATTAGGGACAGAAGTGCTGCATAGGCAGGGAGAGTGTTAGGAGTGAGTGTAGCCTTCAAGAACCTCAACGGTCCTTTCTAGGGCCATATTTATCCGTGTGCAGTACTGTCCAGGCTGCTGTTAGCTGTGCTGCATTTTTTGGGGGCTTCTCAAAATCGCCTCTGCAGAGCATTGCACCCTCCATTGATACTGCAGGGAAAGAATTGTATAGGCAGGGCCACAACACAGTTATTATTCATAGAATATACGCAGTGCTGCCTTTTGGTGGAAAAACAAGTGGAAACAAATCTATTTGTCCAGCCTGTGTCCGTCCTTACGGGCGGTGGAGACGTGTGAGCTGCGTGAAAAACATTGCTAAATCAGACGCACCCAGCTACGCTTTACTGCTGGCTTCGCCATTTGCTTTCCTTAATTGGGAAAAAAAATACCTGCTCTGCCAGAGTTATAATAACTCTGCTACCCTCACGTTCTGTGACACATAAGCAGGGACACAGCACAGTTATTAAACTTAGATTATTCATTCACTAGAGGCAGTGGGGCCTTTCGTTTTCCCAAAAGGGCAAAAATTATATTTGGCCTGCAGTCTTGCGCCAATTTATTTCCTGCCTGTGAAATCAAATCACTGGTAATACAGCATGCTGAGGGGTAGGGGTAGGCCTAGAGGACGTGGACGCGGCCGAGGACGCGGAGGGCCAAGTCAGGGTGTGGGCACAGGCCGAGCTCCTGATCCCGGTGTGTCGCAGCCGACTGCTGCGCGATTAGGAGAGAGGCACGTTTCTGGCGTCCCCACATTCATCGCCCAATTAATGGGTCCACGCGGGAGACGGTTATTAGAAAATGAGCAGTGTGAGCAGGTCCTGTCCTGGATGGCAGAAAGTGCTTCGAGCAACCTATCGTCAACACGCAGTTCTGCGCCGTCCACTGCTGCAAATCCGAATCCTCTGTCTGCTGCTCCTCCTTCCTCCCAGCCTCCTCACTCCACTACAATGACACCTGCTCAGGAGCGGGAACACTCCCAGGAACTGTTCTCGGGCCCCTGCTTAGATTGGGCAGCAGCGGTTCCTCTCCCACCAGAGGAGTTTATCGTCACTGATGCCCAACCATTCGAAAGTTCCCGGGGTCCGAGGGAAGAGGCTGGGGACTTCCGCCAACTGTCTCAACAACTTTCTGTGGGTGAGGAGGATGATGACGATCAGACACAGTTGTCTTGCAGTGAGGTAGTAGTAAGGGCAGTAAGTCCAAGGGAGCAGCGCACAGAGGATTCGGAGGAAGAGCAGCAGGACGATGAGGTGACTGACCCCACCTGGTGTGCAACGCTTACTCAGGAGGACAGGTCTTCAGAGGGGGAGTCAAGGGCATCAGCAGGGCAGGTTGCAAGAGGCAGTGCGGTGTCCAGGGGTAGAGGCAGGGCCAGACCGAATAATCCACCAAGTGTTTCCCAAAGCGCCCCCTCGCGCCATGCCACCCTGCAGAGGCCGAGGTGCTCTAAGGTCTGGCAGTTTTTCACAGAGACGCCTGACGACCGACGAACAGTGGTGTGCAACCTTTGTTGCGCAAAGCTCAGCCGGGGAGCCAACACCAACAGCCTCACCACCACCACCATGCGCAGACATATGATGGCCAAGCACCCCACAAGGTGGGACGAAGGCCGTTCACCGCCTCCGGTTTGCACCCCTGCCTCTCCCCCTGTGCCCCAACCTGCCACTGAGATGCAACCCCCCTCTCAGGACACAGGCACTACCGCCTCATGGCCTGCACCCACACCCTCATCTCCGCTGTCCTCGGCCCCATCCAGCAGTGTAGTTCAGCGCACCGTTCAGCCGTCGCTTGCGCAAGTGTTCGAGCGCAAGCGCAAGTACGCCGCCACGCACCCGCACGCTCAAACGTTAACCGTCCGCATAGCAAAATTCATCAGCCTTGAGATGCTGCCGTATAGGGTTGTGGAAACTGAGTCCTTCAAAAGTATCATGGAGGCGGCGGCCCCGCGCTACTCAGTTCCCAGTCGCCACTACTTTTCCCGATGTGCCGTCCTAGCCCTGCACGACCACGTCTCCCGCAACATTGTACGCGCCCTCACCAACGCGGTTACTGCCACGGTCCACTTAACTACGGACACGTGGACAAGCACAGGCGGGCAGGGCCACTACATCTCCCTGACGGCACATTGGGTGAATTTAGTGGAGGCTGGGACAGAGTCAGAGCCTGGGACCGCTCACGTCCTACCCACCCCCAGAATTGCGGGCCCCAGCTCGGTGGTGGTATCTGCGGAGGTGTATGCTTCCTCCACTAAAGCACCCTCCTCCTCCTCCTCCTCCTCCTCTGTCTCGCAATCAAGATGTGTTAGCAGCAGCATGTCGCCAGCAGTCGGTGTCGCGCGGTGTGGCAGCACAGCGGTGGGCAAGCGTCAGCAGGCCGTGCTGAAACTACTCAGCTTAGGCGATAAGAGGCACACGGCCCACGATCTGCTGCAGGGTCTGACACAGCAGACCGACCGCTGGCTTGCGCCGCTGAGCCTCCAACCGGGCATGGTCGTGTGTGACAACGGGCGTAACCTGGTGGCGGCTCTGCAGCTTGGCAGCCTCACGCACGTGCCATGCCTGGCCCACGTCTTTAATTTGGTGGTTCAGCGGTTTCTGAAAAGCTACCCACGCTTGTCAGACCTGCTCGTAAAGGCGCGCCGGCTCTGCGCACATTTCCGCAAGTCCCACACGGACGCTGCCACCCTGCAACATCACTTTAAGCTGCCAGTGCACCGACTGCTGTGCGACGTGCCCACACGGTGGAACTCTACGCTCCACATGTTGGCTAGGCTCTATGAGCAGCGTAGAGCAATAGTGGAATACCAACTCCAACATGGGCGGCGCAGTGGGAGTCAGCCTCCTCAATTCTTTACAGAAGAGTGGGCCTGGTTGGCAGACATCTGCCATGTCCTTGGTAATTTTGAGGAGTCTACCCAGGTGGTGAGCGGCGATGCTACAATCATTAGCGTCACCATTCCTCTGCTATGCATCTTGAGAAATTCCCTGCAAACCATAAAGGCAGCTGCTTTGCGCTCGGAAACGGGGGCGGGGGAAGACAGTATGCCGCTGGATAGTCAGGGCACCCTCCTGTCTATTTCTCAGCGCATACAGGAGGAGGAGGAGGAGCATGAGGAGGAGGGGGAAGAGACAGCTTGGGCCGCTGCTGACGGTACACCGGCTGATTGCCTGTCATCCTTTCAGCGTGTATGGCCTGAGGAGGAGGAGGAGGAGGAGGAGGATCCTGAAAGTGATCTTCCTAGTGAAGACAGCCATGTGTTGCATACAGGTACCCTGGCACACATGGCTGACTTCATGTTAGGATGCCTTTCTCGTGACCCTCGCGTTGCACGCATTCTGGCCACTACGGATTACTGGGTGTACACACTGCTCGATCCACGGTATAAGGAGAACCTGCCCACTCTGATTCCCGAAGAGGAAAGGGGTTCGAGAGTGTTGCTATACCACAGGACCCTTGCGGACAAGCTGATGGTAAAATTCCCAGCCGACAGCGCTAGTGGCAGAAGGCGCAGTACCGAGGGCAAGGTAGCAGGGGATGTGCGTAGATCGAGCAGCATGTACATCCCAGGCAGTGCAACAGTCTTTAAGGGCCTGGCCAGCTTTATGGCTCCCCACCAAGACTGTGTCACCGCTCCCCAGTCACGGCTGAGTCGGCGGGAGCACTGTAAAAGGATGGTGAGGGAGTACGTAGCGGATCGCACGACCATCCTTGGTGACGCCTCTGCCCCCTACAACTACTGGGTGTCGAAGCTGGACATGTGGCCTGAACTAGCGCTGTATGCCCTGGAGGTGCTTGCTTGTCCTGCGGCTAGCGTCTTGTCGGAGAGGGTGTTTAGTGCGGCTGGGGGAATCATCACAGATAAGCGTAGCCGCTTGTCAACCGACAGTGCCGACAGGCTAACACTCATCAAGATGAACAAAGGCTGGATTTCCCCAGACTTCTGTTCTCCACCAGCGGACAGCAGCGATACGTAAGCAATACGTAGGCTGCACCCGCGGATGGAAGCTACGTTCTCTCTCAACATCCAAAACGGGGACATTTCTGCTTCATCAATCTGTGTCTAATATTCCTCCTCCTCCTCCTGCTCCTCCTCCTGAAACCTCACGTAATCACGCTGAACGGGCAATTTTTCTTAGGCCCACAAGGCTCACTGAAATAATTTTTCTGAACAATTTTTATAAGTTTCAATGCGCTTAAAAGCGTTGGAACTTTAACTTGAACCAATTTTTCGTTACACTGGGCTGCCTCCAGGCCTAGTTACCACTTAAGCCACATTAACCAAAGCGATTAATGGGTTTCACCTGCCCTCTTGGCTGGCCATGGCCAATTTTTGGGATGTACATTAGTACTGTTGATACAGCAATTTTTGTGGGCCCTCGCCTACAGTGTAATCAAATTAATTTTTAGCCCACCTGCATTACAGCTGACGTTACCTCAGCTGTGTTGGGCAATGCAATGGGATATTTTTGTGTACCGCCGGTGGGTTCCAGGGAGCCACCCATGCTGTAGGTGCACACTGAGTTTTTAATACATCTGTACACTTCTAAAGAACCCGTCTGACTGGGGCATGCAGTGTGGGCCGAAGCCCACCTGTATTACGCACGACATTACTACCTCAGCTGTGTTGGGCAATGCAATGGGATATTTCTATGTACCGCCGGTGGCTTCCTGGCACCCACCCAGGCAGTGGGTCCACAGGGAGTTTAACCTACATGTGTCCACTTGTAAAGAACCCCAGTCTGACTGGGGCATGCAGTGTGGGCCGAAGCCTACCTGCATTAAGCACGACATTACTACCTCAGCTGTGTTGGGCAATGCAATGGGATATTTTTGTGTACCGCCGGTGGGTTCCAGGGAGCCACCCATGCTGTAGGTGCACACTGAGTTTTTAATACATCTGTACACTTCTAAAGAACCCGTCTGACTGGGGTATGCAGTGTGGGCCGAAGCCCACCTGTATTACGCACGACATTACTACCTCAGCTGTGTTGGGCAATGCAATGGGATATTTCTATGTACCGCCGGTGGCTTCCTGGCACCCACCCAGGCAGTGGGTCCACAGGGAGTTTAACCTACATGTGTCCACTTGTAAAGAACCCCAGTCTGACTGGGGCATGCAGTGTGGGCCGAAACCCACCTGCATTAACCCTTTCCAGTCCACTGTGTGACCTGTGAAGACATTAGGGTTTAAGGCTGTACAGCTCCGTTGTTGGTAGACGTCCGTCGGGGTTCTCTTACTGTATATTGCCAGCCTCTCTGCTGTCGGAGCCTATCCTACGTGTCAGCTCATGCAGTACTGGCTTTAGCCAGCATATAGCGCCGTTGTATAACAGCAGAAAAAGAGTAAGCCCCCTAGGAAAACCATATACAAATTGGATTGGAAAGGGTTAAGCACAACATTACTACCTCAGCTGTGTTGGGCAATGCAATGGGATATTTCTATGTACCGCCGGTGGCTTCCTGGCACCCACCCATGCTGTAGGTGCACACGGAGTTTTTACTACATCTGTACACTTATAAAGAACCCCAGTCAGACTGGGGCATGCAGTGTGGGCCGAAGCCCACCTGCATTAAGCACGACATTACTACCTCAGCTGTGTTGGGCAATGCAATGGGATATTTCTGTGTACCGCCGGTGGGTTCCAGGGAGCCACCCATGCTGTGGGTCGACAGGGACTTCACAATAGGGAGTTGTACCTGCCTGTGTCTATGAATTAAAAAGCCCGGTCTGACTGGGGCATGCAGACACCTTGACAGAATGAATAGTGTGTGGCACATAGGTTCCCCATTGCTATGCCCACGTGTGCAGCTCCTGATGGCGGTGGCACAGGATTCTATTTCTCATTGCTTCTGTACAGCATTGTGGGCTATCGCTCCGCCACTTTTAAAGAGGGTCGCTGCCTAGCCGTGCCAACCTCTGCAGTGTGTGCCTGCGGTCCCTCGTCATGGCAGACGCAATTCTAAATAGACATGAGCGTGGTGTGGCATGAGGGCAGCTGAAGGCTGCCCAGGGACACTTTGGTGTGCGCTGTGGGGGGGGGGGAGGGGGGGCGGTTGGGCAGCATGTAACCCAGGAGAAGTGTCAGTGGAGTGTCATGCAGGCAGTGATTGTGCTTTGTTGGAGGTAGTGTGGTGCTTAGCAAAGGTATGCCATGCTTATGAGGGCTTTTCAGAAGTAAAAGTTGTTGGGAGGGGGGGGGGCCCACTCTTGCCGGTATTGTGGCTTAATAGTGGGACCTGTGAACTTGAGATGCAGCCCAACACGTAGCCCCTCGCCTGCCCTATCCGTCACTGTGTCATTCCCATCACTTTCCTGAATTGCCCAGATTTTCACACATGAAAACCTTAGCGAGCATCGGCGAAATACAAAAATGTTCTGGTCGCCCATTGACTTCAATGGGGTTCGTTGTTCGAAACGAACCCTCGAGCATCACGGGAAGTTCGTTCCGAATAACGAACACCCGAACATTTTGGTGTTCGCTCATCTCTAGTGGAGACCCCTAGAGCTGCCGGTCCTAACAAACAACATATCTGCTAGTCCTGGATGATAGGATCATATTAAAAACGGCCCCCTTCTTCCTACCTAAGGTAGCCTCGAAATTTCACAGGCAGCAGGAAATCATCCTTCCATCATTTTGTCAGGACCCCAAGAGCGATAGGGAAAGAGAATACCACAGCCTGGACGTAAAAAGGGCCATCCTATGTTATTTGGAGCAGACATCCTCCTTTAGGAAGGCTGACCATCTTTTTATTCAATTTCAGGGGCCGGGCCGAGGAAGACTGGCTTCTAGGAGGTTCATTAGCAGCTGGATAAAAACAACAATCCAGCAGGCCTATGCCTCCAGCGACAGACCAATCCTGGAAGGACTCAAGGCCCATTCGACCAGAGCAGTATCCTGCTCCGGGGCAGAGAGGGACATGGCTGCGCCGCTCAAATATGCAGGGCGGCCACATGGTCCAACCTGCATACATTCACCAAACACTATAGGCTAAATACAGACCTCTCTTCGGACCGGTCGTTCGGGAGAAAGGTCTTGCAGGCGATAGTTTCCCCCTAGGAAGTAATCTGGTATAACTCCAAGTATGCCGTCATGATGACGCCGGGGAAAAGGAGTGAATTTCTTACTGAAAATTCCTTTTTTCCGAGTCATCATGACGGCACATAATTCCCTCCCCCCCCCAAAAAAGAGAGCACACATACACATCTATAATCATGTGGGTGTGGTTACGCAAGTCCTGAGACTTCTATATATAATTTACATGCGACATATTTTGCATAATATCTCTGTTAAAGTTCGGGTGAGCTACCCTCCTATTTATGTTTCTAATCGGACTAACGATGTTGTTTTGTCTTGGAGCAAATAAAATATTTTCCTGATGAATCGTGACATGTCCATGTAAGTAATTTGGAAGACACTGGAGAATGGGAGGCAGGAGGAGCCTTTTCAAGCCTCTTGCTTCCTGTCCCTACAAGGTCAAGGTGCAACCTTCAGGTATGCCGTCATGATGACTCGGAAAAAAGGAATTTTCGGTAAGAAATTCACTCCTATTGGAGCACCTCCAGGGAAATATGGATGAAATGTTAAATTGGGTCCATTCGGAAGATTTGCGCATATATTGAGCCCGCCGATTGATGATATAAAAAGGATGGTGGAGGTGTGACTCAAAGAAGGCTTTAAAACTCCCCAAATAGTCAGACCCAGGAGTGGCATATAATGGAGACTGTCCCCGGTTCCGTGTGCTTCTCGTCCCAGAACTATGTGAAACAACTTCATAGATGGTATTTCCTCTTATTTTCTCCATTTCTATCTTCATCCTGTTTGCGTGTATTTGTAGCTCCCCCCTTCGGGAAATATCTCTCTTTGTATATTTTTATCTTAGCACTGCTAACCCTTTATAGAAGAAAACTTTAAACTTTATTAGTCAGTTTCCTCGAAAGCTTTAAGTCATGCATAACCCCAATGTGTGTTAGTCATGTGACGGCTGGTGGAATCCAAGGTGGCTGACCTATCTGAAATAGTGAGTGGTGGCAGCGAGGTGTGTTGGGGCATGTTAGGCCGTGCAGGGTGCGTTTTGGGCTCCATCCCTGATTCTTTGCGGTCAAGCTGCTACTCCCTCAGAGGGAGCTGTGGGGAGCGAAGGCCAATCATAGATTGCTGAAGAAGGGATGCCTAGGGTCGATGTGAAGACAGGGCGGGGGGGTCCCCGGGCGACCTCCACAGGGACCTGCAAGCAGAATGGAAATCCCCATGTATATGGTAGGTCATGCATCGTTTCCATGCCTTCCTACTTTATAGTCTCCTTCACTTGGTACCAGTGGACACAACAATGTCACCGGGATGATCCAGGTCCTTCAACCTGAAGCTAAGGGATCGGTGAGCGCATCCAGGGTCGAGGGAATTCCGGGGGAACCTCCAAGATGGAATTGAAAATATTGCTGAGCGTTTCCTCCAAAGTTTGTTGCTTCACTTCTTCGGGAAACTTCATATTCTAATGTTGCTTCTTGTTCCCCTGCCTATATAATCAAGTTAGCATTATAAGAGTTGACGGGGTGCTTTCTTGGTGCTTGGAGTCCCCGTCTTCTCCAGTTAACCAGAGTAACCTCCAAGGGCTTCACAGACGAGGACGCTGCCGCTTGTGAGATCGTCCCTAAATCAGCCATTTATCGGACCATCAAGGACTTCCAGGAGAAGTTCAACTGCTGTGAAGAAGCTTCATGGTGTCCAAGTCCAACAAGTGCCAGGAGCGTCTCCAGCAACGGTATCAGTTCCTCACCAATGCAGAGCAGGCCGGGAGCGGCAGCCAGGAAGCATCAAGAAGGGTAGCAAAGACACTTCTCTCCAAGAAATCCATCAGGAATATGTCACACGGGATGGAATATTCCACAACAGTTTTGTGGTTTATGACCTGCTGGGGAACATTCATCGCTTAAAGTCGCACCGCGAATGTTTGGAATTTGATACAGAATTGAAAATGACAGAATTTCACTGACCATTCTGCATCACAATCCGCGGTTAGCCGTTGCTATTTTGGTGTGGGATTCTGGGATGGCATATTCCACCCTGTGGGAAAGGTCCCTCAGGACAGACAGACATTCTGCCGGACGTACGGGGACTGGACTGTGGAGCACAGGGGGCGGGCATGAAGCCGCTTCAGACTGTTTGGGACATGTGGAAGAATGATTGGCCAGAGAGAAGGTGAGCGCCCCCATGAGGCCTGTGTCACGCCAGCAGTAATGCACCCATTAATGCTTGGGGCTTTTCATCCAGGGGAGTAGGCTCACTCACAGCCTAAGACCACCGCCATGATTAAAGAATGTGTTCTAAACCTCATCTAGGAGCAACTTCTCTCAACCGCCGTCTGTGGGCAATCTAGTGATGAACAAAGCTTTTTCCAGCCTGATGGACTCCATGTCACAATGCAAAAGTGTTAACTACGCGACTTGGTGACATTTTGGGTCCCTGATCTCAGTCCCATTAAAAACCTGTGGTCAATCCTCACAAAACAATGTGTGGACAACCCCCCCCCCCCCCCCCCCCCTGAAATTTCCATGAACCTCAAGCACTGATTAAGAAAGATGAGTTATCAGTCAAGATAGTATTCAGGTTTTTTTTGTTTTTTTTTAATCAAATGGGTAAAAATCTTTTTTTTATTTCAGTTTCTCTCCTCCAAAAACTGAGCAGATACACAGAAACCCTGAACTTACCCTAATGCAGTTGGGAGAGCAGCTGTAATATATAAAGGTTTCCATCATGTCCTTCTTTCCTGTAATATATATTAGTATTCATCATGTCCTCCTGCAACATATACAGGTTTTCATCATGTTCCCACCTCCTCTTGTAACACATATAAAGGTATCCATCATGTTTCACCCTCCCCCACACTTCTCTGCTCCTGTAGCATATATACAGGTTTCCATCATGTCCTCCTCTCTCTTCTCTCCTCTTGTAACATATATAAAGGTTTCCATCATGTCCTCCTCTCCCTTCTCTCCTCTTGTAACATATATAAAGGTTTCCATCATGTCCTCCTCTCCCTTCTCTCCTCTTGTAACATATATAAAGGTTTCCATCATGTCCCCCCCTCCCTTCTCTCTTCCTGTGACATATATATATAGGTTTCCATCATGTCCCCCTCTCCCTTCTCTGTTCCCGTAACATATATAAAGGTTTCCATCATGTCCTCCTCTCCTTTCTCTCTTCCTGTGACATATATACAGGTTTCCATCATGTCCTCCTCTCCCACTGTAACATATATAAAGGTTTCCATCATGTCCCCCCTTCTCTTCTCTCCTCCTGTAACATATATAAAGATTTCCATCATGTCCGCCCTACCCTTCTCTTTTCCTGTAACATATATAAAGGTTTCAATCATGTCCTCCTCTCTCCCTGTAACATATATACAGGTTTCCATCATGTCCTCCTCTCCCTTCTCTCCTCCTGTAACATATATAAAGGTTTCCCTCATGTCCTCCTCTCTTCCTGTAATACATATAAAGGTTTCCATCGTGTCCTCCTCTCCCTTCTCTCCTCCTGTAATATATATAAAGGTTTCCATCATGTCCTCCTCTCTTCCTGTATTATATATAAAGGTTTCCATCATGTCCTACTCTCCCTTCTCTCATCCCGTAACATATATAAAGGTTTCCATCATGTCCTCTCTTCACTCCTCCTGTAACATATATAAAGGTTTCCATCATGTCCCCCTCTCCCTTATCTCCTCCTGTAACATATATAAAGGTTTCCATCATGTCCTCCTCTGCATTCTCTCCTCCTGTAACATATATAAAGGTTTCCATCATGTCCTCCTCTCCCTTTTCTCCTCCTGTAACATCTATAAAGGTTTCCATCATGTCCTCCTTTCCCTTCTCTCATCCTGTAATATATATATAAGGTTTCCATCATGTCCCTCTCCTTCCTCCTCTCCCTTCTCTCCTACTGTAACATATAAAGGTTTCCATCATGTCCTCCTCTCACTTCTCTCCCCCTGTAAAATATATAAAGGCTTCCATCATGTCCTCCTCTCCCTTCTCTATTCCTGTAACATATATAAAGGTTTCCATCATGTCCTCCTCTCCGTTCTCCCCTCCTGTAACATATATAAAGGTTTCCATCATGTCCCCCTCTCCCTTATCTCCTCCTGTAACATATATAAAGGTTTCCATCATGCTCCTTCTCTCCTCCTGTAACATATATAAAGGTTTCCATCAGGTCCTCCTCTCCCTTCTCTCCTCCTGTAACATATATAAAGGTTTCCATCATGTCCTCCTCTCCCTTCTCTCCTCCTGTAACATATATAAAGGTTTCCATCATGTCCTCCTCTGCATTCTCTCCTCCTGTAACATATATAAAGGTTTCCATCATGTCCTCCTCTCCCTTCTCTCCTCCTGTAACATATATAAAGGTTTCCATCATGTCCCTCTCTCCCTTCTCTCCTCCTATAACATATATAAAGGTTTCCATCATGTCCCCCCCTTCTTTTCACTCCTCCTGTAACATATATAAAGGTTTCCATCATGTCCCTTCTCTCCCCCAGTAACATTTATAAAGGTTTTCATCATGTCCTCCTCTCCCTTCTCTCATCCTGTAATATATATAAAGGTTTCCATCATGTCCTCCTCTCCCTTCTTTCACACTGTAAAATATATAAAGGTTTCCATCATGTCCCCCTCTCCCTTCTCTATTCCTGTAACATATATAAAGGTTTCCATCATGTCCTCCTCTCCATTACTTCTCTCCTCCTGTAACATATATAAAGGTTTCCATCATGTCCGCCTCTCCATTCCTTCTCTCCTCCTGTAACATATATAAAGGTTTCCATCATGTCCTCCTCTCCCTTCTCTCCTCCTGTAACATATATAAAGGTTTCCATCATGTCCTCCTCTCACATCTCTCTCCTCCTGTAACATATATAAAGGTTTCCATCATGTCCTCCTCTCCCTTCTCTCCTCCTATAACATATATAAAGGCTTCCATCATGTCCCCCTCTCCCTTCTCTCCTCCTATAACATATATAATGGTTTCCATCATGTCCTCCTCTCCCTTCTCTCCTCCTATAACATATATAATGATTTCCATCATGTCCCCCTCTCCCTTCTCTATTCCTGTAACATATATAAAGGTTTCCATTATGTCCTCCTCTCTCCTTCTGTAACATATATACAGGTTTCCATCATGTCCCCCTCTCCCTTCTCTCCTCCTGTAACATATATAAAGGTTTCCATCATGTCCTCCTCTCCCTTCTCTCCTCCTGTAACATATATAAAGGTTTCCATCATGTCCCTTCCTTCTCTTCTCTCCTCCTGTAATATATATAAAGGTTTCCATCATGTCCTCCTCTCCCTTCTCTCCTCCTGTAACATATACAAAGGTTTCCATCATGTCCTCCTCTCACATCTCTCTCCTCCTGTAACATATATAAAGGTTTCCATCATGTCCTCCTCTCCCTTCTCTCCTCCTATAACATATATAAAGGTTTCCATCATGTCCCTTCCTTCTCTTCTCTCCTCCTGTAATATATATAAAGGTTTCCATCATGTCCTCCTCTCCCTTCTCTCCTCCTGTGACATATATAAAGGTTTCCATCATGTCCCCCTCTCCCTTCTCTCCTACTATAACATATATAAAGGTTTCCATCAAGTCCTCCTCTCCCTTCTCTCCTCCTGTGACATATATAAAGGTTTCCATCATGTCCTCCTCTCCCTTCTCTCATCCTGTTACATATATAAAGGTTTCCATCATGTCCTCCTCTCCCTTCTCTCCTCCTGTAACATATATAAAGGTTTCCATCATGTCCCTTCCTTCTCTTCTCTCCTCCTGTAATATATATAAAGGTTTCCATCATGTCCTCCTCTCCCTTCTCTCCTCCTGTAACATATACAAAGGTTTCCATCATGTCCTCCTCTCACATCTCTCTCCTCCTGTAACATATATAAAGGTTTCCATCATGTCCTCCTCTCCCTTCTCTCTCCCTGTAACATATATAAAGGTTTTCATCATGTCCCTCTCTCCCTTCTCTCCTCCTGTAACATATATAAAGGTTTCCATCATGTCCCCCTCTCCCTTCTCTCCTCCTGTAACATATATAAAGGTTTCCACCATGTCCCTCCTCTCCCTTCTCTATTCCTGTAACATATATAAAGGCTTCCATCATGTCCTCCTCTCCCTTCTCTCCTCCTGTAACATATATAAAGGTTTCCATCATGTCCCCCTTTCCCTTCTCTCCTCCTGTAACATATATAAAAGTTTCCATGATGTCCCCCTCTCCCTTCTCTCCTCCTGTAACATATATAAAGGTTTCCATCATGTCCTCCCTCTCCCTTCTCTCCTCCTATAACATATATAAAGGTTTCCATCATGTCTCTCCTCTCCTCCTGTAACATATATAAAGGTTTCCATCATGTCCTCTCCCTTCTCTCCTCCTATAACATATATAATGATTTGCATCATGTCCCCCTCTCCCTTCTCTATTCCTGTAACATATATAAAGGTTTCCATCATGTCCTCCTCTCTCCTTCTGTAACATATATACAGGTTTCCATCATGTCCCCCTCTCCCTTCTCTCCTCCTGTAACATATATACAGGTTTCCATCATGTCCTCCTCTCCCTTCTCTCCTCCTATAACATATATAAAGGCTTCCATCATGTCCCCCTCTCCCTTCTCTCCTCCTATAACATATATAATGGTTTCCATCATGTCCTCCTCTCCCTTCTCTCCTCCTATAACATATATAATGATTTCCATCATGTCCCCCTCTCCCTTCTCTATTCCTGTAACATATATAAAGGTTTCCATCATGTCTCTCCTCTCCTCCTGTAACATATATAAAGGTTTCCATCATGTCCTCCTCTTCCTTCTCTCCTCCTGTACCATATATAAAGGTTTCCATTATGTCCTCCTCTCCCTTCTCTCCTCCTGTAACATATATAAAGGTTTCCCTCATGTCCCCCTCTCCCTTCTATCCTCCTGTAACATATATAAAGGTTTCCATCATGTCCTCCTCTCCCTTCTCTCCTCCTGTAACATATATAAAGGTTTCCATCATGTCCCTTCCTTCTCTTCTCTCCTCCTGTAATATATATATATAAAGGTTTCCATCATGTCCTCCTCTCCCTTCTCTCCTCCTGTAACATATACAAAGGTTTCCATCATGTCCTCCTCTCACATCTCTCTCCTCCTGTAACATATATATATAAAGGTTTCCATCATGTCCTCCTCTCCCTTCTCTCATCCTGTAACATATATAAAGGTTTCCATCAAGTCCTCCTCTCCCTTCTCTCCTCCTGTAACATATATAAAGGTTTCCATCATGTCCCTTCCTTCCTTCTCTTCTCTTGTAATATATATATAAAGGTTTCCATCATGTCCTCCTCTCCCTTCTCTCCTCCTGTAACATATACAAAGGTTTCCATCATGTCCTCCTCTCACATCTCTCTCCTCCTGTAACATATATAAAGGTTTCCATCAAGTCCTCCTCTCCCTCCTCTCCTCCTATAACATATATAAAGGTTTCCATCATGTCCCTCCTCTCCTCCTGTAACATATATAAAGGTTTCCATCATGTCCCTTCCTTCTCTTCTCTCCTCCTGTAACATATACAAAGGTTTTCATCATGTCCCTCTCTCCCTTCTCTCCTCCTGTAACATATATAAAGGCTTCCATCATGTCCTCCTCTCCCTTCTCTCCTCCTGTAACATATATAAAGGCTTCCATCATGTCCCCCTCTCCCTTCTCTCCTCCTATAACATATATAAAGGCTTCCATCATGTCCCCCTCTCCCTTCTCTCCTCCTATAACATATATAATGGTTTCCATCATGTCCTCCTCTCCCTTCTCTCCTCCTATAACATATATAAAGGTTTCCATCATGTCCTCCTCTCCCTTCTCTCCTCCTGTAACATATACAAAGGTTTCCATCATGTCCTCCTCTCCCTTCTCTCCTCCTGTAACATATACAAAGGTTTCCATCATGTCCTCCTCTCACATCTCTCTCCTCCTGTAACATATATAAAGGTTTCCATCATGTCCTCCTCTCCCTTCTCTCATCCTGTAACATATATAAAGGTTTCCATCATGTCCCCCTCTCCCTTCTCTCCTCCTGTAACATATAAATGGTTTCCATCATGTCCCCCTCTCCCTTCTCCCTTCCTGTAACATATATAAAGGTTTCCATCAGGTCCTCCTCTCCCTTCTCTCCTCCTGTAACATATATAATGGTTTCCATCATGTCCCCCTCTCCCTTCTCTCCTCCTATAACATATATAAAGGTTTCCATCATGTCCCTTCCTTCTCTTCTCTCCTCCTGTAATATATATAAAGGTTTCCATCATGTCCTCCTCTCCCTTCTCTCCTCCTGTGACATATATAAAGGTTTCCATCATGTCCCCCTCTCCCTTCTCTCCTACTATAACATATATAAAGGTTTCCATCAAGTCCTCCTCTCCCTTCTCTCCTCCTGTGACATATATAAAGGTTTCCATCATGTCCTCCTCTCCCTTCTCTCATCCTGTTACATATATAAAGGTTTCCATCAAGTCCTCCTCTCCCTTCTCTCCTCCTGTGACATATATAAAGGTTTCCATCATGTCCTCCTCTCTCTTCTCTCATCCTGTTACATATATAAAGGTTTCCATCATGTCCTCCTCTCTCTTCTCTCATCCTGTTACATATATAAAGGTTTCCATCATGTCCTCCTCTCTCTTCTCTCATCCTGTTACATATATAAAGGTTTCCATCATGCCCCTCTTTTATCCAGCCTATCAATTCACAAGAATCTGCAGACACAAAACAGACAAGGAAACGAGGAATTGATTGACACGTTTTACTGGACATAGTCATCTGGGGAGTTTGGGGATAAGTTTGGTGAAATGCGACTCCAGACCACTCTCACGCTAGGTCAGAAGAAGCAACGGCCACACAGACCGCAGAGGATGACACCGCTGATCCATGGCAGTACACGAGAGGTGGTGGGGGACATCACTGCTATTCCATATGGTGAGGGAAGTATAGTGCGGCACGGATGGGTAATGCCCAACAGAACTATGGCACGGGAGCAAAGGGGGGGGGGGGGGGAAGGGGGTGATAAAAAATAAACCAAAGGGAAAAAAAAAACAAAAAACATAAAATTCCCTTTTAACCGTCACAGCAAAAAAAAAAAAAAAAAAAAGGAGAAATTAATAAATGAACGTGCAACTATAGCGGCGCAACATTGCGTCCGAGATCCGCTGAGACAATGGAGCAGCTTGCAGCCTCGGACCGCGCCTTTTTTCCCTCTATTTGGCAACACAAGAAAATAGAAAATCTACAATAAACAAGATGTGCAAAACAGCGAGAGCGTCTGACCGACCGCGACGGCGACTCTGTGCTGAGCGATTACATACATGATTCAGATACAAAAACATTCAGCACAAACCAATCAACTAAAATGACAGAGCGGCGTCCGACACAACCGCCGCGCCGCCACCTCGTCTAGACAGGCGAGTCAATGTAAACAGAACCGCGGTGACGGCGGCGGAATAACTGCGCCATGGAGGCCACGAATTATACAAATCAGCAGAATTATAAACAAACCCCAGGATTGTACAGATTAGCGGATTGTACACCCGGATCGCAAAATGGAATCCGTACGCGAACATCTTACAGAAGTCCGTCTTTCAGCAGTAACGGATTCTCACAAAAAGGTAAAAAAAAAAGGAAAGCCAACATGTAACACATGGATAAAATAAAAGGCGAAGTTTAAAATCACTAAAAGAGGCATTTTCCAGACAGAAAGCTCTGCCCACCACCATTATACAACCGTCATAAGCGCGAGAAGGCGGGGCTGTGTGATGTAGCGCCATCACCTCACACAATGATCTGTGACTCCAATCACATCCAGAGCTGCAGTCACAATGATGCTGTGTTGCTTGGACACCAAATGCTGCATCCTACCAAGAGCAGCAGGGGGCAGCCAAGAGGGGGGAAGCCCTGATATGACAGCTGCTCTGGATGTAGCTGGAGCACAGGCACTATGGAACAGCAGAAGAGCGAGTGCAGCTCTGGAGGCGAATTAAGCAAGCCCCAGATGTGACAGCTATGATGTATGACTAATACTATGTTCACACGGAGGACTCCATGGTGGAAAAATGCACTGCGGATTTTCTCATGGAGCCGACACCGCGATCAATAAGAAAAATCCATGTGCAGAGTCCCTGATGCGGAGTCCGTGATAACAAGCGATGCAAAGTCTGCATTAAGTGTGAAAGCCGCCGTGTGAACATAGCCTACGTTTCTATGGCAACAGCACTCGCCTGTCGTAGAAATGCAACGAACTCGCAATCAGCGCAACAAAACTGAAGCCCGCCCGATCAGGTGGCAGATTGCGACATTCCGAGTCACAGGAGACATGGGGTCAGGTTCTGTTGAGCCGCCCTGGAGCCCATGTTGGCGTTAGCTGCTGTTCCGGTGGCGAGCAGGAGATGGCAGGAGAGTGTGGCTGGTTTCTTATGGCACAGTTTTCTCAGACGCCTGGTAAGGGGTGACAGACAGTCCGCCCCACGCCCAGGAGCTGCCGCAGTGAGCCTGCAGACTCCTCGTGGGTGGGGCATGGTGTACGAGGAGCGCATATATATATATAAATATAGATATATACATACAGGTATGTACACAGACACGTCCAATATCAATAAGTTAAAAATTGCGCCCCTAACGGCGACGCGGCCGATGGAGAGTTTGGTCCAAAATGAGAGCTGCCTGTTGATAAGACATCACCCGCCCTATAGTCCAGGGTGGGGGAGGGACCGTCCACAGGTCAGCTGACCCTCGGATACAGGACTGTCATGGTCGCTCCCATGATTAAAAGAAGTGTCCAGCTGCTGACCCTCACGCTCATTCCTCAGTGTCCGCTGGCAGGTAGGGGGACGTCACCGCGTGTTCCTGGGTAATGGCCGCCAGCTCTTTCATGAATTCAGTGAAGATGACGGCGCAGTAGACGGCGTTCTTTACCCGCAATGCCTCGTTCTGTTTTTCTGCTGAACTCTTGAAGATGGACGTTCCCGAGAGGGCGTGGAGAACTTGCCCGTCTCTCACATGCTGAAAGGCCATCTGTGCAGCCTGGCGCGCCCGCGTGGGGCTATTGGTGTGGCGTAAGATCAGCTCTCCAATGGACGGCTTACGGCTTTTCACTGCGGGAAGTAGGAGAAATCATTAATGTAAAAGCGAATGTCCAGCGCCGCCACCAGTCTACAGTCCTACCCCAGTGGCCTGCGGAGCCGCCGTCGCCAGCCTACTGTCGTACCCCAGTGGCCTGCGGAGCCGCCGTCGCCAGCCTACTGTCGTACCCCAGTGGCCTGCGGAGCCGCCGTCGCCAGCCTACTGTCGTACCCCAGTGGCCTGCGGAGCCGCCGTCGCCAGCCTACTGTCGTACCCCAGTGGCCTGCGGAGCCGCCGTCGCCAGCCTACTGTCGTACCCCAGTGGCCTGCGGAGCCGCCGTCGCCAGCCTACTGTCGTACCCCAGTGGCCTGCGGAGCCGCCGTCGCCAGCCTACTGTCGTACCCCAGTGGCCTGCGGAGCCGCCGTCGCCAGCCTACTGTCGTACCCCAGTGGCCTGCGGAGCCGCCGTCGCCAGCCTACTGTCGTACCCCAGTGGCCTGCGGAGCCGCCGTCGCCAGCCTACTGTCGTACCCCAGTGGCCTGCGGAGCCGCCGTCGCCAGCCTACTGTCGTACCCCAGTGGCCTGCGGAGCCGCGGTCGCCAGCCTACTGTCGTACCCCAGTGGCATGCGGAGCCGCAGTCGCCAGCCTTCTGTCGTACCCCAGTGGCCTGCTGAGCCGCAGTCGCCAGCCTACTGTCGTACCCCAGTGGCCTGCGGAGCCGCAGTCGCCAGCCTACTCTCGTACCCCAGTGGCATGCGGAGCCGTAGTCGCCAGCCTACTGTCGTACCCCAGTGGCATGCGGAGCCGCAGTCGCCAGCCTACTGTCGTACCCCAGTGGCCTGCGGAGCCGCGGTCGCCAGCCTACTGTCGTACCCCAGTGGCATGCGGAGCCGCGGTCGCCAGCCTACTGTCGTACCCCAGTGGCATGCGGAGCCGTAGTCGCCAGCCTACTGTCGTACCCCAGTGGCATGCGGAGCCGCCGTCACCAGTCTACAGTCCTAGCCCAGTAGCATGCGGAGCCGCCGTCACCAGTCTACTGTGCTACCCCAGTGGCATCCGGAGCCGTCGTCGCCAGCTTACTGTCCTACCCCAGTGGCATGCGGAGCCGTAGTCGCCAGCCTACTTTCGTACCACAGTGGCATGTGGAGCCGTAGTTGCCAGTCTACAGTCCTACCCCAGTAGCATGCGGAGCCGCCGCCACCAGTCTACTGTGCTACCCCAGTGGCATGTGGAGCAGTTGTCGACAGCCTACTGCCCTACTCCAGTGGCATGCGGAGCAGTCATCACCAGTCTACAGTCCTACCCCTGTGGCATGCGGAGCCGCTGTCACTAATCTACTGTCCTACCCCAGTGGCACGCGCTCCTGTCGTCACCAGTCTACTGTCCTACTTCAGTGGCATGCGGAGCAGTCGTCACCAGTCTACTGTCCTACCCTAGGGGCATGCAGAGCAGTCGTCGCCAGCCTACTGTCGTACCCCAGTGGCATGCGGAGCCGCAGTCGACAGTATCTAGTCCCACCCCCAGTGGCATGCGGAGCCACTGTCACCAGTCTCCAGTCCTACCCCAGTGGCATACGGAGCCGTCGTCACCAGTCTACAGTCCTACCCCAGTGGCATGCGGAGCCGCCGTGACCAGTCTACAGTCCTACCCCAGTGGCATGCGGAGCCGCCGTCACCAGTCTACAGTCCTACCCCAGTGGCATGCGGAGCCGCCGTCACCAGTCTACAGTCCTACCCCAGTGGCATGCGGAGCCGCCGTGACCAGTCTACAGTCCTACCCCAGTGGCATGCGGAGCCGCCGTGACCAGTCTACAGTCCTACCCCAGTGGCACGCGCTCCTGTCGTCACCAGTCTACAGTCCTACCCCAGTGGCACGCGCTCCTGTCGTCACCAGTCTACTGTCCTACTTCAATGGCATGCGGAGCAGTCGTCACCAGTCTACAGTCCTACCCTAGGGGCATGCGGAGCAGTCGTCACCAGTCTACAGTCCTACCCCAGTGGCATGCGGAGGCAGTTGTCACCAGTCTCCTGTCCTACCCCAGGGGCATACGCTCCAGTCTTCACCAGTCTACAGTCCTACCCCAGTGGCATGCGGAGGCAGTTGTCACCAGTCTACAGTCCTACCCCAGGGGCATACGCTCCAGTCTTCACCAGTCTACAGTCCTACCCCAGTGGTATGCGGAGGCAGTTGTCACCAGTCTACTGTCCAACTGCAGTGGCATGCGGAGCTAGCCAATGTGCAAATACGCTCGTACATGTGCATATGCCTGTGTCAATCCAGCCTTACACTGCATCTTATACTCTAGTCACGGCCAGAACTGCAGTCACCAATCATTTGCCGCAGTCTAATCCAGAGTTGCGGTCACTATTCTGCTTTTACATCACATCTTATCCTCTAGTTACATCCAGAGCTGCAGTCAGTTCGCTCCTCTTACAATCTCACATAGAGTATGGAAGTAGGAAACAGAAGTGTTACACAAACCACGATGTTATTCTCTAGGTTCTGCTCCGCGCTCTCGGCATTCTGTGAATCGCCTGCTTGAGATCGGCACCTGGAATGGTTTTCCAGCAGTCTAGAAGCTCCCAGAGGGACTGAGCTCGTTGGCTGCCTGTCCTTCCCTCTGGGGACCATGTCCGGTAGTATCATGTAATGCAGCAACCCATCCCTCACCTCTTTGGTCAGAGAGCCCTTATATAGCCTGGAGGGGTGGTTGGGGTGCTTATTGTCCCACCAAGTGCAAACCAGACAGCACGGCGCGTCTCTGCGGGATGATGTGGTGGCCATGCTGGTTCATAGGTCACCAGTGTCTCCAGCACAACACCCCATACTTCATGGTGGGAACCATCCGCTCAGCTCTACTGCACCTCTCACAGACATGGTGGATGGTGGTCGACCAATGCTGTTTCCGTTTGATATGTTTGGGCTCCGCTGGATTCTCAGAGCCATGATATATATGTAATAGGATGTACACCATCACCATAATAGGATATGCTTCCATTATGGAACGCAATAGCCGGTGAACACTGCACATGCGCAGTTGACTCGATGACGTGTTGTCCCATGACAGTCACGTGAGAACTCCCGCTGCATTGTGGGACATGGCGCATGCGCGCTGCTGAGCCTCTGAACGCCGATGATGATGTGGAGACGCCATCATGTCTGTTATTACGTTTGCCCACTCAGGTAATGATTTGCAGTAATTGATTGGCTGATCATGTGATTGGTTGGTGTATATATATATATATATATATATATATATATATAGATGTGATGAAGACTATCTTTAATGAAGAATATCTTTTATACAGCAGCAGGGGTGCGGTCACAACCATTTATTGTATATGAGGCTTATATGGATCGGATCCAGATACGTGACCTGCATATATCCATCCAAATGAATACAGTCTAAGGTTGTGCTGCCAATAATCCTCTTCCCCCACCAGACCCCGTTGTCCGCTCTCCACCCGGTGACATCCCCCGTTGTCTGCTCTCCACCCGGTGACATCCCCCGTTGTCCGCTCTCCACCCGGTGACATCCCCCCCCCCCGCCAGACCCCGTTGTCCGCTCTCCACCCGGTGACATCCCCCCCCCCCGCCAGACCCCGTTGTCCGCTCTCCACCCGGTGACATCCCCCGCCAGACCCCGTTGTCCGCTCTCCACCCGGTGACATCCCCCCCCCCCCGCCAGACCCCGTTGTCCGCTCTCCACCCGGTGACATGCCCCCCCCCCCCCGCCAGACCCCGTTGTCCGCTCTCCACCCGGTGACATCCCCCCCCCGCCAGACCCCGTTGTCCGCTCTCCACCCGGTGACATCCCCCCCCCGCCAGACCCCGTTGTCCGCTCTCCACCCGGTGACATCCCCCCCCCCGCCAGACCCCGTTGTCCGCTCTCCACCCGGTGACATCCCCCCCGCCAGACCCCGTTGTCCGCTCTCCACCCGGTGACATCCCCCCCCCGCCAGACCCCGTTGTCCGCTCTCCACCCGGTGACATCCCCCCCCCGCCAGACCCCGTTGTCCGCTCTCCACCCGGTGACATCCCCCCCCCGCCAGACCCCGTTGTCCGCTCTCCACCCGGTGACATCCCCCCCCCCCCGCCAGACCCCGTTGTCCGCTCTCCACCCGGTGACATCCCCCCCCCGCCAGACCCCGTTGTCCGCTCTCCACCCGGTGACATCCCCCCCCCGCCAGACCCCGTTGTCCGCTCTCCACCCGGTGACATCCCCCCCGCCAGACACCGTTGTCCGCTCTCCACCCGGTGACATCCCCCCGCCAGACCCCGTTGTCCGCTCTCCACCCGGTGACATCCCCCCCGCCAGACCCCGTTGTCCGCTCTCCACCCGGTGACATCCCCCCGCCAGACCCCGTTGTCCGCTCACCACCCGGTGACATCCCCCCCCGCCAGACCCCGTTGTCCGCTCTCCACCCGGTGACATCCCACCACCAGACCCCGTTGTCCGCTTTCCACCCGGTGACATCCCACCACCAGACCCCGTTGTCCGCTCTCCACCCGGTGACATCCCACCACCAGACCCTGTTGTCCGCTCTACACTGGTAGTTTCTCTACTCCGGTCTCCCATGTGATCCTCTCCTCTATACATAATGTTCACACATAACCTGACCGACGGACTGCTGGGGGGCCAATACTTTTGTCAACATAGTGTATTCTGGATTAACACTTTGTTTACCACTCCGCTCCCTGTGCGCCCTTTATAGTTTAGGTCTTCAATAAAAATCTAAAATAAAGACCAGGCAAAGCGTGAAGTGAGAATGGGTGTACAAACTTGGGACTAGTACTGTAAGTAGGTGGAGCTATACTTTCAACGTCACATGGTCACCAACAGGACCCACCCCCAGGGCTTGTACTGCTATGTCCATGGTCACTCAGGTAGCTTACCCAGGGCGTCAGAGCGGCGCAGGGCAGGCACAGACCCCGAGCCCTCGCCCCAGTCCAGCTTCCCACGGGCAATCAGGAACTTTTTGGCCTTGAAGAGCAGCGTTGGGAAATCTTCCTGCGAGGCGGCGAACAATTCAATTTTATTTTTCACTGAGCCAAGAACCTGCGGAAAGGAGAGACCGTGTGTGCCACTTGAACCGCCCAGAACCAGGAGACCAGTGCTGCCACCCACCACTCACCTGCACCAAGGACTTCACGCTGGGCTGGAAAACCATGTTAGTATTTAGCAGGAAGGAACGGAGCAGCGGCTGCGGGTGACAGGCCAGCTGTGCCACGATGCCAGTCAGCAGGAAGTTAACGTACAAGGAGTTGGTCAGCATGTTCTCCAACTTGGCAAAGAGGATGGCAATGAACGGACCTGCAGCAGAGTATAGTACAAGGAGGGTCACACAGTGCCAGCAAAAGTCCCAGAAAAGCAGTGTGAGGGCACCGTGCAGGCATAGGCTGGAATCATATGGGGAGGATCAAAACGTCAGCACTGGCTAGCATTCAGGGGGATTTGGACACAACGCAGGCCCAGGCTGGCATCCCTGGAGGTGAGGACACAATGCAAGCCAACGCTGGCATGCCATCTGGTGAGTGGCACACCACCAGCCCAGGCTGGCACGCTAGAAGGGGAGACTCTGTGCAGGGACAGGCTGGCATCACATGAAGTACGTTGGAAAAGACATCAGGGATGTACCCACCTGTGTACGGCTGCCCGCCATTCTGTGCCCGCAGAGGGCTGTTAAGTAGAAGGGTCAGCGAGTCGGAGCGGCTCTTTGTATTGCCCGTTTCCCGGTGGTCATCAGCATCCAACTCCTCCTCTGAAGGGATGGCCATGTGCCCGTCTGCCGGCGCTTCCTGTACAGCCACAACCCTCATGCTGTCCTCCATCTTCTTCAGCTCCTCCCCCAGCTTCTCAATGCTGACATGGGCCCCATTGGTCTCGGCTGGGGCCCGTTCCAGCAGCTCATCAATCAGACTGTCCACCGAATCTGTTGCCTCCCACTGAGTAGATGCCCAGCGCTGCTTATCACCTCCATTTGCCGCCATCAGCTCGGCTCTGTTCTCCGCCCCCATCATCTGTCCTTCAACCGTGGCTCCGCCTACCTTGCCGTCCTCCACAGGCTCCCTCTTCACTTTTTTAATCTCGAAATTATCAGCTCGCCTCTCATGTCCAGCCCCCCGGCTCCCCCCCAAATATCCCTGCTCATCCGAGATGGCCCCATTCATAAGGGCAGGGACTGGTGTGCCCTCGTGAGATGATTCTGTGTGCCCGCTGTCCTGAACCCTAGCGCTGCGCCCACCCTCCTCCTCCTGTAAGCTGCGTTTCTTAGTCCGCGGTGTGATGCTGCTGTGCCTCCGCGCCTCCCGCTCCCTGTCCTGGCTCCTAGTGGATGACGGAGGGGGAGAGAAATAATCCGGGGACACTGTCACCTCTTCCGGTGTGGGGGGCGAGATGCTGCGGGGGCTGGGCTCATCGCCATCGTAGGGGGCGGACCAGACACGACAGGCACGGGTGCAGCGATCTATCCCGACCCGAGCTTCCTGCAGATATTCCAGGTAATTCCCGTCCAACTCAGATACTTCATCCCAAGAGAGGGAGCCATGACGGGGGCTGCCGGGGTCCTGAGGAGTGAAGCCAGAGGAGCGCTGGGAAGGGCTGTCAGGTGCAGACTGGCGTATGAAGAAGCCCATCCTGGAGGGGGTGGAGGGGCGGGGCACAGTGTGGACGGAGGAGGTGTCAATGCTAGGACTGCCCTGAGCTGCAAACCGGAAACGAGAGAAGAGTCATTGGTGAGTAGTAAATCCAACATACATCCATCTTATCGATAGGGGGCAGTATTATAGTAGTTATATTCTTGTACATAGGGGCAGTATTATAGTAGTTATAGTCTTGTACATAGGGGGCAGTATTATAGTAGTTATATTCTTGTACATAGGGGGCAGTATTATAGCAGTTATATTCTTGTACATAGGAGACAGTATTATAGTAGTTATATTCTAGTACATAGGAGGCAGTATTATAGTAGTTATATTCTTGTACATAGGGGGCAGTATTATAGTAGTTATATTCTTGTACATAGGGGGCAGTATTATAGTAGTTATATTCTTGTACATAGGGGGCAGTATTATAGGAGTTATATTCTTGTACATAGGGGGCAGTATTATAGTAGTTATATTCTTGTACATAGGGGGCAGTATTATAGCAGTTATATTCTTGTACATAGGAGGCAGTATTATAGTAGTTATATTCTTGTACATAGGAGGCAGTATTATAGTAGTTATATTCTTGTACATAGGGGACAGTATTATAGTAGTTATATTCTTGTACATAGGGGCAGTATTATAGTAGTTATATTCTTGTACATAGGGGGCAGTATTATAGTAGTTATATTCTTGTACATAGGGGGCAGTATTATAGTAGTTATATTCTTGTACATAGGAGGCGGTATTATAGTAGTTATATTTCTGTACATAGGAGGCAGTATTATAGTAGTTATATTTCTGTACATAGGAGGCAGTATTATAGTAGTTATATTCTTGTACATAGGGGGCAGTATTATAGTAGTTATATTCTTGTACATAGGGGGCAGTATTATAGCAGTTATATTCTTGTACATAGGGGGCAGTATTATAGTAGTTATATTCTTGTACATAGGGGGCAGTATTATAGTAGTTATATTCTTGTACATAGGAGGTAGTATTATAGTAGTTATATTCTTGTACATAGAGAGCAGTATTATAGTAGTTATATTCTTGTACATAGGGAGCAGTATTATAGTAGTTATATTCTTGTACATAGGAGGCAGTATTATAGTAGTTATATTCTTGTACATAGGGGGCAGTATTATAGTAGTTATATTCTTGTACATAGGAGGCAGTATTATAGTAGTTATATTCTTGTACATAGGGGGCAGTATTATAGTAGTTATATTCTTGTACATAGGGGACAGTATTATAGTAGTTATATTCTTGTACATAGGAGGCAGTATTATAGTAGTTATATTCCTGTACACAGGGGGCAGTATTATAGTAGTTATATTCTTGTACATAGGAGGCGGTATTATAGTAGTTATATTCTTGTACATAGGGGGCAGTATTATAGTAGTTATATTCTTGTACATAGGAGGCAGTATTATAGTAGTTATATTCTTGTACATAGAGGGCAGTATTATAGTAGTTATATTCTTGTACATAGGGGGCAGTATTATAGTAGTTATAATCTTGTACATAGGAGGCTGTATTATAGTAGTTATATTCTTGTACATAGGAGGCAGTATTATAGTAGTTATATTCTTGTACATAGGGGGCAGTATTATAGTAGTTATATTCTTATAGATAGGGGCAGTATTATAGTAGTTATACTCTTGTACATAGGGGGCAGTATTATAGTAGTTATACTCTTGTACATATGGGGCAGTATTATAGTAGTTATATTCTTGTACATAGGGGGACAGTATTATAGTAGTTCTATTCTTGTACATAGGAGGCAGTATTATAGTAGTTATATTCTTGTACATAGGAGGCGGTATTATAGTAGTTATATTCTTGTACATAGGGGGCAGTATTATAGTAGTTATATTCTTGTACATAGGAGGCAGTATTATAGTAGTTATATTCTTGTACATAGAGGGCAGTATTATAGTAGTTATACTCTTGTACATAGGGGGCAGTATTATAGTAGTTATACTCTTGTACATATGGGGCAGTATTATAGTAGTTGTATTCTTGTACATAGGGGGACAGTATTATAGTAGTTGTATTCTTGTACATAGGGGCAGTATTATAGTAGTTATATTCTTGTACATAGGGGGCAGTATTATAGTAGTTATATTCTTGTACATAGGGGACAGTATTATAGTAGTTATACTCTTGTACATAGGAGCAGTATTATAGTAGTTATATTCTTGTATATAGGGGCAGTATTATAGTAATTATATTCTTGTACATAGGGGACAGTATTATAGTAGCTATATTCTTGTACATAGGAGCAGTATTATAGTAGTTATATTCTTGTACATAGGGGGCAGTATTATAGTAGTTATATTCTTGTACATAGGGGGCAGTATTATAGTAGTTATATTCTTGTACATAGGAGGCAGTATTATAGTAGTTATATTCTTGTACATAGAGGGCAGTATTATAGTAGTTATACTCTTGTACATAGGGGGCAGTATTATAGTAGTTATACTCTTGTACATATGGGGCAGTATTATAGTAGTTATATTCTTGTACATAGGGGGACAGTATTATAGTAGTTGTATTCTTGTACATAGGGGCAGTATTATAGTAGTTATATTCTTGTACATAGGGGGCAGTATTATAGTAGTTATATTCTTGTACATAGGGGGCAGTATTATAGTAGTTATATTCTTGTACATAGGGGACAGTATTATAGTAGTTATACTCTTGTACATAGGAGCAGTATTATAGTAGTTATATTCTTGTATATAGGGGCAGTATTATAGTAATTATATTCTTGTACATAGGGGACAGTATTATAGTAGCTATATTCTTGTATATAGGGGCAGTATTATAGTAATTATATTCTTGTACATAGGGGACAGTATTATAGTAGTTATATTCTTGTACATAGGGGGCAGTATTATAGTAGTTATATTCTTGTATATAGGGGCAGTATTATAGTAATTATATTCTTGTACATAGGGACGCAGTATTATAGTAGCTATATTCATGTACATAGGGGGCAGTATTATAGTAGTTATATTCTTGTACATAGGGGGCAGTATTATAGTAGTTATATTCTTGTACATAGGAGCAGTATTATAGTAGTTATATTCCTGTACACAGGGGGCAGTATTATAGTAGTTATATTCTTGTACACAGGGGGCAGTATTATAGTAGTTATATTCTTGTACATAGGGAGCAGTATTATAGTAGTTATATTCTTGTACATAGGGGGCAGTATTATAGTAGTTATATTCTTGTACATAGGAGCAGTATTATAGTAGTTATATTCTTGTATATAGGGGCAGTATTATAGTAATTATATTCTTGTACATAGGGGACAGTATTATAGTAGTTATATTCTTGTACATAGGGGGCAGTATTATAGTATATTCTTGTACATGGGGGGCAGTATTATAGTAGTTATATTCTTGTACATAGGGGCAGTATTATAGTAGTTATATTCTTGTACATAGGGGGCAGTATTATAGTAGTTATATTCTTGTACATAGGAGCAGTATTATAGTAGTTATATTCTTGTACATAGGAGCAGTATTATAGTAGTTATATTCCTGTACACAGGGGGCAGTATTATAGTAGTTATATTCTTGTACATAGGAGGCAGTATTATAGTAGTTATATTCTTGTACATTGGGGGCAGTATTATAGTAGTTATATTCTTGTATATAGGAGCAGTATTATAGTAGTTATATTCTTGTACATAGGGGGCAGTATTATTGTAGTTATATTCTTGTACATAGGAGGCAGTATTATAGTAGTTATATTCTTGTACATTGGGGGCAGTATTATAGTAGTTATATTCTTGTACATAGGGGGCAGTATTATAGTAGTTATATTCTTGTACATAGGGGGCAGTATTATAGTAGTTATATTATTGTACATAGGAGGCAGTATTATAGGAGTTATATTCTTGTACATAGGAGGCAGTATTATAGTAGTTATATTCTTGTACATAGGGGACAGTATTATAGTAGTTATATTCTTGTACATAGGGGGCAGTATTATTGTAGTTATATTCTTGTACATAGGGGGCAGTATTATGGCAGATATATTCTTGTACATAGGGGGCAGTATTATAGTAGTTATATTCTTATACATAGGAGGCAGTATTATAGGAGTTATATTCTTGTACAAAGGAGGCAGTATTATAGTAGTTATATTCTTGTACATAGGGGCAGTATTATAGTCGTTATATTCTTGTACATAGGGGGCAGTATTATAGTAGTTATATTCTTGTACATAGGAGCAGTATTATAGTAGTTATATTCTTGTACATAGCGAGCAGTATTATAGTAGTTATATTCTTGTACATAGGGGACAGTATTATAGTAGTTATATTCTTGTACATAGGGACAGTATTATAGTAGTTATGTTCTTGTACATAAGGGGCAGTATTATAGTAGTTATATTCTTGTACATAGGGGCAGTATTATAGTAGTTATATTCTTGTACATAGGGACAGTATTATAGTAGTTATATTCTTGTACATGGGAGCAGTATTATAGTAGTTATATTCTTGTACATAGGGAGCAGTATTATAGTAGTTATATTCTTGTACATAGGGAGCAGTATTATAGTAGTTATATTCTTGTACATAGAGGGCAGTATTATAGTAGTTATATTCTTGTACATAGGGAGCAGTATTATAGTAGTTATATTCTTGTACATAGGAGGCAGTATTATAGTAGTTATATTCTTGTACATAGGGGGCAGTATTATAGTAGTTATATTCTTGTACATAGGAGACAGTATTATAGTAGTTATATTCTTGTACATAGGGACAGTATTATAGTAGTTATATTCTTGTACATGGGAGCAGTATTATAGTAGTTATATTCTTGTACATAGGGAGCAGTATTATAGTAGTTATATTCTTGTACATAGGGAGCAGTATTATAGTAGTTATATTCTTGTACATAGAGGGCAGTATTATAGTAGTTATATTCTTGTACATAGGGAGCAGTATTATAGTAGTTATATTCTTGTACATAGGAGGCAGTATTATAGTAGTTATATTCTTGTACATAGGGGGCACTATTATAGTAGTTATATTCTTGTACATAGGAGGCAGTATTATAGTAGTTATATTCTTGTACATAGGGGGCAGTATTATAGTAGTTATATTCTTGTACATAGGGGGCAGTATTATAGTAGTTATATTCTTGTACATAGGAGGCAGTATTATACTAGTTATATTCTTGTACATAGGGAGCAGTATTATAGTAGTTATATTCTTGTACACAGGGGGCAGTATTATAGTAGTTATATTCTTGTACATAGGGGGCAGTATTATAGTAGTTATATTCTTGTACATAGGGACAGTATTATAGTAGTTATATTCTTGTACATAGGGACAGTATTATAGTAGTTATATTCTTGTACATAGGGAGCAGTATTATACTAGTTATATTCTTGTACATAGGGAGCAGTATTATAGTAGTTATATTCTTGTACATAGGGACAGTATTATAGTAGTTATATTCTTGTACATAGGGGGCAGTATTATAGTAGTTATATTCTTGTACATAGGAGGCAGTATTATAGTAGTTATATTCTTGTACATAGGGGGCAGTATTATAGTTGTTATATTCTTGTACATAGGGGGCAGTATTATAGTAGTTATATTCTTGTACATAGGAGCAGTATTATAGTAGTTATATTCATGTACATAGGGGGCAGTATTATAGTAGTTATATTCTTGTACATAGGGGCAGTATTATAGTAGTTATATTCTTGTACATAGGAGCAGTATTATAGTAGTTATATTCCGGTACATAGGAGGCAGTATTATAGTAGTTATATTCTTGTACATAGGGGGCAGTATTATAGTAGTTATATTCTTGTACATAGGGGGCAGTATTATAGTTGTTATATTCTTGTACATAGGAGCAGTATTATAGTAGTTATATTCCGGTACATAGGAGGCAGTATTATAGTAGTTATATTCTTGTACATAGGGGGCAGTATTAGGGTAGTTATATTCTTGTACATAGGAGGCAGTATTATAGTAGTTATATTCTTGTACATAGGGGGCAGTATTATAGTAGTTATATTCTTGTACATAGGTGGCAGTATTATAGTAGTTATATTCTTGTACATAGGAGGCAGTATTATAGTTGTTATATTCTTGTACATAGGAGGCAGTATTATACTAGTTATATTCTTGTACATAGGGAGCAGTATTCTAGTAGTTATATTCTTGTACATAGGGAGCAGTATTATAGTAGTTATATTCTTGTACATAGGGGTCAGTATTATAGTAGTTATATTCTTGTACATAGGAGGCAGTATTATAGTAGTTATATTCTTGTACATAGGGGGCAGTATTATAGTTGTTATATTCTTGTACATAGGGGGCAGTATTATAGTAGTTATATTCTTGTACATAGGGGGCAGTATTATAGTAGTTATATTCTTGTACATAGGGGGCAGTATTATAGTAGTTATATTCTTGTACATAGGGAGCAGTATTATAGTAGTTATATTCTTGTACATAGGGGTCAGTATTATAGTAATTATATTCTTGTACATAGGGGGCAGTATTATAGTAGTTATACTCTTGTACATAGGGGTCAGTATTATAGTAGTTATATTCTTGTACATAGGGGTCAGTATTATAGTAGTTATATTCTTGTACATAGGGGTCAGTATTATGGTAGTTATATTCTTGTACATAGGAGGTAGTATTATAGTAGTTATATTCTTGTACATAGGGAGCAGTATTATAGTAATTATATTCTTGTACATAGGGAGCAGTATTCTAGTAGTTATATTCTTGTACATAGGGAGCAGTATTATAGTAGTTATATTCTTGTACATAGGGGTCAGTATTATAGTAGTTATATTCTTGTACATAGGGGTCAGTATTATAGTAATTATAGTCTTGTACATAGGGGGCAGTATTATAGTAGTTATACTCTTGTACATAGGGGTCAGTATTATAGTAGTTATATTCTTGTACATAGGGGTCAGTATTATAGTAGTTATATTCTTGTACATAGGGGTCAGTATTATAGTAGTTATATTCTTGTACATAGGGGCAGTATTATAGTAGTTATATTCTTGTACATAGGGAGCAGTATTATAGTAGTTATATTCTTGTACATAGGAGCAGTATTATAGTAGTTATATTCTTGTACATAGGGGGCAGTATTATAGTAGTTATATTCTTGTACATAGGGAGCAGTATTATAGTAGTTATATTCTTGTACATAGGGGTCAGTATTATAGTAGTTATATTCTTGTACATAGGGGTCAGTATTATAGTAATTATAGTCTTGTACATAGGGGGCAGTATTATAGTAGTTATACTCTTGTACATAGGGGTCAGTATTATAGTAGTTATATTCTTGTACATAGGGGTCAGTATTATAGTAGTTATATTCTTGTACATAGGGGTCAGTATTATAGTAGTTATATTCTTGTACATAGGGGCAGTATTATAGTAGTTATATTCTTGTACATAGGGAGCAGTATTATAGTAGTTATATTCTTGTACATAGGAGCAGTATTATAGTAGTTATATTCTTGTACATTGGGGGCAGTATTATAGTAGTTATATTCCTGTACATAGGAGCAGTATTATAGTAGTTATATTCTTGTACATAGAGGGCAGTATTATAGTAGTTATATTCTTGTACATAGGGGCAGTATTATAGTAGTTATATTCTAGTACATAGGGAGCAGTATTATAGTAGTTATATTCTTGTACATAGGGGGCAGTATTATAGTAGTTATATTCTTGTACATAGGAGGCAGTATTATAGTAGTTATATTCTTGTACATAGGGGGCAGTATTATAGTAGTTATATTCTTGTACATAGGAGCAGTATTATACTAGTTATATTCTTGTACATAGGGGGCAGTATTATAGTAGTTATATTCTTGTACAGAGGTAACAGTATTATAGTAGTTATATTCTTGTACATAGGGGGCAGTATTATAGTAGTTATATTCTTGTACATAGGGGGCAGTATTATAGTAGTTATATTCTTGTACATAGGACGCAGTATTATAGTAGTTATATTCTTGTACATAGGGGGCAGTATTACAGCAGTTATATTCTAGAACGTTGCAGCAGTAGTATAGCAGTGATCCCAGTGGGCACTACTTAACACCCTCCTTACCTTTAGTCCAGGTGGCGTGCTCCTCTTCCCTTTCCTGGGACACCAGACTCTCTTTCCTACAACATTGTGGGACGAGGGACAGGAATTTATCTGCAGTCTTGGAGTATAAATCCAAATCCTTCACGGCTGTTCTCTGACTCAGCATGACGTGATTACAGGGGATCAGATACCTGGGAAGAGAAGTGAGTATGACATGCAAGAAAAACCACAAATTCCCCAGAGGTCTGGAATCAGCAGTTAAACTGGATTTAGCAGGAGACCTCTGACTGCAGCTTTGGATGTAACTGGAGTATAAAGACATGATATGAGTTGGGATCAGGTGTAAGCATGCATAATTATATATATATATATATGATGATCAAATGTTTATATGAGATGTTAAGGGATCCTCCTCCTACTCTGTGATTACGTCCAACTACACCAGTGCTTCCCAACTCTGATCCCCAACAGGTCATGTTTTCAGGATTTCTTGAGTATTGCGCAGGTGATGTAATTCTTGTGAATGCATCAGATATTGTCAGACATGTTCTTACTATAGGATATCCTGAAAACATGACCTGTTGGGGTCCCTGAGGACTGGAGTTGGGAAACACTGACAGGCTACTGGTTGCACTCTGGGGGACATATAATGTGTTGGAGATGGTACTGGCCGCACTCTGGGGGACATATAATGTGTTAGAGATGGTACTGGCCGCACTCTGGGGGACATATAATGTGTTGGAGATGGTACTGGCCGCACTCTGGGGGACATATAATGTGTTGGAGATGGTACTGGCCGCACTCTGGGGGACATATAATGTGTTGGAGATGGTACTGGCCGCACTCTGGGGGACATATAATGTGTTGGAGATGGTACTGGCCGCACTCTGGGGGACATATAATGTGTTGGAGATGGTACTGGCCGCACTCTGGGGGACATATAATGTGTTGGAGATGGTACTGGCCGCACTCTGGGGGACATATAATGTGTTGGAGATGGTACTGGCCGCACTCTGGGGGACATATAATGTGTTGGAGATGGTACTGGCCGCACTCTGGGGGACATATAATGTGTTGGAGATGGTACTGGCCGCACTCTGGGGGACATATAATGTGTTGGAGATGGTACTGGCCGCACTCTGGGGGACATATAATGTGTTGGAGATGGTACTGGCCGCACTCTGGGGGACATATAATGTGTTGGAGATGTTACTGGCCGCACTCTGGGGGACATATAATGTGTTGGAGATGTTACTGGCCGCACTCTAGGGGACATATGTTTTGTATATATTATTGGCCGCACTCTGGGGGACATAATGTGTTGTATATATTACTGGCCGCACTCTGGGGGACATATAATGTGTTGGAGATGTTACTGTCTGCACTCTGGGGGACATATAATGTGTTGGAGATGTTACTGTCTACACTCTGGAGGACATATAATGTGTTGGAGATGGTACTGGCCGCACTCTGGGGGACATATAATGTGTTGGAGATGTTACTGTCTACACTCTGGAGGACACATAATGTGCTGGAGATGGTACAGGCCGCACTCTGGGGGACATATAATGTGTTGGAGATGTTACTGGCCGCACTCTGGGGGACATATAATGTGTTGGAGATGTTACTGGCCGCACTCTAGGGGACATATGTTTTGTATATATTATTGGCCGCACTCTGGGGGACATAATGTGTTGTATATATTACTGGCCGCACTCTGGGGGACATATAATGTGTTGGAGATGTTACTGTCTGCACTCTGGGGGACATATAATGTGTTGGAGATGTTACTGTCTACACTCTGGAGGACATATAATGTGTTGGAGATGGTACTGGCCGCACTCTGGGGGACATATAATGTGTTGGAGATGTTACTGTCTACACTCTGGAGGACACATAATGTGCTGGAGATGGTACAGGCCGCACTCTGGGGGACATATAATGTGTTGGAGATGTTACTGTCTACACTCTGGAGGACATATAATGTGTTGGAGATGTTACTGGCCGCACTCTGGGGGACATATAATGTGTTGGAGATGGTACTGGCCGCACTCTGGGGGACATATAATGTGTTGGAGATGGTACTCCGCCATTATTTTTGGGTTTTGTTTTTATGGCTTCCACCCTTCGGTAATAATACCCTCTGGATCGCCACGATTACTACAATATTAAAATGAGATAGATTTTTGTATTTTTTTACTACTTTTGTACAATAAAAACAGCTTTTTACAGCAATGCCAGGGACTCTGCATGGCTGTTGTGTACATGTGCGCCCATTGTGCCCTCCTCTTCTTCTATCATGGAGTTCAGGTCCCCATGAAATCTGTTGTCCCTGATAGCAAGGACCACATGCTGAGTTCTCCATGGGCAGAGCTGATAACATTGTATGCAGCCCATGCCAGAACAATTGGTATGTATTTAGAGAGCAGACCACCCTCTGTTCTCTTAATACATGCAAATGAAGCTAGTTAACCATTAATGGGCTGATTAGCCTATTAGCAGCTGATGCAAAATGATCGCTCAAAACCGTCAGAAACTGGCGTATTCAGAGCCATCGTCTTTGCCTGTCAGTGGGTCTTTAAAGAGAGGTGCGTGCAAGCCATTAGTGAGGTCAATGAAAAGGTGTACTGCGGCCACCGAGGGGTTAAGGAGCTATTAGTGAGGTCAATGAAAAGGTGTACTGCGGCCACTGAGGGGTTAAGGAGCCATTAGTGAGGTCAATGAAAAGGTGTGCTGCGGCCACCGAGGGGTTAAGGAGCCATTACACTTATTTGTCTTTCCAAGACGTTGAGCGGTTTCCTTCTAGATGCAAATCCTCGTTAGGAGGACTTACATTTCAGAGGATGTTAGAAGCAGTCGCTCCACTGCCTGGACAAAGTAGCAGTAATACGGATTTGTATTTCCAAGACGTTGAGCGGTTGCCCATCGAGCGATTGCCTGCAGCAGGATTTAAAACAGCGGCTATAGGCAAGTGCTTGACTGGCAACCGCTCTGTGGGGGTGGAAATATAGCGCAGGGCTCCTGATCATCCTGGAGCGGATGTAAGAGGCTCCGTCTGAGCAGGGGCAGGGAAGGCCGGCTATGGTGGATGGCGCAGCCAAGGGGATTATGGGAAATGTAGTAGACGCAACAGAGAGGAGGTAGACAGAGCGGATTCCTCGGAATGAAGAGCAGCAACTCCAGAGGAAGGCGATGGGCGGACCGCAGCGGCCTGAGCATCCGGGAGTGAAAACGAAAAAAAAGAACAAACCCCAGCTCTGCGGTCGGGCCGATCACCGGACTAAATGTCTACAGCTCTGCGGTCGGGCCGATCACCGGACTAAATGTCTACAGCTCTGCGGTCGGGCCGATCACCGGACTAAATGTCTACAGCTCTGCGGTCGGGCCGATCACCGGACTAAATGTCTACAGCTCTGCGGTCGGGCCGATCACCGGACTAAATGTCTACAGCTCTGCGGTCGGGCCGATCACCGGACTAAATGTCTACAGCTCTGCGGTCGGGCCGATCACCGGACTAAATGTCTACAGCTCTGCGGTCGGGCCGATCACCGGACTAAATGTATACAGCTCTGCGGTCGGCCCGATCACCGGACTAAATGTATACAGCTCTGCGGTCGGCCCGATCACCGGACTAAATGTATACAGCTCTGCGGTCGGCCCGATCGCCGGACTAAATGTCTACAGCTCTGCGGCCGGGCCGATCGCCGGACTAAATGTCTACAGCTCTGCGGCCGGGCCGATCGCCGGACTAAATGTCTACAGCTCTGCGGCCGGGCCGATCGCCGGACTAAATGTATACAGCTCTGCGGTCGGGCCGATCGCCGGACTAAACGTATACAGCTCTGCGGTCGGGCCGATCACCGGACTAAATGTATACAGATTTTTTTTTTTTTTTTTGCTGATTTCCATAGAAAAAAATAGAATTATCTTTGGAAAAAAACAACTTTCTGGCGGCTTTAACTGTCCACAAAGCTGCGCGGGGCGTCCTGCGGCCCCCATGGATGCCATTATGGAGCACATGGGACTTTTTGAACTCTTTTTACAATTTTTTCCCTTGGACACGGGTGACCCCGGTACTGCAGTGTTCCACGTTCTGACAAGCAGTCAGCCAGGGCCACAAGCTGCCATAGTAACCCCATGGCGATTCATGATCTCATCACAAGGGGCTGTTCGGGACCCCGAATATGGATTTAAAGGATTAGCAGCTATCCTGCACAGAGCCCATGCCACCATGATGTAAATATACGCTCCAGGGCGTGAAGGGTTAATGTAGAGTCCGCTTCAGCCGCCCACCCCAGCACCAGCTGCGGCAGAGTCCGCTTCAGCCGCCCACCCCAGCACCAGCTGCGGCAGAGTCCGCTTCAGCCGCCCACCCCAGCACCAGCTGCGGCAGAGTCCGCGGCAGCCGCCCACCCCAGCACCAGCTGCGGCAGAGTCCGCGGCAGCCGCCCACCCCAGCACCAGCTGCGGCAGAGTCCGCGGCAGCCGCCCACCCCAGCACCAGCTGCGGCAGAGTCCGCGGCAGCCGCCCACCCCAGCACCAGCTGCGGCAGAGTCCGCGGCAGCCGCCCACCCCAGCACCAGCTGCGGCAGAGTCCGCGGCAGCCGCCCACCCCAGCACCAGCTGCGGCAGAGTCCGCGGCAGCCGCCCACCCCAGCACCAGCTGCGGCAGAGTCCGCGGCAGCCGCCCACCCCAGCACCAGCTGCGGCAGAGTCCGCGGCAGCCACCCACCCCAGCACCAGCTGCGGCAGAGTCCGCGGCAGCCACCCACCCCAGCTGCGGCAGAGTCCGCGGCAGCCACCCACCTCAGCACCAGCTGCGGCAGAGTCCGCGGCAGCCACCCACCCCAGCACCAGCTGCGGCAGAGTCCGCGGCAGCCACCCACCCCAGCACCAGCTGCGGCAGAGTCCGCGGCAGCCACCCACCCCAGCACCAGCTGCGGCAGAGTCCGCGGCAGCCACCCACCCCAGCACCAGCTGCGGCAGAGTCCGCGGCAGCCACCCACCCCAGCACCAGCTGCGGCAGAGTCCGCGGCAGCCACCCACCTCAGCACCAGCTGCGGCAGAGTCCGCGGCAGCCACCCACCTCAGCACCAGCTGCGGCAGAGTCCGCGGCAGCCACCCACCTCAGCACCAGCTGCGGCAGAGTCCGCGGCAGCCACCCACCTCAGCACCAGCTGCGGCAGAGTCTGCTTCAGCCACCCACCTCAGCACCAGCTGCAGCACAACGTCCTCACAGTTCAGGTTGAGCAGAGTACGGAACAGGGTCAGGGACACCATGCAGAGCTGCGGAGAACAAGAGAAGGCGTAAATAAAAAGACTGCAAGATCGGTAAGTCATGTGACCACCAGCAAAGCCCTATATGTAACCCCTATAGACGGTTCGCCTCACCCGAGAGTTGCTGGCGATGCGGCTGATCAGGGTGTGCAGGATGGTGCTGCTGTCATGGCGGTGCAGGAGGACGAAGCGCAGGAAGGTCTTCAGCAGAGCCGTCTCACTGATGCTGCGCAGGAAGAGCTCCAGGTATGCAGTGCTGGCAATCATCTCCTCGATGGAGGTCTGCGGGGCAGAGGTGGTATTTACGGCGCGGTCCAGAACAGACCCTGCACCCACCCCCAGACAGGCACTCACCTTGTGCAGCGCCGGGCCCATCACCGGCACCAGGAAGCCATTATGGATATACTCCACCAGCTGGTTCTGGACTAGCGGATGAGCCACCTGTGGGCGGAGGAAGGAGTCAGCATGGTGGCACACAGCGACGTCCGCCCCTTCCGCAGCCACTTACCTGCGTGACGGCATTACAGAACTCCAGGGAGTTCATGAACAGGACGAGGGAAGAGACTCCGATCCAGTCCTCCCGCCGCAGGAAATGCCAGTCATCACCGCGTACTTCTATCTTCCGTGGCAGAGAGGAGTAGAGAGCGCTCAAGCCGGTGGCCAGGATCTGAGGAAACAGGGTGACATTACCTAGGGGGTCCCGCTGCCCAGACCCCCGACTCAGCAGCACAGACTGCAGCTCCCCCTCCAGCACAGGTGAGGGAAGTATTGCTACAGGTGTTACTGCTGATCTAGTCATTCTCCACCAGGGGGCAGCAGCATTGTAGCCAACAGGCATAGGTTGAGAAATGTAGAGCCGTGGGGCAGTACTGGAGGGCGGGGGCGGCAGTGATTCAGCAGGGACTGTGCACGGGCCAGGAGATTCCAGGAAGAAGTAGGGAAGGCCTGGCGCTGGGCCAGCAGCGGCCGCTGACAGGGAGAGGCTGCATTCCTGCCAGAGGGAGTGTCAGCTGCGCTGCCAGTGTGGCATCCCCTGGAGATCCGGGCACAACCTACAGAAAAGACATCCTGCACATTAACCCCGTCCCTACTGGCAGGGGCCAGGAATAGCGCCTCCTAATTCCCTGAGTTGTCTCATGTTACGCCCGCTAGCGCCCACCGAGCAGCTGGGGACGATTATGTGTCACGACAGAGATGTCACAACTCAGGTACATAAGAATAGAAAGCCGGGCACAACAGGGGGCACCGACTGCAACATGTCCGCTGATGGTAACCTCCCCCAACACAAGTCAACGAATGTCAAATACAGAAGGAGGTGACAGCCGGGGGCGAGAAGAGCAGCAGCAATCAGGGAGGTGTACAACGTGAGGTTCTGCAGCAGATGGGGCAAGAGGGGGGCCTGCAATCTCTAGACTGTGGGAGGAGAGTGGAAAAAGTACAAACTGCGAGGTTCTGCAGCAGCTGGAGATAGAGATGGATTGCAAAACTCTGCAGCATTCGGTGGGAAAGTAGGGTGCTGAAGTGTGAGGCGCTGCAGCAGCCAGGAGGGGGCCGTGCGTGCACAGTGAGGCGCTGCGGCAGCCGGGAAGGGGCCGTGTGTGCACAGTGAGGCGCTGCGGCAGCCGGGAAGGGGCCGTGTGTGCACAGTGAGGCGCTGCAGCAGCCAGGAGGGGGCCGTGTGTGCACAGTGAGGCGCTGCGGCAGCCGGGAAGGGGCCGTGTGTGCACAGTGAGGCGCTGCAGCAGCCGGAATTGGAAGCGTCCATTTACTTCCTGCAGCTACTTACAGGGCAGAAGAAGGAGTTCTCTGTGATGTATCTGGCCATGGTGGGGTTGTCGGAGGACATGGCCATGATGAGGAGCAGAGCGTCGCGGGCCTGCTGTCCAATCACCCCCTCGTGATGGATGAATGGCACCAGCAGGGAGAAGATGAGGAGGTTGGCAGGTCCTTCCTGCCCGGCGGGGTCTTGGAAGAAGAGCTCCAGGGTGGCGGGCTCCCGGGCCAGAGAGACACACAGCTGGTTCAGCAGCAGGACCAGGTTGTTCTCCAACACGGGCGAGGCGGGCCCCGGGGAAAAGGTGCCCAGGAGGGTGACGAGGGGCCGTAGCACCGGCTGGTAACGCAGGAGGGGCTGGCGGGATTGGCTGATCAACATCTCATACAACTTCAGCTGCTCCACCTGCAGAGAGGAGAGAAGAGGATTACACACAGGGGAGCGCGGAGCCCACAAATGGGGGACATCACACAGGGGCACCTCCTGCCCGACGCCAGCACAGTGGCCATGCAGCAGTGCTATAAGGTCACAGGTAAAGGGGAGCCAGCCGCTGGGGGTCTCCGAGGACACATCCTAAGTAGGGGCCATCATACTTCACCGGACATGCCCCCTAGGAGACCCGAGAACGGACCTTCCCCTTAACAAGCGGTGCAGAGGACAGGTGACGTGTATATAGCACCCCCCATACCAGGACCGCCTGTGCCCCCTTCCTCTGACGATGGAATCACCTTTTTGTCCTCAGTGAAGTCCCTCTGCAGATGCCACCGCAGCAGCCGCTCCAGGACGCCCTCGGAGGCCACATAGCCTAGAATGGGTCCGGGCCCCTCCGCCTCCCGGGGGCGCTCTTCAGCCAACAGGCTCAGCATCTGGTAAGTGTTATTCCGCACGCAGCTCAGGTCATCCGGGGTCACATGGTCTGCGGATCCAGGACGCTCCAAAATACGGAGAACCTGACAGGGGACAAAACACAAGATGACACCTGATGGGGACGGACATCAACGCAGCAGGCGACTCGTGAAGACGACTCCAGAGAGAGAGATGTACCAGCGGGAGACAGTCAGCAGGCCGACTATTATCCTGTTAGTTCACCCTTCGTACTATCACTTGCAGTACCACATCCAACCACAACTACCTGCCAACTCTTCCCATAGACTCCAATACAAAAGCGCCCCCATCTGCTCATCTAATATACTGCGGCCGGATGCCATCAGTGTATAGCGCCCCTCCCTCCCCCGCTCTTACCTGGGACCAGTGGTTTTTGAACACCATGAGGCAGGTCTCGGGGTCGGCGGTGACCAGTGGCTGCAGGCTGGCACTACGCCCGGGCTTACTGCCGGCCCCCCGGGGGTTCAGCTTACTAAGCCAGCTCATTGTCGTGGAGTCAGGAAGGGTCACAGGACGTGCGGGAGTCTGGTGCCCATCAGCAGAGCGAAGAACGCGGCGCCGCTCATCCTGCCTGTCGGAGAATCCATCACCCGGCGACCACCAGCTGCAGAGAAGAGACAAGATGAGAACCCCGAACGTCCTGGTAACCGGCGGCACCCCGACTCACGGCGGCACCAAGTACATGCAGGAGGTACGGAGGAGCTGATGGCACCGAGGCGCAGGCAGCACACGGCGCAGCAGGAAGACGCTCCTCGCTCAGGGTGTGTCGGCCATGATTTCCTGACCTTCGTACCAGTGAGACTCCAAACACTGATGTGCAATCAATAGTGCAGGTAGCAGAGCTGGAGGAGCGCGGGAGGGGCAGCCAATGCCGTTCACCCCAACTGATCCCTACGGGGTCTACCGGAGCCCAAGTGGCCACAAAGGGTGCAAAGATAGTTGGAGTAAAACAGGCAAAGGGAGCGACAGTTACAGGAGCCGTGTGCAGTCCGCACACTGGGAACCTTCATCAGGTGCAACCCAGCGAGGGGCGGAGCCACAAATGTCACACCTGAAGGCCACACCAGCCATAAAATGCGGAACTGAAGACATACAATACCTATCCCTGTATTATACTCCAGAGCTGCACTCACTATTCTACTGGTGGAGTCACTGTGTACATACATTACTTATCCTGTACTGCTCCTGAGTTACATCCTGTATTATACCCCAGAGCTGCACTCACTATTCTGCTGGTGGAGTCACTGTGTTCATACATTACTTATCCTGTATTATACTCCAGAGCTGCACTCACTATTCTGTTGGTGGAGTCACTGTGTACATACATTACTTATCCTATACTGATCCTGAGTTACATCCTGTATTATACCCCAGAGCTGCACTCACTATTCTGCTGGTGGAGTCACTGTGTACATACATTACTTATCCTGTACTGCTCCTGAGTTACATCCTGTATTATACCCCAGAGCTGCACTCACTATTCTGCTGGTGGAGTCACTGTGTTCATACATTACTTATCCTGTATTATACTCCAGAGCTGCACTCACTATTCTGTTGGTGGAGTCACTGTGTACATACATTACTTATCCTATACTGATCCTGAGTTACATCCTGTATTATACCCCAGAGCTGCACTCACTATTCTGCTGGTGGAGTCACTGTGTACATACATTACTTATCCTATACTGCTCCTGAGTTACATGCTGTATTATACTCCAGAGCTGCACTCACTATTCTGCTGGTGGAGTCACTGTGTACATACATTACTTATCCTGTACTGATCCTGAGTTACATCCTGTATTATACCCCAGAGCTGCACTCACTATTCTGCTGGTGGAGTCACTGTGTACATACATTACTTATCCTGTACTGACCCTGAGTTACATCCTGTATTATACCCCAGAGCTGTGCTCACTATTCTGCTGGTGGAGCCACTGTGTACATACATTACTTATCCTGTACTGACCCTGGGTTACATCCTGTATTATACTCCAGAGCTGCACTCACTATTCTGCTGGTGGAGTCACTGTGTACACACATTACTTATCCTGTACTGACAGGGAGTTACATCCTGTATTATACTCCGGAGCTGCACTCACTATTCTGCCGGTGGAGTCACTGTGTACACACATTACTTATCCTGTACTTACAGGGAGTTACATCCTGTATTATACTCCGGAGCTGCACTCACTATTCTGCCGGTGGAGTCACTGTGTACACACATTACTTATCCTGTACTGACCCTGAATTACATCCTGTATTATACTCCAGAGCTGCACTCACTATTCTGCTGGTGGAGTCACTGTGTACACACATTACTTATCCTGTACTGCTCCTGAGTTATATCCTGTATTATACTCCAGAGCTGCACTCACTATTCTGCTGGTGGAGTCACTGTGTACATACATTACTTATCCTGTACTGCTCCTGAGTTACATCCTGTATTATACCCCAGAGCTGCACTCACTATTCTGCTGGTGGAGTCACTGTGTACATACATTACTTATCCTGTACTGCTCCTGAGTTACATCCTGTATTATACTCCAGAGCTGCACTCACTATTCTGCTGGTGGAGTCACTGTGTATATACATTACTTATCCTGTACTGCTCCTGAGTTACATCCTATATTATACTCCAGAGCTGCACTCACTATTCTGCTGCTGATGGCATTATATATGGGATGGTCGGTGGTGGCAGCACAGATTATCTCCTGACATGATGAGGGGGCTGTTGGGGAGACGTGTAGGATAAGCACCTTGTTATCTCCCGCGGGTCACATGGCTAGTACAAGGTGCAGGTGTGTAGGTGACCCCCTGCTGCAAGTATATAGGCCCCTCCCCCACATTACATTCCTGGTGGGTGCCTGCCCCACATACAACGCATCCCCTATGGAGACCCACCCATGCTCTATAGATGTCACTTACAGGTGGCAACCCCCCACCAACGCACTATACATTCCCCTATCTGCCCCACATACAAAGTATCCCGTATGGAGCCCCCCCCCCCGATCCCCTATAGATGTCCTCTACATGTGGCAACCTGCCCTGCATACACCAACGCACTATATGTTCACCCACCTGCCCCACATACAGCGTATCCCCTATGGAGATCCCTATTCCCTATAGATTCCCTATAGTCCTCTGCAGGTGGCAACACCCCATCCGCACCACATAAAACTCATCCCCTATGGAGACACCCCCTTATACCCTATATATATATATCTCTTACAGGTGGCAACCCCCCAAAGCACCATACATCCCCCCACATACAACGTATCCCCTTTGGAGACACCCCCACCCCCTATAGATGACCATTATGGGGGGCACCCCCACCGCACTATACATCCCCCCACACAAAATATCCCCTATGAAGACTCCAACTCCATAGATGTCCTCTACGGGTGGCAACCCCCCACCAACGCACTGTACATCTCTCCACATACAACACATCCCCTATGAAGCCCCCCCCCCCAATAGATGACAATCCCCCACCAACGCACTATACGTCCCCCCACATACAACACATCCCCTATGGAGGCCCCCTGCCCAATAGATGACAATCCCCCACCAACACACTATACGTCCCCCCACATACAACACATCCCCTATGGAGGCCCCCTGCCCAATAGATGACAATCCCCCACCAACGCACTATACGTCCCCCCACATACAACACATCCCCTATGGAGACCCCCTGCCCAATAGATGACAATCCCCCACCAACGCACTATACGTCCCCCCACATACAACACATCCCCTATGGAGACTCCCTGCCCAATAGATGACAATGCCCCACCAACGCACTATACGTCCCCCCACATACAACACATCCCCTATGGAGACCCCCTGCCCAATAGATGACAATCCCCCACCAACGCACTATACGTCCCCCCACATACAACACATCCCTTATGGAGACCCCCTGCCAAATAGATGACAAACCTCCACCAACGCACTAAACGTCCCCCCACATACAACACATCCCCTATGGAGACCCCCTGCCCAATAGATGACAATCCTCCACCAACACACTATACGTCCCCCCACATACAACACATCCCCTATGGAGACCCCCTGCCCAATAGATGACAATCCTCCACTAACGCACTATACGTCCCCCCACATACAACACATCCCCTATGAAGACCCCCCCAACGCACTATACGTCCCCCACATACATCACATCCCCTATGGAGACCCCCCCAACGCACTATACGTCCCCCCACATACAACACATCTCCTATGGAGACACAACACATCTAATATGGAGACCCCCCCAATAGATGACAACCCCCCACATACAACACATCCCCTATGGAGACCCCCCCAACGCACTATACGTCCCCCCACATACAACACATCCCCTATGGAGACCCCCCAACGCACTATATGTCCCCCCACATACAACACATCCCCTATGGAGACCCCCCAACGCACTATATGTCCCCCCACATACAACACATCCCCTATGTAGACCCCCCCAATAGATGACAACCCCCCACCAACACACTATACGTCCCCCACATACAACACATCCCCTATGGAGACCCCCTGCCCAATAGATGACAATGCCCCACCAACGCACTATACGTCCCCCCACATACAACACATCCCCTATGGAGACCCCCTGCCCAATAGATGACAATCCCCCACCAACACACTATACGTCCCCCACATACAACACATCCCTTATGGAGACCCCCTGCCAAATAGATGACAATCCCGCACCAACGCACTATACGTCCCCCCACATACAACACATCCCCTATGGAGACCCCCTGCCCAATAGATGACAATCCTCCACCAACACACTATACGTCCCCCACATACAACACATCCCCTATGGAGACCCCCTGCCCAATAGATGACAATCCTCCACCAACACACTATACGTCCCCCCACATACAACACATCCCCTATGGAGACCGCCTGCCCAATAGATGACAATCCTCCACCAACGCACTATACGTCCCCCCACATACAACACATCCCCTATGGAGACCCCCCCAACGCACTATACGTCCCCCCCAAATACAACACATCCCCTATTGAGACCCCCTGCCCAATAGATGACAATCCCCCACCAACGCACTATACGTCCCCCCACATACATCACATCCCCTATGAAGACCCCCCAACGCACTATACGTCCCCCCACATACAACACATCCCCTATGGAGACCCCCTGCCCAATAGATGACAATCCCCCCCCAACGCACTATACGTCCCCCCACATACAACACATCCCCTATGGAGACCCCCCAACGCACTATACGTCCCCCCACATACATCACATCCCCTATGGAGACCCCCCCCAACGCACTATACGTCCCCCCACATACAACACATCCCCTATTGAGACCCCCTGCCCAATAGATGACAATCCCCCAACAACGCACTATACGTCCCCCCACATACATCACATCCCCTATGGAGACCCCCCAACGCACTATACGCCCCCCCCACATACAACACATCCCCTATGGAGACCCCCTGCCCAATAGATGACAATCCCCCCCAAACGCACTATACGTCCCCCCACATACAACACATCCCCTATGGAGACCCCCCCAACGCACTATACGTTCCCCCACATACAACACATCCCCTATGTAGACCCCCCCCCAATAGATGCCAACCCCCCACCAACGCACTATACGCCCCCCTATAGAGACCACATCCCTTATAGATGTCCCCTACAAGTGGCAACCCCCCCCCCCCCATATACAAAATATCCCCTATGGCGAACCCGCACAGATCCCCTATAGATGCCCCCTACATGTGGCAATCCCTCGCAACGCACTATATGTTCACCCACCTGCCCCACACACAACTCTATGGAGACCCCTCCCCCCCTATAGATGCCCCTTACTGGTGGGAACCCCACATATGTTTAATACACCCCCTATAGGTGACACAATCCCTCCCACACAACACGCCCCCTACAGGTAACCCCTCATATATAAAGCACTCCCACAACAACCCTCTATAGGAGACACATAGGGGGGGGGGGGGCGGTATATACGGGCTCACCTGTAGGGGACGTGCCGTGTATATAGACGTGAGTCACCTGTATGTAATCACCTGTAGGGGGCAGCGAGGAGGTGATGTCTAGTCGGTGTCCTCCACAGGTGACCCCCCCCCCAATGTATTGTATACGTGCGGTCACCTATATGGGTGTTATATACAGGGGGGGGGGGGGTCACCTGTGGAGGACACCGACCGCCTGTAGACATCACCTCCTCGCTGCCCCCTACAGGTGATTACATACAGGTGACTGACGTCTATATACACCACACATCCCCTACAGGTGAGCCCCGTATATACCGCCCCTTCTGCATCTAGCCCCGTGTGCTGTCCGCCATTCTCGGCTCACCTGCTCCGTCCTCTCAGCAGCTCCCGGACTCCATCTTGCTCCGCTCTGAAGGTGCAGGAGGCTGTCCCCGCCCACTGACTACTGCGCCTGCGCCACACTTCGGGCACGCCGGGACATGTAGTGCTGGATACAGTTTCACAGCGGCCAGGAGGCCTGACGGGAGTTGTAGTTCTTCTGCTTTCCTCTTACACAGAATGACAAGGTCTGAGACTACATTTCCCACCGTCCTCGGCTAGTGCCAGACAGAAGCCCGCACTGCCACCTGGAGGCTGTCTGTGGGAAGTACAACAACAGCTGTGTCCGTGAGAAGAGGGGGCTGCGGTGTGATGGTTGCCCGGTGGTCGCTCCGCGGGTCGCCTGCAGCACTCCTCGTTCCTGTAATGGCGGCTGATGGGGTTTCTACACCATTAGTATGAACAGCGTCTATTTCTGCCATCTGGCTGCGCTTTCTACACGGAAGAGTCGCCTGAAGCCTCGTTCACACCGGGCGACTTACCGTATGGCCCTCCGCCAAGACAACCCGCGCCATTCACAGGCAAGCTGAGATCATCGCGTCCGCACGCTGCAAAGAAGTATGCACAGAACCCGGGAAGGGAGAACGCCCGTCCCGCTGGGGGTAACAGACCGCGTCAGGGTGTAACATGCGTAAAACGTGAAAACGCGGGTCTGAATGTTCCAACGTGCCAAAACATACGAGAACAATGGGCAATGTGCGCCGTCGGCCCCTTAAACATCGAGAACAATGGGCGATGCGCGCCGTCGGACCCTCAAACATCGAGAACAATGGGCAATGCGTGCCGTCGGACCGCCAAACATCGAGAACAATGGGCGGTGCGCGCCGTCGGACCGCCAAACATCGAGAACAATGGGCAATGCGCGCCATCGGACGCTCAAACATCGAGAACAATGGGCAATGCGCGCCATCGGACGCTCAAACATCGAGAACAATGGGCAATGTGCGCCGTCGGACCGCCAAACATCGAGAACAATGGGCGGTGCGCGCCGTCGGACGCCCAAACATCGAGAACAATGGGCAATGTGCGCCGTCGGACCGCCAAACATCGAGAACAATGGGCAATGCGCGCCATCGGACGCTCAAACATCGAGAACAATGGGCAATGCGCGCCATCGGACGCTCAAACATCGAGAACAATGGGCAATGCGCGCCGTCGGACGCTCAAACATCGAGAACAATGGGCAATGCGCGCCGTCGGACCGCCAAACATCGAGAACAATGGGCAATGTGCGCCGTCGGACCGCCAAACATCGAGAACAATGGGCGGTGCGCGCCGTCGGACGCCCAAACATCGAGAACAATGGGCAATGCGCGCCATCGGACGCTCAAACATCGAGAACAATGGGCAATGCGCGCCATCGGACGCTCAAACATCGAGAACAATGGGCAATGCGCGCCGTCGGACGCCCAAACATCGAGAACAATGGGCAATGCGCGCCGTCGGACCCTCAAACATCGAGAACAATGGGCGGTGCGCGCCGTCGGACGCCCAAACATCGAGAACAATGGGCAATGAGCGCCAACGGACGCTCAAATATCGAGAACAATGGGCAATGAGCGCCATCGGACCCTCAAACATCGAGAACAATGGGCAATGCGTGCCGTCGGACCCTCAAACATCGAGAACAATGGGCAATGCGCGCCATCGGACGCTCAAACATCGAGAACAATGGGCAATGTGCGCCGTCGGACCGCCAAACATCGAGAACAATGGGCGGTGCGCGCCGTCGGACCCTCAAACATCGAGAACAATGGGCAATGCGCGCCGTCGGACGCCCAAACATCGAGAACAATGGGCGGTGCGCGCCGTCGGACCCTCAAACATCGAGAACAATGGGCAATGCGCGCCGTCGGACGCCCAAACATCGAGAACAATGGGCGGTGCGCGCCGTCGGACCCTCAAACATCGAGAACAATGGGCAATGCGCGCCGTCGGACCGCCAAACATCGAGAACAATGGGCGGTGCGCGCCGTCGGACCCTCAAACATCGAGAACAATGGGCAATGCGTGCCGAGGAAACGCCCAAACATCGAGAACAATGGGCAATGTGCGCCGTCGGACCCTCAAACATCGAGAACAATGGGCAATGCGCGCCGAGGAAACGCCCAAACATTGAGAACAATGGGCAATGCGCGCCGTCGGCCGCTCAAACATACGAGAACAATGGGCAATGCGTGCCGAGGAAACGCCCAAACATCGAGAACAATGGGCAATGTGCGCCGTCGGACCCTCAAACATCGAGAACAATGGGCAATGTGCGCCGTCGGACGCCCAAACATCGAGAACAATGGGCAATGTGCGCCGTCGGACCCTCAAACATCGAGAACAATGGGCAATGCGCGCCGTCGGACGCTCAAACATCGAGAACAATGGGCAATGCGTGCCGTCGGACGCCCAAACATCGAGAACAATGGGCAATGTGCGCCGTCGGACGCTCAAACATCGAGAACAATGGGCAATGTGCGCCGTCGGACCCTCAAACATCGAGAACAATGGGCAATGCGCGCCGTCGGACGCTCAAACATACGAGAACAATGGGCAATGCGCGCCGTCGGACGCTCAAACATCGAGAACAATGGGCAATGCGTGCCGTCGGACGCCCAAACATCGAGAACAATGGGCAATGTGCGCCGTCGGACGCTCAAACATACGAGAACAATGGGCAATGCGCGCCGTCGGCCGCTCAAACATACGAGAACAATGGGCAATGCGCGCCGTCGGACCCTCAAACATCGAGAACAATGGGCAATGTGCGCCGTCGGACCCTCAAACATCGAGAACAATGGGCAATGCGCGCCGTCGGACGCTCAAACATACGAGAACAATGGGCAATGCGCGCCGTCGGACGCTCAAACATCGAGAACAATGGGCAATGCGTGCCGTCGGACGCCCAAACATCGAGAACAATGGGCAATGCGCGCCGTCGGACGCTCAAACATCGAGAACAATGGGCAATGCGTGCCGTCGGACGCTCAAACATCGAGAACATTGGGCGGTGCGCGCCGAGGAAACGCCCAAACATACGAGAACAATGGGCAATGCGTGCCGTCGGACCCTCAAACATTGAGAACAATGGGCAATGCGTGCCGTCGGACCCTCAAACATCGAGAACAATGGGCAATGCGCGCCGTCGGACCCTCAAACATCGAGAACAATGGGCAATGTGCGCCGTCGGACCCTCAAACATCGAGAACAATGGGCAATGCGCGCCGTCGGCCGCTCAAACATACGAGCACAATGGGCAATGCGCGCCGTCGGACCCTCAAACATCGAGAACAATGGGCAATGTGCGCCGTCGGACGCTCAAACATCGAGAACAATGGGCAATGTGCGCCGTCGGACCCTCAAACATCGAGAACAATGGGCAATGCGCGCCGTCGGACGCTCAAACATACGAGAACAATGGGCAATGCGCGCCATCGGACGCTCAAACATCGAGAACAATGGGCAATGCGTGCCGTCGGACGCCCAAACATCGAGAACAATGGGCAATGTGCGCCGTCGGACGCTCAAACATACGAGAACAATGGGCAATGCGCGCCGTCGGCCGCTCAAACATACGAGAACAATGGGCAATGCGCGCCGTCGGACGCCCAAACATCGAGAACAATGGGCAATGTGCGCCGTCGGACGCTCAAACATCGAGAACAATGGGCAATGTGCGCCGTCGGACCCTCAAACATCGAGAACAATGGGCAATGCGCGCCGTCGGACGCTCAAACATACGAGAACAATGGGCAATGCGCGCCGTCGGACGCTCAAACATCGAGAACAATGGGCAATGCGCGCCGTCGGACGCCCAAACATCGAGAACAATGGGCAATGTGCGCCGTCGGACGCTCAAACATCGAGAACAATGGGCAATGTGCGCCGTCGGACCCTCAAACATCGAGAACAATGGGCAATGCGCGCCGTCGGACGCTCAAACATACGAGAACAATGGGCAATGCGCGCCGTCGGACGCTCAAACATCGAGAACAATGGGCAATGCGTGCCGTCGGACGCCCAAACATCGAGAACAATGGGCAATGCGCGCCGTCGGACGCTCAAACATCGAGAACAATGGGCAATGCGTGCCGTCGGACGCTCAAACATCGAGAACATTGGGCGGTGCGCGCCGAGGAAACGCCCAACCATACGAGAACAATGGGCAATGCGTGCCGTCGGACCCTCAAACATTGAGAACAATGGGCAATGCGTGCCGTCGGACCCTCAAACATCGAGAACAATGGGCAATGCGCGCCGTCGGACCCTCAAACATCGAGAAGAATGGGCAATGCGTGCCGTCGGACCATCAAACATACGAGAACAATGGGCAATGCACGCCGTCGGACGCCCAAACATACGACAACAATGGGCAATGCGCGCCGTCGGACGCCCAAACATACGAGAACAATGGGCAATGCGCGCCGTCGGACGCCCAAACATACGAGAACAATGGGCAATGCGCGCCGTCGGACGCCCAAACATACGAGAACAATGGGCAAAGCGCGCCGTCGGACCCTTAAACATCGAGAACAATGAGCAATGCTTGCCATCGGACGCTCAAACATCGAGAACAATGGGCAATGCGTGCCGAGGAAACGCCCAAACATTGAGAACAATGGGCAATGCGTGCCGAGGAAACGCCCAAACATCGAGAACAATGGGCAATGCGCGCCGTCGGACGCCCAAACATCGAGAACAATGGGCAATGCATGCTGTCGGACGCTCAAACATACGAGAACAGTGGGCAATGTGCGCCGTCGGACACTCAAACATACGAGAACAATGGGCAATGCGCGCCGTCGGACCCTTAAAAATCGAGAACAATGAGCGGTGTGTGCTGAGCGAACGCCCAAACATCGAGAACAATGGGCAATGCGTGCCGTCGGACGCTCAAACACCGAGAACAATGGGCGGTGCGTGCTGAGCGAAAGCCCAAACATCGAGAACAATGGGCAATGCGCGCCGTCGGATGCTCAAACATACGAGAACAATGGGCGGTGCGTGCCGAGGAAACGCCCAAACTTCGAGAACAATGGGCAATGCACGCCGTCGGACCCTTAAACATCGAGAACAATGGGCGGTGCGTGCTGAGCGAACGCCCAAACATCGAGAACAATGGGCAATGCGCGCCGTCGGACGCTCAAACATCGAGAACAATGGGTAGTGCGTGCTGAGCGGACACCCAAACATCGAGAACAATGGGCAATGCGCGCCGTCGGACGCTCAAACATCGAGAACAATGGGTAGTGCGTGCTGAGCGGACGCCCAAACATTGAGAACAATGGGAAATGCGTGCCGTCGGACGCTCAAACATCGAGAACAATGGGTGGTGTGTGTCGAGGAAACGCCCAAACATCGAGAACAATGGGCAATGTGTGCCGAGGAAACTGCGAAACATCGAGAACAATGGGCGGTGCAAGCCGAGGAAAGGCCAAACATCGAGAACAATGGGCGGTGCATGCTGAGCGAACACCCAAACATCGAGAACAATGGGCAGTGCGTGCCGTCGGACCCTCAAACATCAAGAACAATGGGCAATGCGTGCCGTCGGACCCTCAAACACCGAGAGCAATGGGCGGTGCATGCTAAACGAACGCCCAAACATCGAGAACAATGGGCAATGCGTGCCGTCGGACCCTCAAACATCGAGAACAATGGGCGGTGTGTGCCGAGGAAACGCCCAAACATCGAGAGCAATGGGCAATGCGCACCCTTGGACGCTCAACCATCGAGAACATTGGGCAGTGCATGCTGAGTGAATGCCCAAACATCGAGAACAATGGGCAGTGTGTGCCGTCGGACGCTCAAACATCGAGAACAATGGGCAATGCGTGCCGGGGAAGCGCGCAAGCATCAAGAACAATGAGGAGTGTGTGCCGAGAAAACGGCCAAACATCAAGAACAATAGGCAGTGCATGCCGAGGAAACGGCCAAACATCAAGAACAATGGGCAATGCGTGCCGGGGAAATGCCCAAACATCGAGAACAATGGGCGATGTGCGCAGAGGAAATGCCCAAACATAGAGAACAATGGGCAATGTGTGCAGAGGAAACGCCCAAACATCGAGAACACTGGGCGATGTGTGCCGAGGAAACGGCCAAACATCGAGAACAATGGGCAATATGTGCCGAGGGAACGCCCAAACATCGAGAACAATAGGCAGTGCGTGCCGAGGGAACGCCCAAACATTGAGAACAATGGGCGGTGCAAGCCGAGGAAATGGCCAAACATCAAGAACAATGGGCGCTACGTGCAGAGGAAAGGCCAAACATCGAGAACAATGAGCGATGCGTGCCGAGGGAACACCCAAATATCGAGAACAATGGGCGATGCGCGCCAAGGGAACACCCAAACATCGAGAACAAAGGGCGATGTGTACCGAGGAAACGCCCAAACATATAGAACAATGGGTGATGCGCGCCGAGGGAACACCCAAACATCGAAAACAATGGGCGATGCGTACCGAGAAAACACCCAAACATCGAGAACAATGGGCGATGCGCGCCGAGGGAACACCCAAATATCGAGAACAATGGGCGATGCGCGCCGAGGGAACACCCAAATATTGAGAACAATGGGCGATGCGCGCCGAGGGAACACCCAAACATCGAGAACAATGGGCGATGCGTGCCGAGGGAACACCTAAACATCGAAAACAATGGGCGATGCGTACCGAGGAAACACCCAAACATCGAGAACAATGGGCGATGCGTGCCGAGGGAACACCCAAACATCGAGAATAATGGGCGATGCGTGCCTAGGGAACACCCAAACATCGAAAACAATGGGCGATGTGTACCGGGGAAACACCCAAACATTGAGAACACTGGGCAGTGCGTGCTGAGGAAACGCCCAAACATCAAGAATAATGGGCAGTGCGAGCCGAGGATATGCCCAAACATGGAGAACAATGGGCGGTGCTTTCCGAGGGAATGCCCAAACAAGGAGAACAATGGGCGGTGCGTGCCGAGAAAAGGCCAAAACATGGAGAACAATGGGCGATGCGTGCTGAGGTAATGCCCAAACATCGAGAACAATGGGCGATGCGTGCCGAGGAAAGGCTAAAACATGGAGAACAATGGGCGATGCGTGCCGAGGAAACGCCCAAACATCGAGAACACTGGGCGGTGCGCGCCCATGGAACGCCTAAACATCGAGAACAATAGGCGATACATGCCCAGGGAACGCCCAGGATACTTGACGACAGGCACCCAAACATCAAAAACAATGGTTGATTCGTGCCGAGGGAACGCCGAAACTTCGAGAACAGTGGGAGGTGCGTGCCGAGGGAACTCCCAAGCATCGAGAACAATAGGTAATGTGTGCCAAGGGAACGCCCAAACATCGAGAACAATGGGCAATGTGTGCCAAGAGAACACCCAAACATCGTGAACAATGGGCGATGCGTGCCGAGGGAACACCCAAACATCGAGAACAATAGGTGATACATGCCGGCAGACAACCAAACATCGAGAACAATGGGCGATGCGTGCCGAGGGAATGCCGAAACATCGTGAACAATGGCCGATGCATGCTGACGAACGCTGAAACATCAAGAACAATGGGTGATATATGCCAAGGGAACGCCCAAACATCGTGAACAATGGGTGATATATGCCAAGGGAACGCCCAAACATCGTGAACAATGGCCGATGCATGCTGACGAACGCTGAAACATCAAGAACAATAGGCGATGTGTGCCGAGGGATGCCCAAGCATCGTGAACAATTAGCGATGCGTGCCGAGGGAACGCTCAAACATCGAGAACAATTGGATGCACGCTGAGGGCCACCCAAACATCGGGAACAATGGGCGATGCGTGCTGAGGGATGTGCAAATATCTAGAGCAATGGGCGATGCGCGCCAACGGAAGCCCAAACATCTAGATCAATGGGCGGTGCGTGCTGATGGAACACCCAAACATCGAGAACAGTGGGTGATGCGTACCGAGGGAACGCCCAAACATTGAGAACAATGGGCGGTGCATGCTGAGGGAACGCCCAAACATACATGTTACGATTTTTTCTCACACTGCATTACAGGAAACCATTTGCTCCTGTGTACGACTATTCAAAAGAATGCGGGTTACATTCATGCAAGATTTGTGTGTCTTGCAACACACAAATCTCGCACGATTTTCCCGGACATGTGAAAGCGGCCTTATTGTTTTTTTTTTGGGAGGCAAAGTGAACAGCATAAGCATTTTAGCTTCTTTTTTACGGCATCTGCCTGCAGGATATAAATGGTCCTCACAGGTTAATTGCGCAGGTTGTTACGAACAATACATTATGTTCCTCTAGGAAATTTGAACCTGCGATCCTATGATCACCCTGATAATACACTGCAGGACTTCTGTACTGCAATGCATTATCGCTATTGAAAGCAAGGCCATAGCAGACCTGGATGTCCATCTACCTTCTTCCTCTCTCAACAGGTACGTTCATTTCTGCACCATCCCACTCCAAGCTGAACTCCAACTATCTCCCTCTGCTTAAATCCTCTGTGCTGCTTGCTTGCTGTGAATTGTGTATTTTGCATTTCATCTGTTTGCAACGGTAAATGAAACTTTACTTTTAGTCACCTCTGCCATCCACCTCCCCCAAATGGCATCTTTCAGCCATCCTTGCAGAGATGCTTTCCTTATCTAAGGAGAGCAATAAATTTCACTCCCCCCCCACCCTTTTGGTCATTAGGTTTGCAATGCTAAAATCAGCTGGCTAGTCAATTGGAACCTGATTAGCCACTCCCAGCTGTTTCCCAGTCGTACCTTAAACTTTCACTATAATATCAGTGTAGCTTACATGCCACACGGGTGGCTGCCACGCAAATATGAGCTGTATTAAAGTATGAGCTGGAGAAAGTATAATACAGTTCCATCATGGCAGTTCGACAGGGTAGGAGACAGGTAGGCCACAAACTCTGCCCTAATGCTTTACGCTTAAAAGCTATCGCTAATGTTGTCACTTCTGTTCTCATTCTTGCTCTCAGTTTCAGAACTTCTTTCAAGTGCCAACCTCTGGGGCGCTCTATTCACATTAGCCCCTCTCTCCTGTCCTCACCTATGCACAGCTCGCATGCACTCTTTACCTTCTTGCTTAGCCTCAAACCCCCTAATGCCACTAACAAAAATAACAGTCTTCCTCATAAATCTCCTAATCATCTGCTAACCCTCACTATTCTGCTGTTACTAGCTGCTGGAGATATCTCTCCCAATCCTGGGCCACCCTCCACTGCTCCTAGCTATTACCCCTTACCGGACTCACTGATAAAATCCCCAAGCCCAACTGCTAGCCCATGCATACCCTCCCCTGACTCCTTTAAATGTGCACTCTGGAACTGCCAGTCAGTATGTAATAAACTCCCCACCATCCACGACTTTTTTACTGCTAAATCTTTAAATCTGCTCGCTCTCACAGAGACGTGGATCCAGCAGTCTGACACGGCCTCCCCTGCTGCACTGTCTTACAATGGCCTGCAGTTCTCCCATATCCCGAGACCAGATGACAGGCGTGGCGGAGGAGTAGGTGCTCTTCTCTCCCCAAAATGCACCTACCAGGTCATCCCCCCTGTACCCTCACTCACTTTTCCATCATTTGAGGTACATATGCTACGGCTTTTCCGCCTGCTGTCCATGCGAGTAGCAGTTATCTATTGCCCCCCCAGGTGCTGCTCGTCTGTTTTTGGACCACTTTGCTGCCTGGCTTCCCCACTTCCTATCCTGTGAAATCCCAACCCTCATCTTAGGTGATTTTAACATCTCCACTAATGACCCCAACTCCCCATCTGCCTCTCAGCTTCTTTCACTCACCTCCTCCCTTGGTCTCTCTCAACTAACAGCCTCTCCCACTCACAGGGATGGCAATACTCTGGATCTGGTCTTCCTCCGGCTCTGCTCTGCTGCCAACTTCACTAACTCCCCTCTCGGATCATAACCTCCTCTCTTTCTCTGTCACGCTCCCTAACATCTCTCCAGACCCACCTACCTACAGTACCTACAGGAACCTTAAGGCCATTCACACCCAGAACTTTGCTGAATCCCTACAGTCCTCTCTGTCCCCCATCTCTCTCCTCGCCTGCCCCAACCTGGCTGCCGCTCACTACAACACCACTCTCAAACATGCCCTGGATGAAGCGGCGCCCCCCAGCACCCGAGCCATCCGATGTAGACCACGGCAACCCTGGCTCATGCCTCAAACGCGCTTCATCCGGCGGTGCTCTAGAAGTGCTGAACGGCTGTGGAGGAAATCGCAAATGTCCGCAGACTTCCTCCACTACAAATTCATGCTCAGAACCTACAACCTTGCCCTCCACCATGCCAAACAAGTCTATTTCACCTCTCTAGTCTCCTCACTATCCCACAACCCTAAACGTCTCTTTGATACTTTTCACTCCCTTCTCAGCCCTAAACCACAGCCCCCGGTGACGGATCTCAGTGCCGAAAAGCTGGCTGCTTACTTCAAAAAGAAAATTGATGATATCCGTCAGGAAATAACTTCCCAACCCCAGACTAGCCCTGACCCTAGTCTTGTCAGTACTGCATCTAGCTCCTGCTCACTGTCAGACCAGCGACAGAGGAAGAAGTCTCCAAATTGCTCTTCTCTGCTCGCCCCACCACCTGCACTACCGACCCCCTCCCTTCACACCTCCTCCGTTCCTTCTCCCCAGTGGTCATCTCCCATCTCACCACTATATTCAACCTCTCTCTGACCTCTGGCATCTTTCCCTCTTCTTTCAAACACGCCATCATATCCCCACTGCTAAAGAAGCCGACTCTGGACGCGACTGATGCCGCCAACTACCGACCCATCTCAAACCTCCCCTTCATCTCCAAACTACTAGAACGCCTGGTTTACTCCCGCCTTGTAAGCTACCTATCAGAGCACTCTCTCCTAGACCCCCTACAGTCTGGCTTTCGACCTCAACACTCGACAGAAACTGCCCTTACAAGGGTATCCAATGACCTACTGACAGCCAAAACGAGGGGCGATTACTCCCTACTGATCCTCCTCGACCTCTCCGCAGCATTTGACACTGTTGACCACAAACTCCTCCTCAGTATGCTACGCTCCATTGGCCTAAAGGATACTGCCCTCTCCTGGTTCTCTTCCTACCTATCTGACCACTCTTTCAGTGTCTCCTTTGCTGGCTCTACCTCCCCTCCTCTTCCCCTTGCTGTTGGGGTCCCCCAGGGCTCTGTCCTCGGCCCCCTTCTTTTCTCTATCTACACAGCCCCTATTGGACAAACCATCAGGAGATTTGGCCTCCAATACCACCTGTATGCTGATGACACCCAGCTATACACCTCTTCCCATGACATCTCTGCACCTTTACTCCAAAATATCACTAACTGTCTGTCCGCTGTCTCTAACACCATGTCCTCTCTCTACCTAAAACTAAACCTCTCTAAAACTGACCTGCTGGTATTTCCACCCTCCACTAACCGACCTCCTCCTGACATCTCCATCTCAGTGTGTGGCGCCACCATAACTCCTAGACAACATGCCCGCTGCCTTGGAGTCATATTTGATTCTGATCTCTCTTTTACCCCCTACATCCAATCTCTGGCCCGAACATGTCAGCTGCACCTCAAGAACATCGCAAGAATCCGCTCTTTTCTCACTGTGGACACGCTAAAAACGCTTACTGTTGCCCTCATCCACTCCCGGCTCGATTATTGCAACTCGTTGCTGATCGGCCTCCCCTGCACCAGACTCTACCCTCTCCAATCCATCCTGAATGCGGCAGCCAGGCTCATCTTCCTGTCCAGCCGCTACTCGGACACCTCCGCCCTGTGCCGGTCACTGCACTGGCTGCCCGTTAAATACAGAATTCAATTTAAACTCACTACCTTCATCCACAAAGCCCTCGACAGTGCAGCGCCCCCCTATATCGCCTCCCTCATCTCAATCCATCAACCAGCCCGGGCTCTGCACTCTGCTAATGAAACCAGACTGAGCGCCCCTTTCATTCGATCTTCTCATTCCCGCCTCCAAGACTTCTCCAGAGCAGCACCGGTCCTCTGGAACGCACTACCAAAGGCTACCCGAGCAATCCAGGACTCGCAGAACTTCAGGCGTGCTCTAAAAACACACCTCTTCAGGGAGGCATACCGCATTCCCTAAACAAACTCCTCTGTACTCCGCCTGATAACATGCTCCCTGACCTACTGACTGCAATCCCTGCTAGCCATCATAAACCGCTCCTGCAGTCATACTGTTTCTGCCGTCACACGGCTAAATGTCTGACCATTGTCTATGTGTATATCACCCCTCACTTTCCACTCGCCATACAGTGCACATCTCCAGCCCCTTTACCTTCTGTATCACCCCATTACTTGTAGTATGTAAGCTCGTTGGAGCAGGACCCGCACCCCTATTGTTTCCATGAATTGATTACTATGTAACCGCGGTTCTGTAATGTTTGTACTTTTGTCTTTCTGTATTCCCCCGTCTATGTAAGCGCTGCGGAATATGTTGGCGCTATACAAATAAAGTTTATTATTATTATTGTCTGTCACCTGGCTGCCATGGCAACCAATCAGCCCTCCACGACTACATGGCAGAGGGCCAGTGACATCTCAAGGAGAGCAACCTCCGTCTGTGAACCCAACATTGATTGCAGCATGCAAGGGGTTAACAGCAGGTTCCCTTGCTCCCCAGAGAGGTCATAGAGCATGCCCACAACTCTGTCCAACAGAAGACAACAAGTTATGTCACAGCTCACCTCCTCCCTGCACAGAGCATGCCCACAACACTCTCATGGAAGTCAGCGAGTCTCTTCCTGTCTAATATTATTATTATTATTATTATTATTATTATTATTATTAATAATCTTAATTTGTATAGCGCCAACTTATTCTGCAGCACCTTTTAAGCATGGGAGAACACAGACAATACAACAATTACATGTGATATACAATCAGTTTGAAGTCAACGGGGTGGGGGTGATAGAGAAGGTACAGGAGGGTTAGGGGAGATGAGGGTGAGGGGGAACACGGTTACTGGAATTACATGTGGAAATCAGTTATTAGGAAACAAACCTGGTGGGCGGTGAGGAGTTGCAGAGGTAGAGGTCATAAGCGATAAGCAGGGTGGATGGTGTGGGGAGCCATAGGGAGGGGTGGGGGACTAGGTCAGGAAATTTGGTATGCCTCCCTGAAGAGGTGAGTTTTTAAGATGCATTTAAAGTTCAGTGCGTTGGGGATTGTCCGGCTGCCTTGGGGTAGAGCATTCCAGAGGATGGGTGCTGCTGTGCTGAAGTCCTAGAGATGAGCCTGTGAGGTTTGTATGAGAGAGTGTTTAGTCTGAGTGTGTTAGCGGATTGGAGTGTGCGGGCTGGGTGGTGTACGGTCAGGAAGAAGGCGATGTGTGGCACCATGGAGAGCTTTGTGGCTAAGGGTGATGAGTATGAATTGAGTTCTACACAATTAGTATGGATTGGAGTGGAGCGAGTCTAGTGCGGGGGAGGACACTGAATAGCGAGTTGCAGTAATCGAGTCGGGAGTGGATGAGGGCAACAAGTGTTTTTAGCGTGTCCATGGTTAGGAACGACCGGATTTTAGCAATATTACTGAGGTGAAGGTGGCATGTTCGGGCCAGAGAGCGCTGAGCCAATCACAGGCAGCACTCAGCCATTGAATGACAGCTGAGAGCTGCCTGTGATTGATCACAGCGCTCAGCCAATCATAGGCAGCGTTCAGCGATTCATGAATGGCTGAGATCTGCCTGTAATTGGCTGAGTGCTTTGACCAATCACAGGCAGTGCTCAGCTGTCTAAATGCACCTTTAGTGTTCTCATTGTTTTAAGAATCATAAAGACAGGAGAGGGTCTGGGGGAACCAGAAGCATGTTGGACCTGGGATGGGGAGCGCCCTCTCACAGTGCGGTTCCCAAGAGGCCCTCTGTTCTCTGACTTCACAGCTGCTTCTCCGGTTGATGCACAAAGCAGATAAGTATACCGAAGGCTCTTGGTGATGAGAGTATTCATGTAACCGATGTTTAAGGATTGTTTACACAACATATATCCAATATCACCGATTTTTATATAACTTGGTTTTATATTATCATCCATTCATTTGCTTTAATAAATTGTGTTGTATCCACCCACTAGTCAAGCTGTTTGCAATGGGCAATGGTGGGGACGGAACTAGGCTCCCTCCTGTGCCCTCCCATTGCTGGCTGCTGACAAGGGGTGGAGAGCTGACAGAGACCCAGGAAGGGGGAGAGCAGCTTAGCAGAGCTAAACTGGCTCCACCCGCCCAACGGAATTGCGGCCTCGGCGTATATGCGCAGGGCTCGCGCCGTCTGAATAGGCGCAGAAATGTTAGATTTGTGCGTCCGTTCACATGTTTTTACGGCGCCGGCGGGCGCACGTAAAAACTTCAGTGGCAGTGTGAAAGAGCTCTTAGTCACGAACCAAATGTCCAATCAGCATTCCATGATTACAATAATCTGGAACAAGAAGAGTTAATTAATGTGTCAGCTGCAGCAGCCGGGAGTGCAGTGAGAAATATCCCAGTGAAGCTGATTGGCCTTCTAGTGATAGTGATTTATGTTAAGAGATTGTATTCAGCGGATTAAGGCCTCATGCACATGGGGCAGATTGAGCAGCGGATTCCATGCCGGTCAACAGGCGCGGGCGATCCACTGCTCGATGTGCCCATAGATGTGCGTGAAGATTCTTCTCTCCATGCACACCAGAGGATTTTATTTGGAGCCACTCAGTGGCGAAATAAAACCGCAGCATGCTCTATTTTCAGAGTTGATACGCAGCGACGGCTTCCATTGAAGTCAATGGAAGCCATCGCTCCCGCGGCACTTCTTCAATGAGCATTTCAGAAGTGTCGCTTATCTGCTATATTGCCTAGGCAATGGCGCGGGGAGATCTGTATGTGCGCCGCTGGCACATCCGCATTACAGGAAGGAAGTAGTCTGACAGGTATGCAGAGTCGCTGGCACCTGGCACAGGAGGATTCTGTGCGGGACTTCCCATACAGAATCCGTGTGTGCCCGTGTGCATGAGGCCTTCAGAAGAGATGATGAAAGTAGCTATTGTTGTGGGACATGCCGATGAGATGATCCAGATGCCTGTCCGGTGGGTGTGAGGGGTAACGTTATTAGATGTGCCCCGCCCTGTTATCATGGCTTTATTGGTGAACCATACAGCGCAGGAAACAGGAGCCGTCCTGGAGGGGGTCAGACAATTGGGAGACCGAGGAGAATGGGGGCCCCAGCAATACTCTACCAGAGAAACCGGAGATGGGGAGCCGAGTACTGGCGATAAGGCTCAGGTCACCAGGAAAGAAAGGTTTCTTGCATTATTGGGACATGGAGCCATGAGAGACACAGTAGATGGTATAAGCCTAGGGGACACATTAAGGATGTACCAGGAAAGGGGGCTTAATAAGAAACAGGGGTCCCAAAATAAAAGGGTAACCATTAATATTCAGACATTCCACAGGGGGGGTGCAGTGAGTCACGTGACAAGACAGATGTCCGTCCTTCCATGTCAGAGGTAACATCATTGGTGAAAGAGTTAAAAGAGGAAAAGGAGGAGGAGTCACAGCAAGATGGAAATCCCAATCCTAATAGAAGAACTCAGGAGACTCAAGATGGCGTGAGCAGGAAGGAGATGTTCCCAGTCTTATTGAAAGATGGGGGGGGGGGGATAAGATGTGGAGGATGTATACGAAGAGGGGTTAGATGACCCGGGGAGAATCAGAGAGAGAACCCCAAATGCTCCAATGTGGGGAGATTACAAGGACTGTTCTCATCTGAGGTTTAATGTGATGCTTGCCTCGTTAGGTTATGTTTGGAGCTCTAGGATGATGATGTGCCGGCTGAGATCGCCGATCCTGAAAAATACTCAAGTACGCTCTTAAATGATAGGTTTTATTTTGCAGAGCAGAAGCCAAGACTGTTTGTTTGGGGGAGGGGATGCTAATATCCGTTGTGTTTGCAGGAATACAAGAGCAGAACCTTGGTCATTCATTGACCTGTGAGATCACCAAACAATGGATACAATAGATGGGGATCGCTTTGCTTCACTATCCCTTGTAAAACCAACCACAAATGTCTAAATTCAGACAAGGTTTTTGAATTTCCCTTCTTTGGAGCTCCGATGTATGAGGAGATCAGAAGAACTCGTGTGTTGGAATAAGAGACAATGTCTTATGAATATTCTGCCCGGACATTGGGACTTATCAAGTGTGATGTTAAATGTCATCTTCTCTAAGTGCCTGCTGCATCTGCCCATACGCTGCGACTATCCAACTGAGCCTGAAGAGCTGATAAGTGTGCCGACTGCTGCTGAACTGTCACTGGGGCGGAGCCTCAGACGTCTGCAGAACATCCGCCAGCTGATGACAAGTCAGAGGAGGGCGAAGCATCATAGCCTCCTCCATGAGGCAACAAGTGGTGTACAGAGAGCAGCTGAAACAGCGGACTCTATAGGGAGTAGAGGGGCTCTATAGTCAGCGGTGGATACCTGCACTTCTCACACCCATGGACATGGAGAATGGAGGAGATTCACTGACAGCAATGTAATGGGTGGGGGCAGATTCCTCCTTAGGGTCTGTTCTTTGGCTAACCAGGGAAACTAGTAAAGGCACAATAATCCCTGAATCAGAGACCCTGTAGGTTGAGGCCTCATGTCCACTAGCAAAATTGAATTGCGGATGCTGTTGCGGAATCCGCATCCAATTTTGCCCATAGGGATCCATTGGCCATCTGCAGGCAATTAAATTGTAATTTGCACCCGTGGATGGCATTTTAATGGATTTGCGTTTTCTCCAGCACGTGAGAGAAAACACAGCATGCTCCACTTTCCGCGGGTCTCCCGCAGGCTTCCATAGAAGCCTATGGAAGCCGTCCGGTCCCGCGGTACACCCGCAGCTGAATTTCTGCTCTCCGGCGCAGGAGTTCAAAAAGAAAAGTGCACGGCGCATGTGCGCGACATGCTGCCGGCATGCCGAGTGCATGCGCCGGGCAGAGAGAAAGAAGATGCGGCCGCGACGGACGGGAACCTGCAGCGTCCGGACAGGTAAGAAAAAACTATTTTCAGGCCTCATGTCCGCGGGAAAGGAGGGTCCCGCTGCGAGATTTTGCATGGAGAATCCACATGGGCCCGAATTTCCTAGTGGACATGAGGCCTTAGGGTCTAAAGGAGATGAAGAGAAGCAGGACATCTGCAGGTAGATACATTTGTATTCAACATATGAAAGTTTACTTTTTTTTTTTCAATTTTGTTTTTGCTCTGAGCCCTGATTTTACAAGATTGGTTTTATGTTGATGGCAAATGAAAAGATAAGGAAATGGTGTAATAAAGGTGAATGTATCACGTGCAACATCTGTAGGAAACATTTAGAAGTTACCAATCATTCATGGATAGAACTTGTAAATCAGACCATGTTGTGTCAAAAGGAGCAGTCAGACTCCTAATTGGATGTTGGCTTTGGATTGTATAACTGAGTCTTATAGACCTGCTGGATCAGTCATTGTGTATAAATGTGCCCATCTTTCAGTTTTCTGCCGAAAATCGTTCAGCAGAACAGCTGATAAGCAGGACCACACGCTGTGCTCTGCTTGGGGACCGCTGATAACAGCTGATTGCATTGTCTTAGCTGTCAGTCCCACCAGCAGAACAAAAGAAATGTATTCACATTAACAGCGGGTGGTCCTCTGAATACATTCCTCTTGTTCTACTGTGGGGGTGATAGCTGAGGCAATGTTATCAGCGGTCCCCGGGCAGAGCAGTGTGTGGTCCGTTTTATCAGCTCTGCTGATGGATTTCATGACAAACTGGAAATCATCGTTTGGCAGAAAAGTGAAGGATGGGCACGTTTACACCCAACAATTATCGCTCAAAAGACGGCTTTTGAGCAAATGTTGAGCAATAATCATTGTGTGCAAAAGGGTCTTTAGAAGCATGTTGGACCTGGGATGGGGAGCGCCGCCTCACAGTGCGGCTCCCAAGAGGCCCCCCTGTTCTCTGACTTTTCACCGCTGCTTCTCCAGTTAATGCACAAAGCAGATAAGTATACCGAAGGGTAAATGCACACGGGCGGAAATTCGGCGGCAGGATACCACATGTGCGCACTGCCATAGGATTACATTAGATAATGCCATGCGACAGCCGCGATCTGACCGTGTGGAAAGTCACGCAGCAAACCAATTGCGGCATATCCTACTTCTGAGTGAATTACTGCGACCGCACGCACGCCAGCGCCACTATCAACGCTGTGAGACTGCGATGTGATGAGAGTGACATAGGCCGTGAGACTGCAATGAGATGCGAGGGCCGCACACCATGTGACTGCGATGAGATGCGACGGCCGGACGCCATGTGACTGCGATGGGACGAGAGGGCCGCACGCCATGTGACTGCGATGAGATGCGAGTGCCGCACGCTGTGAGACTGCGATGAAATGCGAGGCCGCACAACATGTGACTGCGATGGGATGCGACGGCTGGACGCCATGTGACTGCGATGGGACGAGAGGGCCGCACGCCATGTGACTGCGATGAGATGCGAGTGCCGCACGCTGTGAGACTGCGATGAAATGCGAGGCCGCACAACATGTGACTGCGATGGGATGCGACGGCCGGACGCCATGGGACGAGAGGGCCGCACGCCATGTGACTGCGATGAGACGAGAGGGCCGCACGCCGTGTGACTGCGATGAGATGAGAGGGCCGTATGCGATCCTGTGACTACCGTGAAACCGGCGCCTGAGGATCGCAACTTCAGACAAGTGATTCGAAGTACTTTTGCAGGAAATCCGGTTTGCATCGGCGACTCTAACGCACGCTGATGAGCGCGATCTCGGTCAGGTTACTCGGCCTCACGCTCGCCCGTGTGAATGTAGCCTTATCTGTGATTGCGTCAGTTAACTGTTTAGATGCCGCAGTTAAAGCTGACCACACATCTATGAACAGGCAGCGGGAGAGGGGGCACCCTCCCCCACCCCATTAGCAGCCCCCGCAGCGCCATCTGTAATGCCGATAGTCTAGCATGACTGAAGGCTCCCAGGACGGCTGCACATAGATGCCAATCAAGTCCTGCCGAAAAGTCTACAGAAACCCTTTTCACATTTTTTCCCCATAAAAAACAATTATAAAACCCCACATATTCGGCATCACGGTGTCCAAACTACTGAAATATCACAATATTTATTCCGCAAGGGGGAAGCCATTTTTTCAGTCAGAACGCCAGAGTTGCAATTTTTTTCTGGTATTCCTGCTTCCCAAAAATTTGAATAAAAAGGGGCTCCTAAAATAGTAGTAATAAAACTACAGCCCCCCCCCCCACCCCCTCCCCCGACGATAAGCGAGCCTCACAGTCCATTCAGCGGGAATATCAGGGTACGGAGACGGAAAACACTTTTGCTTAAGATTAAATACAAAAACCTTTATAAAGTATGTGAATTAGTTATCGGTGTCATCGTACGCCCCGCAGGACAAGGTTCATCTGCCGGCCGCGCCGTTAATGCTGAAAAAAACTAAATCTACAAAAGTGACGCAATTGCATTTTTTCTCATTTGTTCGCACTTAAAGGTTTTCCATACATTATTTGGTGCATTAAATGGTACCATTAAAAAAATACAACTTGTCCTGCAAAAACCCACAAGCAGACGGCGGTCAACGGAAAATTACAAAGTGCTGGCTCTGGGAAGGCAGGGATGAAAAAATGAAAATAAAAAAATGATACATCTCTGGTCCTGAAGGGGTTAAGGAGTGGATAATGAAGTGTGCTTGGGGAGGCCATCCACAGCAAATGCCAATTGTTAGGTTGTGCTGCTGGGACCTGTAGTTCTACTTCCACAGGTGTGGGATGTTTGAGCTGGCTGGGTTTGGAGTTTCTCCAGCCCATCCCTACTGGTCTGCTGCTCACATATATCAGCCCCTCAGCTGGAGGATGCTGGTTCCCCACTACCCTGGTGTTTGCATTAAAGGATGCTGTTGTGTAGCCATGCACAGCGACATGTTCTGAGTGTCTGTACAGGCGGCCGGACATGGGAGGTGAACAGTCCTATTCTGTGTGGTATGTAATCCCTGGTGTGGTGTGAACGGTGTCCTGTGCTGCTTGGACCGTTTACCATCTAGGGTCAGGTAGGTCTCTAGGTTCCACCGTGGGGCTGTCCCTACTAGGATGATCACCCCGCTTGCAGGCACATTTCCTGGGGTTAGTTGTCTAGTTAGAGGAGGACCCTTGTTGCTGGCTTAAGTGTCTTGGCCAGAACACGAACCAATACGTCATACCTAATCTATTCCACCTGTGTGTGTCTGCAGGTATGCTAGGTGTTTTGGGTCACTTGCCAGTCCTTAGGTTGAGTCCATGAGTTGAACTCGAAGATCACTTACTTTTGGTGTTCCATGTGAGCAGTCCCATAGTTTACGGAGGAACTAGACACAACAGACATAACATCAACATTGCCAAGGCTAATGAACTGTTACAAAAAGGCAGACCTCTCGCTTTATAGCATTTTCAGCTTCACTTTGCTTCTCATTTAAACGGGCTCAATACATTATAACAAAAACTGAAAATGTGTTTGATGTGCATCAGGTTGGTATTCGGTGATCCAATCAGGTTTGTACCCAGTGAGTCCCGTCAGTAGTGCCATCAGGTAGGTACCCAGTGATTTCAACCAGTGGTACTATCAGGTTGGTACCCAGTGAATCCCATCAGGTTGGTACCCAGTGATCCCAGTCAGTGTCCCCATCGGATTGGTACCCAGTGAATCCCATCAGTGGTCCCATCAGGTTGGTACCAAGTTATTGCAATCAGTGATCCTATCAAGTTGGTATCCAGTGATCCCATCAGATGGTAACCCAGTGATCCCAGTCAGTGATCCAATCAGGCTGGTACCAAGTGAATCCCATCAGTGATCCCATCAGGTTAGTGCCCAGTGATCTGAGTCAGTGATCTAATCAGGTTGGTACTCAGTGAGTCCCGTCAGTAGTCCCATCAGGTAGGTACCCAGTGATTTCAATCAGTGATCCCATCGGGTTGATACCCAGTGAATTCCATCAGTGGTCCCATCAGGTAGGTGCCAAGTGATTTCAATCAGTGATCTCATCAGGTTGGTACCCAGTGAATCCCATCAGTGATCCAATCAGGTTGGTACTCAGTGAGTCCCATCCGCGGCCCATCAGTTTGGTACCCAGTGATTGCAATCAGTGATCCCATCAGGTTGGTACCCAGTGATTCCAGACAGTTAACCCATCAGGTTGTTACCCAGTTATTCCAGTCAGTAAACCCATCAGGTTGGTACCCATTGATCCCAGGAAGTGATCCCATCAGGTTGGTACCAAGTGAGTTCCATCAGTGGTCCCATCAGGTTCGTACCCAGTGATTGTAGTCAATGATCCCATCGTTTGTACCCAGTGAGCACAGTCAGTAATCCCATCAGGTTGGTCCTGGTGATCCCATCAGGTTGGCACCCAGCGAGCTCAGTGAGTGATACTATCATGTTGGCACCTAGTGATCCCATCAGTTTGGTACCCCGTGATTCGACTCAATGATCCCTTCAGGTTGGTACCCATTGATCCCAGTCAGTTATTCAATCAGGTAGGTACCCAATCATTGCAGTCAGTGATCCCATCAGGTTGGTACCCGGTGATCCTAGTCAGTGATCCCATTAGGTTGGTACCCGGTGAACCCAGTCAGTTATCCAATCAGGTAGGTACCCAATCATTGCAGTCAGTGATCCCATAAGGTTGGTACCCGGTGATCCCAGTCAGTGATCCCATCAGGTTGGTACCCAGTGATCCCATCAGGTTGGTAACCGGTGATCCCAGTCAGTGATCCCATCAGGTTGGTACCCGGTGATCCCAGTCAGTGATCCCATCAGGTTGGTAACCGGTGATCCCAGTCAGTGATCCCATCAGGTTGGTACCCAGTGATCCCAGTCAGTGATCCCATCAGGTTGGTAACCGATGATCCCAGTCAGTGATCCCATCAGGTTGGTACCCAGAGCATTTCCAAACTGAAAAAACAACTATGAGAAAAATAATTTTTTCAGATGATGAAGTCAAAATGTCATGGCCACACTGCGGAACGTCATGTCACAGGATGCTGTGGAGCACGTCTATGAGCGGTTACTGAAATACTGTAAACATGTAGAGAATGTGAGAGATGCTACCCAGAACACTGGTCTGAGCCTGTAGAGCAGCGGAGTCAGACTCATCGTCACCGGGGCCACATCAGCATCAGGGGTGCCTTCAAAGAGCCGATTGTTCTTGGAAGACTGTATTGAGAGAGACTAAATGGACCAGAGTAAGGTTTTGGTTCTGGAAAATTGGGGCACAAGTTCCCCAACAGACACTTGACTGTCAGGAAAAGGGAAAATGATGGAAGTTAGCAAAGCCTGGTGAAAGGTTCCGAAAAAATCCCTCAGGTCAAAACCTTTCCTCACTGCAGTACCACACATCATCCTCTCCGACCCATGCAGCAGGCTCACAGGATATGGACAGATTCTCCTCTGGAGGATAATAGCAATGCCAGCCGGGTTGTACAAGCTGAATTACGCTGTACTGCAGGATGGAAGCAAGGACTGGCCAGGATGTACAAGCTGCCTTACGCTGTAGTGCTGTACTGCAGGATGGTAGTGAAGACCAGCCAGGATGTACAAGCCGCCTTACGCTGTACTGCAGGATGGTAGCAAGGACTGGCCAGGATGTACAAGCCGCCTTATGCTGTAGTGCTGTACTGCAAGATGGTAGCGTGGACCAACCAGGATGTACAAGCTGCCTCAGGCTGTACTGCAGGATGGTAGCGAGGACCGGCCAGGATGTACAAGCCACCTTAAGCTGTACTGCAGGATGGTAGCAAAGAATAGCCAGGATGTACAAGCTGTGTTACGCTGTAGCGCTGTACTGCAGGATGGTACCGCGGACCATCCAGGAAGTACAAGCTGCCTCAGGCTGTACTGCAGGATGCTAGTGAGGACCAGCCAGGATATACAAGCCACCTTACGCTGTACTGCAGGATGGTAGCAAGGACTGGCCAGGATGTACAAGCTGCGTTACGCTGCAGCGCTGTACTGCAGAATGGTAGCGCGACCCATCCAGGATGTACAAGCTGCCTCAGGCTGTACTGCAGGATAGTAGTGAGGACCAGCGAGGATGTACAAGCCACCTTATGCTGTAGCGCTGTACTGCAGGATGGTAGCGAGGACTGGCCAGGATGTACAAGCCGCCTTACGCTGTACTGCAGGATAGTAGCGAGGACCAGCTAGGATGTACAAGCAGCCTTACGCTGTAGCACTGTACTGCAGGATGGTAGCGAGGACCGGCCAGGATGTACAAGCAGCCTTACGCTGTAGCGCTGTACTGCAGGATGGTAGCGAGGACCAGCTACGATGTGCAAGCCGCCTTACACTATACTACAAGATGGTAGTGCCGACCATCCGGGATGTACAAGCCGCTTTAGGCTGTACTTCAGGATGGTAGTGTCGACCGGCTGGGATGTACAAGCATCCTTATGGTGTAGCGCTGTACTGCAGGATGGTAGCAAGGACCGGACGGGATTCACAAGCCGCCTTACACTGTACTTCAGGATGGTAGTGTGGACCGGCTGGGATGTACAAGCTGCCTTATGGTGTAGCGCAGTACTGCAGGATGGTAGCAAGGACCGGACGGGATTCACAAGCCGCCTTACACTGTACTGCAGGATGGTAGCGAGGACTGGCCAGGATGTAGAAGCCGCCTTACGCTGTAGTGCTGTACTGCAGGATGGTAGCAAAGACCAGTTAGGATGTGCAAGCAGCCTTACACTGTGGTGCTGTACTGCACGATAGTAGTGCGGATCAGGCAGGATGTACAAGCCACCTTACACTGTAGCGCTGTACTGCAGGATGGTAACGAGTACCGTCCAGGATGTACAAGTCGCCTTACGCTGTACTGCAGGATGGTAATGGGAACCGTCTGGGATGTACAAGCCGCCTTATGCTGTAGCGCTGTACTGCAGGATGGTAGTGCGGATCGGGCGGGATGTACAAGCCACCTTACACTGTAGCGCTGTACTGCAGGATGGTAACGAGTACCGTCCAGGATGTACAAGTCGCCTTACGCTGTACTGCAGGATGGTAATGGGAACCGTCTGAGATGTACAAGCCGCCTTACGCTGTAGCACTGTACTGCAGGATGGTAGTGCGGACCAGCTAGGATGTGCAAGCAGCCTTACGCTGTAGCGCTGTACTGCAGGATGGTAGTGCAGATCGGGCAGGATGTACAAGCCACCTTACACTGTAGCACTGTACTGCAGGATGGTAGCAAGGACTGGCCAGGATGTACAAGCCGCCTTACGCTGTACTGCAGGATGGTAGTGCGGATCGGGCGGGATGTACAAGCCACCTTACACTGTAGCGCTGTACTGCAGGATGGTAGCGAGGACTGGCCAGGATGTACAAGTCGCCTTACGCTGTACTACAGGATGGTAATGCGAACCGTCTGGGATGTACAAGCCGCCTTACGCTGTAGCACTGTACTGCAGGATGGTAGTGCGGACCGGCCGGGATGTACAAGCAGCCTTACGCTGTACTGCAGGATGGTAGTGCGGACCGGCCGGGATGTACAAGCAGCCTTATGCTGTACTGCAGGATGGTAGTGCGGATCGGGCGGGATGTACAAGCCGCCTTACGCTGTAGCACTGTACTGCAGGATGGTAGTGCGGATCAGGCGGGATGTACAAGCCACCTTACGCTGTACTGCAGGATGGTAGCAAGGACTGGCCAGGATGTACAAGCCGCCTTACGATGTAGCGCTGTACTGCAGGATGGTAGTGCGGATCGGACGGGATGTACAAGCCGCCTTATACTGTAGTGCTGTACTGCAGGATGGTAGCGAGTACCGGCTGGGATGTACAAGCAGCCTTATGCTGTACTGCAGGATGGTAGCAAGGAATGGCCAGGATGTACAAGTCGCCTTACGCTGTACTGCAGGATGGTAATGCGAACAGTCTGGGATGTACAAGCTGCCTAACGCTGTAGCACTGTACTGCAGGATAGTAGTGCGGACTGGCTGGGATGTACAAGCAGCCTTATGCTGTACTGCAGGATGGTAGCGAGGACCGGCCAGGATGTACAAGCAGCCTTACGCTGCAGCACTGTACTGCAGGATGGTAGCGAGGACCGGCCAGGATGTACAAGCCACCTTACACTGTACTGCAGGATGGTACTGCGGACCAGGCGGGATGTACAAGCCGCCTTAGGCTGTACTTCAGGATGGTAGTGTGGACCGGCTGGGATGTACAAGCTGCCTTATGGTGTAGCGCTGTACTGCAGGATGGTAGCGAGGATCAGCGAGGATGTACTGCAGGATGGTAGCGCGGACCGGCCGGGATGTACTTTCGTTCAGTCCGCATGCGTCTAGAAGAGGTTTTTCTGCATCAGGATTTCGGGGCCACATAAAGTGAGGTAGCGGTGTGGATTCAGCCGGCGGGTCTTGAGTTTGACGCCAGCTGTAGAATCTTCCAATATGATCATAATTTAATGCACATAATCCAGTAAAGTGGTAACAGTCAGGGACTTGTCTTCTCTTCCTCATCGGCCACATTTCTGTTTCTGTCTCCCACCTTCTCCACATAATGCCCATTCTGTGATCTCTGCCTCTCGTCCGCGCTCCCACGCCGCTGCAGCGGCGCCGGCATGTATGGATGCGCATCCGGGAGGGGCAGGACTGCCTGTACAACCTGATGGCTGCAGCTGACCCTGAAGCGGAGGTGATTTGAGGTCGTACTGGGAAGTTTAAGAGGTCCCGAAATTTTCTTGAGCAGAGTTTCTATAGGGTCACAATATATATAAATGATTTGTATTAGGATCTTCTCGTGTAACGGTGCGGAGAATATACCGGGAATGACGTGATTGATGAAACACATCTAGGGAAAAGGGATCCTGTGGATGGAAACACCTCATCACTGAAAGGGGTCGGAGGAGGATGTCAGGAATCGTTCTGACCAACAGGCTGCACAGTCAGCGGAATACAACGCTGGAGCTCCAAGCAACATGTCTGAACGCACAACTCGCTGTTCCTCCGCACGGATGGTATAACAGCGGGCGACCAGTTCCGGCGCCATTGTGTCTAAGAGAAAGAGAAAGGCTACAGCGGGCAAAAGAGCGCAAAACTTGTATCACTGAGCAGCGAAACAACATCTCCTGGTCCACTGGATTCAGACTGTGGGGATGGGAGGTCAGAATTTGGCGCAAGCAGCATGAATCGCTGACCCCTTCCTGTTAGGCTGCTGAAGGTGCAGTAATAATGTGGGGACGGTTTTATAGGCGCACCCGTCGTCTGTAATTGGACGTCGAAACAAATTGCAGCGGTTCTGGAGGCCAAAGGAGGTCCAACACCCTACGAGATGGGGGAGCTCTAATAAAGGGGCCGTTCAGTGTAGGGGCTCATTCACACGGACGCATGTGGTCGCTGACATGTGCTGCTATTTGCTGCCTGTGTATTGCGCATCTTATGCGTGTTTCCTGCATCTGTAATGCGTTTTTTCCACACGGTGCCCGATTCGTGTCATTATGTTTCCCCCACTGCCTCCTGCATAAACTCCGTGAATATCCGTTCGCTTTTACGTGATCCCATAGAATTATATGGGCATTTTCAGTCCGTGAAGACGCACAAAAATAGGACATTCTGCGAGTCACAGGAAACATCTGCTTGTCTGAATTGAATTCTCCAATGCGAATCCATCATTCTGTCCGCATTACGTGTTAAAAGTACCAGTAAAGTCTGTAGAAACGTGTTTCCCTCCTGCAGAGTCTTTGGGGAGACTTCCCTTTGGTTCTTCGCCTGTTTTCAGCGCGGTCACATGACATGTCTTCTCCCCAGGTGTGTAAGGACTGTGGTAATGAGCAGGTGTGGCGCGGAGCTGCGCACATTAGCTGCAGTAATGGCTGTTTAAGCTTCCGGGCTCAGGTGCGTTGTGCCTCCCGGGGGCGGCTGCCTCGGCTCCGTTACCAAGGTTTACACGTACCTCTCGTGACTCTGCGCCTGCAGCACAGCCACTACTAATCACTGGGACATCAACGGTGGCCGGACCCCTACGCTGCAGCCATGAACGCCCTGACCCAGATGATGTCCCATCGAGCCATGAGGATGAAAGAAGAAGTCAAGATGGAGAAAGAGGAGATCAAAGCCTGGAGTAAACCCATGGAGAACACGGAGCACCCCAGGTAAGAGGGACGCATGTTGTACATCACAGAGCATTGCTGCAGGAGGGCTTCTGTGTCCACCAATATGGCGGCCATGACAGCTCAAGGTGAGAGGGACCGTCTACAGATGGATTATCTGCTCTGGTATTCTTATGTGTTCGCGCTTTAATTGTTACAATGTATCAGGTTTGGCAATCCTTTGTGAGCCAAACACAGACCTCTCTCCCATACTGGATCCAGGCTGACCACTTTTACCTGCACTGATACTTTGTAACAAACCATCAGCTGTGAGACTGTTGTGCAGCATCCGAGGAGTGGGCCCCAGCCTAGGGTAGAGTAGGGCCTTGTCACAGTGGCTCTACTGTCTCCCACCCGGAGGGTAACCAGGGACACATCCAAGGGGCTGAGGACAGGCTATTGAAGGGAGGTGAACCTAACTGCAGTGTAACTTTGTCTCTTGTCACGGGTGACGCCACCATTCCATCCTCTGCGGTGAATTCCAGAAGATGCGATAATGAGTCCGCGCCACAGAGGTTACCTTTAAAAGGCTGAACCCTGATTGGTCGGTAAAGCCATTTACTGGAGAAATAACTTGTACGAAGTAGAAACAGTCCAGAGCAATCTACAGCCACCGCCAGGACACGGGTGCAGGAGGACTGTGGTGTGGCGGAGGAAAACACGGGCGCGCAGATGAATCCACAGGCCAGTGATCTGCGAGGATCTGTTCCCGGACGCTCTTCTCACTCTCAGGACTCTACCGGCACACACTCACGGTTTAGGAATGGCACTCAGCGCTGCATGGTGGGCTCTCACAGGCTTGTGATTTCCCTCGGTGGTCAGCATAGAGGCCGGGTAGGTTAGACCCAGAGCACACAGCATCCTCTCTGCCTCCTTTATCTTCCCGGCCCACAGACTGAAGGTGTCTGCGTGACAACAGGTATCCAGAACGCAGAAGACTCCACTCATGCACCTTGCAAACACATGCATACAACAAGGTCACATGACATACAAATAGATACATTTCCAGACATAACCCAGACTGTAACCCATTCAGTGCTGCAGAGGTGCAATACACATCATATTCAAACAACACAAAGACACTGACAATACAGTAAGCACGAGACAAAAACATTCATACTTATGGAAGGGCCCCATTAACTCTGGGCCACTACACCAGCGCGTTATAATTCACTGACAGCAAGCAGGTGAGGAATAAGGCACACGGTCTAATAGAGAGATGCAGAACGTTCATTCCATAAGAGATGTGTGGTTGTTTTTGCAGCACCCAGAAGCGGGCATGGATCCTTGACCCGGCAGGCAGCTGGTACTACGCCTGGCTCAACATCATGATCATCCCTATCACCTACAACTGGGTCACCATCATCTGCAGGTACTCGGGGGCCGGAGATGTTCTCTGAGGGGGCGGTGATAAAGAGGTGACCTTAGCAACCAATCAGATCACAGCTTATTTTCCTATACAAGTAAGAAAAGCTGGAATGTGATTGCTGGATCTATGAGGCTCCTCCCCCTTGTTTACCCTTTGTCACATGGTGTATTGTACAGGGAAGGGCTCATGTTTCCTGTAAATATGATGGGGACACAGGATGAGGGAGGGGCCAAACACTGGATGAGGGAGGGGCCAGAGAAAGGAGACAAAGCAGGGGCCTGAGAGGAGGTAGAAGCTGGAGATCAGTGATGAGGGAGGAGCCAGAAAGATATAATAAGGGAGGGGCAAGAGATAAGTGAGGAAGGAGCCCGAGAGATATAATAAGGGAGGGGCAAGAGATAAGTGAGGAAGGAGGGGCCAGAGGCAGATGTAGAGGGAGGAGCCAGAGATGGCACAAAGGAGCCTGGGCCAGACACACATGACAAGGGAGAGGCTAGAAACACATGATGAGAAAAGCACCATGTAAAGACAGCATGGCGGGCGCCTCCTGTGCCGGATCGCTAGTATTGGGAATAGTGAGAGAATGGTTGGACTCCACTTTCACATCGTAGCTTCACATGCTTTTGTAATTGTTGTAAGCCGACCGTCTTGGTGCATCCATGATGGCGTCCATCCTGTGGAGAGTCACGTACGTGCGCTCAACGGATGACGCAAGGCTGCTTACAGCTCGGGAACTTTGTAGGTGCGGACATTGTAACAGTGTGTAAAGCCAAAACAGCCCCCAACCATCCAGATCAGCCCATTAACCCCAATGTTGATCCAGAGTAAGGCAAACAAGGAGGTAAAAGACAATTCTCCTCATTTAAGGGCAAAAAATCCGACGCTCCTGAGTAATCAATGATATAACATGTAATATTGTATCTATTAGTGAGTCCCCCATCAGCGCGTGCTCCGGAGAGTTCCATAGTCTCTCTGCTCCTTAGAGTTATTGCGTGATGTAGGTGACACTCAGTGGGAATTGTCACCTATAGCTGTACGCCTAATTCTGTTAAGGTGACCCTAGGAAAACAGATCTGTCTTCTAGAAGCCTCACCGGGTCATGATTATTGTTCAGCAGCTGATATATCTCTTCCTGAAGGAACAGCGCCCACAGCAGGCCAATCACAGGAATAGCAGGCTTTGGGATAACATACAACCAACTGTAACTTATATTCATATCAGCCTGTCAGTATATAACCCATCATAACAGATAGTTACATTAATCCGGTATTAGTGTATCTTGACGCCACCAGAAGCTAGGGGTTTGACAGGAGGAACGCCCCTCTCACACCCCTACCTTCCGATAGGGTCAAGCGTGGAAGGTTGTAGCTGCACACTGGGGATTGATTAGTGGCAGCGCTGCAGGCTTAGGGTGTACATTCCTCTGCTTCTTAGCCTTACATGAATACCTGTAAATGAAGCCAAAGAACCGTCTGCCTAACCTTCCAGGGCAGCCGCAATTCAATTGCAGCCACTGCAGCTTGTGTGTCTGCTCCGTCCGCCCTAGGATTTCAGCCCTAGGATTTCAGCTATGCTTACCACCCACCCGCCGCCTCCTGCCTTCTTGCCATCAGCCGCTGAATGCCTCTGTCCTGCCTGACGGCTCACGGCTCCGTCAGGCCCGTTAGCTGTGTGCTCTGTGCCGGCGCTACCCTCGGTGCTCCATCATGCTGCCCGCCTGTGTGTCATCCCTGATGGCCGATCCCCTGCTGACAGCTGAAAAGGAAAGTGCCATCGCTTCTGTGCCGCCAGAGAACGCACTTGTACACCTTGGGCTGTAGGGATGCAGCGGCGGCGCCCTCTGCATGCCTTGTCTAAATCAGTTTAGTGACCTTGCAGGACCTGAAGGCGCAGAAGCACTCAAGCCAATCAGGTACAGAGGACGTCACCCCCCTGTCAATCTTGACTCCACCAGGAATTCCTGGTGGCGTCAAGATACACTAATACCCATTAACCTTTTACATGCTGCTTGTCTGTTCTCCACGCATATTCCAGGCTCCTGTGTGATCTGGCCGGACCCGATAACATGGCCTCAGTGTTATGGCTAACTAGATGCTACTACAAAAAGAAATCTTCACTTATCTTTGTATGTAGAGCAAAGGTCAGCAACTTAGTAGTTTGTGGTATTATTGTATCTTGTCACCACCAGGAAGCTTGGGGTTTGATAGGGCTTGGATGCAGGAACGCTCCTGTCACACCCCTAGCTTCCGATTGGCTAACTTCTGTAAGGTCCTAGCAGCAGCGTCTGTATAGATTGTTGCCGGGGCTGGACGGTTAGGGTTAGGGGTTGGTGTTCATGTTAGGCTTAGATTCTTAGCTGTAAATACTTCCATGTTACAGGGGTTACAGGGGTAACATGGAAGCATTTCAAGTGAATAATCTAAGCCTCACCTGAAAACAGCCCCGGCAACAATCTATACAGACGCTGCTGCAAGGAGTTTCGTTGGAGCTGCCGTCCCCTTAACATCTCCCCATGCAAACCGTTACGCTGGACTTACGGCCTGCAGCAATCCACCTTCACTGAGGCAGGGGCTCCGGTGTCTCCTGCCGCCACTGCATCCGCTCCGACCCTTGCTGCCGCTGTTGTAGGGGGATTGGTAATGCCTGTTCGTGTCCTGCCACGGCTGTCTGTGCATGTGGTGCCACCTCTGCCAGCTTTGCCAAGGTCCTCCCCGGCCTGAGAATCCTCTGCTGCTGCTGTGGGAGGCATACATCCCTATTCAACACCACCTCTACTTGAGCCAACCTAAACAACCAATCACTGTAAAACAGCCAACCCAAATAACCTATCACCGTGAATGAGTAAATCAAAACAACCAATCAGGTTGCGAATTGTGTGGAGGTGGGATGTAAAAAGCTAATATGCCTGTAGGAGAACCCTTAGTGGGCTGCCAGGACCTGCAGCCCAGCTTGCTCTGTAGGCAATCAGCTGTCACTCATGTGTCTACCAGGACTTCCTGGTGGTGACAAGATACAATAATACCGTAGTTTGCTCTGAGAATCATATAGTTAGCAAACAATCACAGCTATCACAGTGACTGAGCACAGCAATGGCTACTGAACATAGCAGAGGGCCTCTTTACCCCAACACTGCTTTTACAGTAAAGAACCCCCTTCTATGTCAGTGTAGAAACCTTCTTCCCTCTAGATGTAGAGAGCGCCCACTTGTTACAGTCCTGAGTATAATAGATGATGGGAGAGATCTCTGTACTGACCCCTGATATATCTATACATAGTTATTAGAGCGCCCCCTTGTTACAGTCCTGGGTATAATAGATGATGGGAGAGATCTCTGTACTAATCCCTGATATATCTATACATAGTTATTAGAGCGCCCCCTTGTTACAGTCCTGGGTATAATAGATTCCCACTACCTCTGGGCCCACTGCTCCCACTCCCTCTGGGCCCGCTGCTCCCACCGCCTCTAGGCCCCGCTGCTCCCACCGCCTCTAGGCCCCGCTGCTCCCACCATCTCCCTGGGCCCGCTGCTCCCACCATCTCCCTGGGCCCGCTGCTCCCACCATCTCCCTGGGCCCGCTGCTCCCACCATCTCCCTGGGCCCACTGCTCCCACCATCTCCCTGGGCCCGCTGCTCCCACCATCTCCCTGGGCCCGCTGCTCCCACTCCCTCTGGGCCCGCTGCTCCCACTCCCTCTGGGCCCGCTGCTCCCACTCCCTCTGGGCCCGCTGCTCCCACTCTCTCTACCTGGTCCCTGGACCTGATGCCCTTGACTATCTGTGATCCTGTGGCCCTACTGTTTCTAGACCCGATGCCACAACTATCTGAGGATTGGTACCCGTGATATTGTTTTCCCCCAATCGGACACTTAGTGCGCAGGATCGGGTGCACAGCATGTAGGACAGGTGAACATCCCAGGAAGTCTTACAGTCCTCAACATTCAGCAGAACTAGAGGATTCCTGGAACATCCATATGTCAACACCAATAGCAACCAATGGGAGTGCGCACGCCCAGTGTCCCGCCATGCTGCAGGGTCCGCACTCACTTTTGACAGTGACAGCGCTGGATCGGGAAGCCGGGTAAGTTTAAGAATTACCTAACCCGCTTCAGGGAGCCTTATGAGTACCGTAACTTTTATACTGCTCATATCTGCTGTCAGGTTCCCTTTAAAAGGACAGACATGGACTTGTAAGAAAGCTGCCTTCCAGTAGGGGGCACTGCTGAGGCACTGCATCAAGCACATCTGCATTTGGATACCTTGTCAGACCATGAGTGATGAAGAGACCGAAGTCGCCAGGAAGCTGCGGTTTACAATCATAGACTAGTATTTACCCAGATGCTTTGTTCCTCGTAGGCCGGCTGCACGCCGACGAGAAAGTTACATGAGATTTGTACGTTGCGATCTGCACAAATCTCGCACAAATATGGTCTCCATTCCATTGAATAGGGTCATGCACATGAGCGATGTGTTACCGCATGGCACCGCGGTGCGGGAAACAAATCACAGCGTGTTCTATCATGTGCATGCTCTCAGATCGCAGCGCCTATTGCTTTCAGTGGGGCTGGCGGCAGCATCGCGCCACGTGCAAAGTGCGTGCGCTGCGAGATCTACCATGGAAAACAATATAGAACCTCTGTGACCCCGTTCATTCCTGAAGTGATGCAAGGCTGTTTTCACATGGATGGCGAGCGCGATATGGGGGCGGACTCACGGCCCCACGTCATACTCGCCCGTGTGAAGGTAGCCTTACTGAAGGCAATAACTATTTTTTTCTATTCGCGAACACGGCACCAAATATTTTGAGGTCCTCGGGGCGCAATGTTCCTCTCAAATTTTAACAATGTGACATAAAATACTATTGCATAAAAAAAAGACAAGCCGTACAATAGAGGTGATATTGTTATTGCCTAGCCAGCGAGCAGAGGCCCCTTTGTCAGGCAGGGAGAAAAGAATAAAAATAGATGCCAAAGTGTAATGGGGAAAAATAACCACAAGATGGCGCTAGATTTCTTATTCATCGCCCTCAGTGAACAGATTGCCTTCTTCTGCTCTCATTTGTCTGTGCTTATGCTGATAGGATGTCACCAACCAGTAATAGGTAGTAATAGGTGGCACTGTGGAGGTTTTATTCTATCTCCCTTATTTGCATATTACCCAGAGGAGTGTGCATGGCCATTTGAGTCTTCTCACTCACCGTCTAGGTGCTCTCCCTAAGGAGAAAAGATAGCGTTTCTGACCACCAACCAGTAAGGGACAGCGCAGGGACGCTCCTACTGCTGGCCAGGGAGATGGAGACCATCCGGTGTGTGTGTGTGTTGTGGCCACATTCAGGGAGACCTTGTAAACTGACAGACCATGGACAACAAAGCCTTGTAGGAGCTGTGCAGACATCACACACATCGTCTGACCACGTTGGTGTGGTGGTTGCCTGGAGTGCAATTTCTACGTGATGGCATCGTCCTAGTAGTGAGGTTTGGGGGAGGTTCTGTTATGTTGTGGGAGGGTTTCTGCTGGGAAGGACTAGGACCATTGGTTATAGTGAAGTCCATCGTCAATACCAAAGGGTACAGAGACATCCTGGACAATGTGGAGGAAAGGGAAAGGTCAGGTAAAAATATATAGCTAAATATACAGCTAATTAATACATTTGAGACCCTCGCTATTAGAAGTGGAAAGAAAGAACAAAGACAGAAAATTCAGAAGGCAGGTAGAGGAGCAAGAGACCCCGATCACAAACTAACATGTTTCTACACAAATGCCCAGAGCATGGGAAACAAACAAGGAGAATTGGAGCTCCGAACACAGGAAGAGAAATGATGTCATAGGCATCACGGACACTTGGTGGGATGATACACATGATTGGATACAAGGCTTGAAGGATACAATGTATTTATAAGAAAAAGACCTAATAAAAGGGGAGGAGGTGTTGTGTTGTATGTTAGGAGAGCATTCATCTTCACCGAGATTCAAGCTTCAGAGCTGGGAGTTCTGTAGAAACTGTTTGGGTAAGAATACAAGGAGAGAACAACAGAAAGGACACCATTGTAGGCATTTACTTAAGGCCGCCTGGACAAGCAGAAGGTATGGAGGAACTCCTTCTACATCAGATGGCCAAGCTCTCAAAGAAGCCCAACATAGTGATCATGGGAGATTTTACCCATCGGACATTTGTTGGGAATCTCTCAGGTAAAAGTAATGGATCCAACAGATTCTTATCCGCTCTTCTGACAACTTTATCTTCCAGAAGGTAGAAGAGAAAACAAGGGGATCTGCTATCTTGGACCTAATTCTTACCAACAGGGAGGGAATGGTTGAGGGAGTAAGGGTTTGCTGGGACCTTAGGAGGCAGTGATCATGATATCCTTGGATGTTGGATAACAAGGGGAGGAAGACCTGAGAAGACTCAGACCTCAAGGATGGATTTCAGAAAGGCAGATTTTAATGAACTCAGAAAGAGGAGAGGAAGACTCCAATGGCCGGATGTTCTTAAGGACAGAAATGACCAAGAAGGTTGGGAAATATTGTGAAATGAGAATCTCAAAGCACAATCGTTACCAATCCCTAAAAGAAGGAAGAATGGGAAGCATTTAAAGAGACCTGGATGGATGAACAAAGAACTTGTACACATGTTAAAGAGGAAGAAAATATGTTTATCAAATGGAAAGAGGAGGAATATGTAAAGAAAAATATAATGGGGTCTGCAGAAACTGTAGGGCAAGTGTCAGGAAAGCTAAAGCTGGTAATGAATTGTAAGGCTTGTAAGAGAGGCCAAAAGCAATAAAAAAGGATTTGGGGGGTCAAAAGCAAAAGAAAGACCATTTTCTTCAATGTAGCCTCCGGCTCCACTGCTATTGGATGCTTACAGGATGAAAATGGTGAATTGGTTTAGAATGATGGTGAGAAGGCCGAACTATTAAATTCCTATTTTGTATCTGTTTTCTCTCAGAAAGTAGATATAACATCAGCTGATCTTCCCTGTGCTATTGGGGGAATACAAGAATGTAGGCTATCTGTAAGCGGAGATGAGGGAACACTTAGCTAACTTAAAGAAGAAAGAAGATTTTGAACATCAAACAAACATTTAAAATAAACAACTCAAAGAAAAGAAATATCCTAATCCATTAATAGAAGATGATAGAAGGGAAAGAAATGAATAAAGACGAAGAAAAAGGACAAATATCAGCAGTGAAAAATAAAAATAAAATAGATTCTCACCATACAACAAATAGTAGTAATAGACAGACAGCATTTATGACTGGATACAGTAGTCAGCTCACAATACGGCAAGTTAAAAAATAACTGGAATGTTTTAAAAAGGGATCCATTTTTAGAACAAATTTTAGATGGTAATGTGCCTATAGTTTTCAGGAAGAATACGGCGCTACAAAACATACTGGCACCACCCAATCCCAGCAAAAAGAAAGAATCAATGAATGCCACCCGGCACAGAGGGAGTATTGAGGTGCTGTCAGCGCATCCCACACAAGGAGGAAGGAATTAACAGAGCAGGAAATTATGGATATTAACCAATCAAGTTATTGATTTATTGGAATGTCCCTGCAAGAAGAGATACGTAGGACGAACAAAAAATAATCTCAGAACCAGAATCTCCAAACATAGATGCGATATCACTAAGGGTGGCTTCAAAAACACGCCCCAATGCATTCCCTACAGTGTGCTCACATGTCCGTCCTTTACAGGCGTGTGCCTGCAAACATAGGACATGCGCACACCATAGTGAATGCACGCATTGTCTTCAGAGGAGCCACGGCTGCTGCTGGCGGCTACATTGAAAACAATGGTCTGCCGGCACCCCGTAATTGTTTTTCAGGGAAGGGCTTTAAATATAAGCCCTTACCTGAAAAACAAGGCAAAGTAGTGTAAAAAAACAAACATACTCACCTTCCCTCAGCTGCCGGGGCTCAGCTGTGTCCTCTCTGTGCTGTCCCTGCTCTGCAATGCAGTTCTTTGAGCAGGCGGGAATTTAAAATCCCCGTCTGCTGAAAGAGCTGCTTGTGATTGGCTGAGGTGCTCAGCTAAACACAGGCAGCTCTCGCTGAATGAATAACAGGTGGGGACAGCACAGAGAGGACACGGGTGAGCCCCGGCAGCTGAAGGAAGGTGAGTATGTCTTTTTTATTTTTTACACTACTTTGCCTTGTTTTTCAGGGAAGGGCTTATATTTAAAACCCTTCCCTGAAAAACAATTAGGGGGTGCCGGCAGCAGGATCCTCTACCGCAGCTGTCATCTGTGACAGCTGCATCAGGGAATTCTAAATACCAGACAAATCTAATCTCCTTCTATGACAGAATCACTGACTGGGTTGGTCAGGGAAATACGGTGGATATAGTATATCTTGACTTTAGTAAAGCATTTGACAAAGTATCTCATACCGTACTTATTGATGAAATGACCAAATCTGGGATTGACAAGGCAACTGTTAGGTGGATTCACAACTGGCTGAGTGATCGTACTCAAAGAGTGGTCATAAATGGCTGCACATCCAAGTGGAAGAATGTATCAAGTGGCGTACCACAAGGCTCTGTCCTGGGCCCAGTGGTGGTCAACATTGTTATAAATGATCTGGGGGAGGGAAGTGAGGGGAAAGTGAGCAAATTTGCTGACGACACAAAGCTAGGAGGGATGGCTAACACTAGGGAAGAGAGAGAGAGGATTCAAAAAGATCTAGAAAAGCTTGTACAGTGGTCAGCGACTAACAGAATGGTATTTAACAAGGAGAAATGCAAAGTCCTACATCTGGGCAAGAAAAATGAGGAAAGCAGCACATACAGAATGGGAGGAATTGGGCTAAGCAGCAGCACATGTGAAAAAGACTTGGGTATACTAATAGATCACAGACTGAACATGAGTCAACAATGTGATGCAGCAGCCAAAAAGGCAAACACAATTCTGGGATGTATTAAGAGAAGCATAGAGTCTAGATCACATGAGGTCATTATCCCCCTCTACTCCTCCTTAGTCAGACCTCATCTGGAATACTGGGTCCAGGTCTGGGATGTATTAGGAGAAGCATAGAGTCTAGATCACGTGAGGTCATTATCCCCCTCTACTCTTCCTTAGTCAGACCTCATCTGGAATACTGGGTCCAGTTCTGGGCACCCCACTATAAAAAAGACATAGGCAAACTGGAGCAAGTTCAGAGAAGAGTTACCAAGATGGTGAGCGGTCTGCAAATCATGTCCTATGAGGAACGGTTAAAGGATCTGGGAATGTTTAGCAGAAGAGAAGGCTAAGAGGAGACTTAATAGCTGTCTACAAATATCTGAAGGGCTGTCACAGTGCAGAGGGATCAGCCCTATTCTCATCTGTACAAGGAACGACTAGAAGCAATGGGATGAAACTGAAAGGGAGGAGACACCGATTAGATATTAGACAGTGAGGAGGATCAATGAGTGGAACAGGTTGCCACAGGAGGTGGGGAGTTCTCCTCCAATGAAAGTCTTCATGCAAAGGCTGGACAAGTATCTTTCTGGGATGATTCAGTGATCCTGCACTGAGCAGGGGGTTGGACCAGATGACCCTGGAGGTCCCTTCCAATTCTACCATTCTAGGATTTTATTATTCTATGTGGCATCACCTCTCCTGTGGTAATACTCTGGTACAGCTTTGTCTCCACCAACATGATGAGCGCCATGTCATACAGCATGCATTGTGGAGGAGCAGAATGTCTGCAGACTTCATTGGCCACCAAAAGTCCAAATCTTAATCCCATTGAGCGGGATGAACTAGAACGCCATATCCATGCCCAACATCCCATCATCCCCCGCATCACTATCTGAAATCCCTCTGCTACTGCTATCATAGTGAATATTAACCAAGTTAAGAGTAATTTTGTTGCAGCTACCTGAGAGCTGATTCTTCACCACTCTGATGCATTGGATGCTGTGCTTCATTTAATAGGAGAAATTTACTTACCCAAGTCCTGGGCCGTCATCTAGTGATCTGATTGAATTTAGAGAAAGGGACAAGAGATACGTGATGAGGGAGGAGCCAGAGATACAGGATGAGGGAAAAGTCAAAAACACTTAAGGATCACATAAGGGAGGTGTTATGATCGTGTGGGCAAACTAAGCACGGGGCCCACACAATCGTGACAAAAGATGGATACACGCACGGGTTTCAGACAACTGATCCTGAGCTACAAGGGAGGATGACATGGCCCTACCTAAGCGGGGACATCGCCCTAATAAAGGGTGGTTCATTGGTCTTCGGATCTGGGCCCTAGCTGCTCCTAGGAACCATACACCAGAACAGGATACATACACATGCCACATGACAGGGACAGAACAACAGGACACACAGAGCCAGAAAACACAGCATAGCAGCCACAATGCAACCACTAGTAACAGGTGATAAGCTATATATAAATACCAGGTATTAGTTAACATTTTGATCAAAACATGGAAGCTAGTGGGCCACTTCATGGCTCCTGGCTATATCGCTAGTCCCTATACTAACCATGAGTCCAGCAGCACCGGACACAGGTCACACAGCAAGCTGCAACAGGGCAGCGACAGAACACAGGTCACACAGCAAGCTGCAACAGGGCAGCGACAGAACACAGGTCACACAGCAAGCTGCAACAGGGCAGCAACAGGACACAGGTCACACAGCAAGCTGCAACAGGGCAGCAACAGGACACAGGTCACACAGCAAGCTGCAACAGGGCAGCAACAGGACACAGGTCACACAGCAAGCTGCAACAGGGCAGCAACAGGACACAGGTCACACAGCAAGCTGCAACAGGGCAGCAACAGGACACAGGTCACACAGCAAGCTGCAACAGGGCAGCAACAGGACACAGGTCACACAGCAAGCTGCAACAGGGCAGCAACAGGACACAGGTCACACAGCAAGCTGCAACAGGGCAGCAACAGGACACAGGTCACACAGCAAGCTGCAACAGGGCAGCAACAGGACACAGGTCACACAGCAAGCTGCAACAGGGCAGCAACAGGACACAGGTCACACAGCAAGCTGCAACAGGGCAGCAACAGGACACAGGTCACACAGCAAGCTGCAACAGGGCAGCAACAGGACACAGGTCACACAGCAAGCTGCAACAGGGCAGCAACAGGACACAAGTCACACAGCAAGCTGCAACAGGGCAGCAACAGGACACAAGTCACACAGCAAGCTGCAACAGGACCAGCACAGACTCTACCGTACTACAACATATAGTGCAAACTACACAGACTCCACCCAGAGCTCACATGCACACAGTTGAAACTCACAGCAAGTCTATGTGTTCTCTTACTAGGATAGACAGTCAGCACTGTGCTGACATGGGGAACTGTGTCAGGGATCCACCAACTGACACACAGAGCAAGACATCAGACATTTGGAGGCCGCACCTGTCAGGAGAAGGGAAAAGGGAGCTGCATGTGCTGCAGACTAGGACTACAGGTGTCCAAACCGTCTTTAGGGAAGCAGAGAGACACAATAGACCTACATGCAAATACAGATCTGAGTGGGAACAAGACAGATACACCCAAACAGTACAAGACCAGCAACAACTACTGAGAGATGCTGGGTTTATATGTGCTGCAGACTAAAGGGAAGTGGCTAATGGAGAATACCACACCCAGCCAGCTCAATTAACCCTCAACCACCTGTGAGATGTGCTGCTAGGAACCTTAGTACTACAGATCCCTGCAGCACACCCTGACAGAAGAGGCCAGCAATAAATGAGGGAGGAGCCAGAGATACAAGATCAGGCACATAAGGGAGGGGCCAGAGACGATTGCTGAAATATGATTATAAAAATGGAAGGAGTCACCTGGTGTAGAGACCTGAGCCCCAGGGACCTGGTGTCGCACCTGCAGTCCTCCTGTAAGTACAGGTCTCTTCTTACGCTAAATGGCATCAGATGGGTCTAATGGGAAGAAGCAACCAAAAGCTCCAACGCAGTTCTGTAACAAAAAATAAATAGAAGTGTAGAAAATTCTTGCACTAATAAGAGGATGATGAAAAAATCAAATGAAACTTGCAAGGGCTTGAAAAGGGGGTTCAGAGTACCCAGAAACACATTGCCCATCTTGTTTTGGTCTGGAGTTTCTCTGTCTGCATTTGTTATGGGTCTACATGGATGTTATTCTGGTGGGAGGGCTCATCCACCCACGCCTATGAAGTAAGTGCCGGAAGAGCTCTGGGAAGGCTCATCCACCCCCCGCCTATGAAGTGCAGGAGGGGCTCTGGGAAGGCTCATCCACCCCCCGCCTATGAAGTGCAGGAGGGGCTCTGGGAGGGCTCATCCACCCCCTCCTATGAAGTAAGTGCAGGAAGGGCTCTGGGAGGGCTCATCGATCCCACGCCTATGAAGTAAGTGCAGGAGGGGCTCTGGGAGGGCTCATCCACCCCCCGCCTATGAAGTAAGTGCAGGAGGGGCTCTGGGAAGGCTCATCCACCCCCTGCCTATGAAGTAAGTGCAGGAAGGGCTCTGGGAGGGCTCATCGATCCCACGCCTATGAAGTAAGTGCAGGAGGGGCTCTGGTAGGGCTCATCCACCCCCCGCCTATGAAGTAAGTGCAGGAGGGGCTCTGGGAAGGCTCATCCACCGCCCGCCTATGAAGTGCAGGAGGCGCCCTGGGAAGGCTCATCCACCCCCCGCCTATGAAGTGCAGGAGGGGCTCTGGGAGGGCTCATCCACCCCCCGCCTATGAAGTAAGTGCAGGAGGGGCTCTGGGAAGGCTCATCCACCCCCCCGTCTATGAAGTACAGGAGGGGCTCTGAGAGGGCTCATCCACCCCCTGCCTATGAAGTAAGTGCAGGAAGGGCTCTGGGAGGGCTCATCGATCCCACGCCTATGAAGTAAGTGCAGGAGCGGCTCTGGGAGGGCTCATCCACCCCCGCGCCTATGAAGTAAGTGCAGGAGGGGCTCTGGGAAGGCTCATCCACCCCCCGCCTATGAAGTGCAGGAGGGGCTCTGGGAGGGCTCATCCACCCCCTCCTATGAAGTAAGTGCAGGAGTGGCTCTGGGAGGGCTCATCCACACCCGCCGATGAAATAAGTGCAGGAGGGGCTCTGGGAGGGCTCATCGATCCCCTCCTATGAAGTAAGTGCAGGAGGGGCTCTGGGAGGGCTCATCCATCCCCTCCTATGAAGTAAGTACAGGAGGGGCTCTGGGAGGGCTCATCCATCCCCCGCCTATGAAGTAAGTGCAGGAAGGGCTCTGGGAGGGCTCATCGATCCCCTCCTATGAAGTAAGTGCAGGAGGGGCTCTGGGAGGGCTCATCCACCCCCTCCTATGAAGTAAGTGCAGGAAGGGCTCTGGGAGGGCTCATCGATCCCACGCCTATGAAGTAAGTGCAGGAGGGGCTCTGGGAGGGCTCATCCACCCCCCGCCTATGAAGTAAGTGCAGGAGGGGCTCTGGGAAGGCTCATCCACCCCCTGCCTATGAAGTAAGTGCAGGAAGGGCTCTGGGAGGGCTCATCGATCCCACGCCTATGAAGTAAGTGCAGGAGGGGCTCTGGTAGGGCTCATCCACCCCCCGCCTATGAAGTGCAGGAGGCGCTCTGGGAAGGCTCATCCACCCCCCGCCTATGAAGTGCAGGAGGGGCTCTGGGAGGGCTCATCCACCCCCCGCCTATGAAGTAAGTGCAGGAGGGGCTCTGGGAAGGCTCATCCACCCCCCCGTCTATGAAGTACAGGAGGGGCTCTGAGAGGGCTCATCCACCCCCTGCCTATGAAGTAAGTGCAGGAAGGGCTCTGGGAGGGCTCATCGATCCCACGCCTATGAAGTAAGTGCAGGAGGGGCTCTGGGAGGGCTCATCCACCCCCGCGCCTATGAAGTAAGTGCAGGAGGGGCTCTGGGAAGTCTCATCCACCCCCCGCCTATGAAGTGCAGGAGGGGCTCTGGGAGGGCTCATCCACCCCCTCCTATGAAGTAAGTGCAGGAGTGGCTCTGGGAGGGCTCATCCACACCCGCCGATGAAATAAGTGCAGGAGGGGCTCTGGGAGAGCTCATCCACACCCCTCCTATGAAGTAAGTACAGGAGGGGCTCTGGGAGGGCTCATCCACACCCGCCCATGAAATAAGTGCAGGAGGGGATCTGGGAAGGCTCATCCACACCCCTCCTAGGAAGTAAGTACAGGAGGGGCTCTGGGAGGGCTCATCCACCCCCTCCTATAAAGTAAGTGCAGGAGGGGCTCTGGGAGGGCTCATCGATCTCACGCCTATGAAGTAAGTGCACGAGGAGCTCTGGGAGGGCTCATCCTTCCCCTCCTATGAAGTAAGTGCAGGAAGGGCTCTGGGAGGGCTCATTCACCCCCGCCTATGAAGTAAGTGCTCATCGATCCCACGCCTATAAAGTAAGTGCAGGAGGGGCTCTGGGAGGGCTTATCCACCGCCTCCTATGAAGTAAGTGCAGGAGGGGCTCTGGGAGGGCTCATCCACCCCCTCCTATGAAGTAAGTGCAGGAGGGGCTCTGGGAGGGCTCATTCACCCCCGCCTATGAATTAAGTGCTCATCCACCCCCCGCCTATAAAGTAAGTGCACGAGGAGCTCTGGGAGGGCTCATCCAACCCCTCCTATGAAGTAAGTGCAGGAGGGGCTCTGGGAGGGCTCATCGATCCCACGCCTATGAAGTAAGTGACTTTGGATTGTTACTTGCATTTGAAATCATTTTCATTGGATTATTCCATCATCCTCTTACGGGCGCAAGAATGATTTACACTTCTAACTAAAACAAATGAACGATGTCATTACCACCCAAACAGAGAAGACAATGTGGTTGGGACGGTAAAGGCGGTGTGCGGGTGTAGACATTGATGGACTCGCCACAGCACATTAGTTTGCGCTAACTCCCCGGACCACGAGCGATCAGCACAGTGAAGACCGGGAACTGAGTTGCAGTACCCGTCACAACACTCAAGGGGGCAGCGATGCGCCCTGAGGTTCTCCTCATCTGCTTTATGCTATTTGGTTTGGATCTCCGAAGTCAGAAACCAACTACTCGCACACTGAGGAGCTGTCCTAAGCCTGAATGTATACTCCCAGAATGTTTAACCCCTTAAGGACCAGACACTTTTTAGGGATTTTACCCATCCGGTGGTTTTACAGCTTTATTTTTTTTCATCAGCTACTAAAATTATTTTTGCTGCTTTTTTTCCCCGTGACGTGTAGGACAATTTTTAAATAGTTTTTGTTAACTGACTTTTTTCCCTGTTTTTTTGGGTAAAAAAACTAAAAAAAAGTTTGATTTATATATATATTTTTATTTTATTCTGTAATTGTTTGTAACTTATTTTTGTAACACATTTTTCTTACCACCTATGTTCGCCATATAAGACCTCTGGGGGTCATTCACATTGTTTTTGTTCCATACTTTCCCACTGTAGCTGGGGCATCCATAGGAGCCCCAGTTACAGGGAAAACATCCCCTGTAGTGACATCAGTCACTAACATAGCTGACCTGGGTCTGCTGGGTTCCAGCAGCTCTGCTGTGACAGGAGGCTCCCGGTGGTCACGTGGTCGCTGGGTCACATAGTGGAAATAAAACTTCCACTTTCACTCTTTAGTACATAATGCTCATTGAGCTCTATATAGCCTGGAAAGAAGAGGGCAGAAGTGGTTAAAAACCGCTTCTCCTCCGGGTCCTCGGCTGTGTCTGACAGCTGACAACCCGACTTCCTCCTGCTTGATTGCAGGAACAGAGGCTTTAACCCCTTAATGCTGCAGGGTGTATAGTTACGTCCTGCATGTTTAGGGGATGTATGAAGGGGGATCTCCGTCCATACAATGGGGCTTCCGGCTGTTTCGTATAGCTGACATGAACCCGCGACACCTCTAATCAACCGTGCGGCTCATCGGAGCTGGTAACCCTTTAAGTGCCATCATCAATTCTGGTAGTGGCATTTAAATGTCCCAACTGATGTTCAGGGATTGCATATGGCGTCCCCGCGATGAGCTCACAGGTTGCCGTGCGGCTGTCATGGCAGCCGAGGGCCTTCTGAAAGGCTTGATAGAATGCCTGTCAGACTGCACTGTAATATAATGCTATGGTGTTACTGCAGCAGCGATTAAAGCATCACATGTTCTTGGCCGCTCTGGGGACTAAAAGAAAAAAGTAAAAATAAGTTTTAAAAAGTTTTACTAGTTAATAAAAAAGTAAATGTAATAAAATGTTTTCCCCCCTTTGGCCATTAAATATTATAAAAAATCTGAATAATAAAGCAAACACACATATGTGGCACCACTGCGCCCAGAAAAATCGGATCTATCGAAGTAATGCATTAATGAACATCGTCAGAAAAAGATTAAGAAACAACGCCAGAATTGCGCCTTTTTGGTCACCCTGTCTCCAAGAAAAAAAGGTGCTAAAAAGCTATGAAAAGGTTTTTAGTATAGCTGGGTACCAACGAAAACTCCAGGACGTCCCGCGCAGAATGAGCCCGCGCACAAATAAAACAGTTATGGCGGTCAGGAAATGGCGGCAGAAAATAAAAAAAAAATCAAATAGATCATTGAAAAAAATCTAAAGTAATACAGCAAAAACCCCCAAAAACGACATAATCGAGTATCGCAGTAATCGTACTGACCCAGAGAGGAAAGTTAGCCGGTCATTTTTGTTTCAGCTTGTGCGCCGTAGAAACAAGACGCACTCTAAGATGGCGGAGTTTCCTTTTTTTCCATTTTACTCCAATTAAAAAATACACCTCATCCTGCAAAAAACAACCCGCAGACGGCGGCGGCGAAGGAGAAGTAAAAGAGTTATGATTCCTTTAAAAGTGAGAAGGGAAGAAAAAACGAGAAAAAAAATGTGGCCCTGTCCTTAAGGGGTTAATCTCACACTTTACTTCTGCTATCCTCCGGGATTAAAGCCCAGGACAATGCTTGGTCCTTAAGGGGTTAAAGGGGCGGTCCTGTGACCAGACGACATCCCTTTAATAGGCTCCATGTAGTAAAATAAACTGATCAGTTCCTACCCTTCCACCTCCTGATCCAGCGCTGCAGCCCAGCTATAGTCCCCGATGTCACCGAAAGTCAGCTGACCGCGGCCGCGTTGCGTTCCCAAGCTCCTGGTATCACAGCGCTCCACATAAATGTTTTACTCCTCTTCTAAAAAATATTTTCTCTTGCAGAAGAATCTGAACTCCCCAGCATGTAATGTGCGCCAGGAACAGCTCCGCCCATTGGGTGTGAGGCCGCTTTCACACGGGTGACAAAAATCACATGATTTTCTCGCGATGCAGCAGCGCTTCAAATCACATGTATGTGCGGCCATGCTTTCCAATGGGTTCCTTCACATGTATGTGCGGCCATGCTTTCCAATGGGTTCCTTCACATGTATGTACGGCCATGCTTTCCAATGGGTTCCTTCACATGTATGTGCGGCCATGCTTTCCAATGGGCTCCTTCACATGTATGTGCGGCCATGCTTTCCAATGGGTTCCTTCACATGTATGTGCGGCCATGCTTTCCAATGGGTTCCTTCACATGTATGTGCGGCCATGCTTTCCAATGGGCTCCTTCACATGTATGTGCGGCCATGCTTTCCAATGGGTTCCTTCACATGTATGTGCGGCCATGCTTTCCAATGGGTTCCTTCACATGTATGTACGGCCATGCTTTCCAATGGGTTCCTTCACATGTATGTGCGGCCATGCTTTCCAATGGGCTCCTTCACATGTATGTGCGGCCATGCTTTCCAATGGGTTCCTTCACATGTATGTGCGGCCATGCTTTCCAATGGGTTCCTTCACATGTATGTGCGGCCATGCTTTCCAATGGGCTCCTTCACATGTATGTGCGGCCATGCTTTCCAATGGGCTCCTTCACATGTATGTGCGGCCATGCTTTCCAATGGGTTCCTTCACATGTATGTGCGGCCATGCTTTCCAATGGGCTCCTTCACATGTATGTGCGGCCATGCTTTCCAATGGGTTCCTTCACATGTATGTGCGGCCATGCTTTCCAATGGGCTCCTTCACATATATGTACGGCCATGCTTTCCAATGGGTTCCTTCACATGTATGTGCGGCCATGCTTTCCAATGGGTTCCTTCACATGTATGTGCGGCCATGCTTTCCAATGGGTTCCTTCACATGTATGTGCGGCCATGCTTTCCAATGGGCTCCTTCACATGTATGTGCGGCCATGCTTTCCAATGGGCTCCTTCACATGTATGTGCGGCCATGCTTTCCAATGGGCTCCTTCACATGTATGTGCGGCCATGCTTTCCAATGGGCTCCTTCACATGTATGTGCGGCCATGCTTTCCAATGGGTTCCTTCACATGTATGTGCGGCCATGCTTTCCAATGGGTTCCTTCACATGTATGTGCGGCCATGCTTTCCAATGGGTTCCTTCACATGTATGTGCGGCCATGCTTTCCAATGGGCTCCTTCACATGAGCGATATTTGTAGGCTGCTACATTTGCGATGTTTTGTAGCCCGTGTTCCCCTGTGGACCCCTGTGATGCGATTTTAACATTAGAAAGTCCTATCAACTTACTTGTGATAAAACCGCCGGTCGCCGCAACGCGATGCGAGACTGTCACAAGAAAAAGCATACAAAATCGTGTGCACAAAGCTGCGATATCACTGCGGTTTTGTAGCGCAGATATCGCTGCCGCCCGTGTGAGTCTCCGTGCTCTGCTGCAGGTACACGGCTCTGTGTCCCGACAGTGAATCAAGCAGCTCCCTCTGCCTCTACCCAGCAGGAGGCACTGATGACCCCTCCATGTGTCCCCGCAGGTCCTGCTTCACTGAGATGCAGCACAAGTACCTGCCCATCTGGCTCTGCCTGGATTACCTGTGTGACATCCTATACATCATGGACATAATCGCCAACTTCCATACAGGTGTGTCTTGTGACCCAGACTGGGCAACACATGTATATCAGCCACCCACAAAGCTTCCAACAAGTACTTATGAACACTGAATTTCTGCATTGTTATACTCCAGTTCCATCAAGAGCTGCATTCACAATACTGTTGGTTTCCTGGTCATTCTCAGGTTGCTTCATTGTCTGTCAGATCATAAAATGCTGTGGTGCATTGTGGGAGAAGAATTTCAAATGACTCTACATGATATAACAGATAGCCATAGATGGTTTTGGACTATAGGACACAATAGGGCAGCAAAAGTAAGAGTGCAGCTCTGTATGTGATTGGAGTAGACGGATGCTTACCACATTTCCCAGCATATCCAGGAAGCTCCTGGAGAAAAGGGCGCCCTCCTGCTCTCCTGGAGGAGCTGACAAGCCCCTCAGGGGCGGGACTGCACTACTTGCTCTATCTGCAGCTCCCTTGAGTTATGTTCCTCCTGGCTCTGTCTTTTCCCCTCCGATACTCAGAACATCAGAGCGGAGACGTCAGAACCGGGAGGAGGTCATGATGCACACAACGATGCCATATAGCGCACGAAGGAAAGGAAGCTGCACATAAAGCAAGTAACTGCAGTCAGAGAGGGACTTGTGGGGCATATAGGGGGCATTGTTACCTGACAGGGCACAAAGGAAGCACTAGAAAGTGGGCGCTGTTACCTAATGAGGCCAAAAAGTGGGCCCTAATATCTAATGGAAAAACAGAGGGGCGCTATTACTAATTGGGGCACAAGGTGGACACTTACCTAATGGGGGCACTATTAGCTAAATGGGCACAATGTGAGCACTATCAGATGAGGCTCAAAGTGGGCACCATTACCTAGCGTGAGCAAAAACTGGACACTAATACCAATGATCACAGTTATCTAACAAGGGCACATAGCGGGTACTACAGAGGCACAAACTGGGCACTAATACCAATGATCACAGTTATCTAACAAGGGCACATAGCGGGTACTACAGAGGCACAAACTGGGCACTAATACCAATGATCACAGTTATCTAACAAGGGCACATAGCGGGTACTACAGAGGCACAAACTGGGCACTAATACCAATGATCACAGTTATCTAACAAGGGCACATAGCGGGTACTACAGAGGCACAAACTGGACATTGTTACCTAATGGAAACACAAAGGCAGAACTATTACATCCAGGTCACTATTACCTTGTTAAGGCACAGAGAGGGCACTAGAGCTGTGGGAAACTAAGGGGGCACAAAGAGGGTATCACTGTGTGGGGAGCAATGAGAAAGGCAGAGATGGAAGGAGGATGAATCTCCAAGTAACTTTAGTGCCATTGCTCCAGGGGGTGTGAACTGTAAATAGGCAGCCTGGAGAGCAAAAAGGGGAGTGGCCTGTGAAAGAGGCGTGGCCTGCACAGGAAAGTTTTTGTAGCATGTTTTGTGTAACGCTCCCTCTGATCTCCCTAGTAGCAAGTATAAAGCATGATGCAAGAGTAGAATGGTGTCTGCGGCTCTGGGTGTATCAGATGATACGTGGGATCAGTACAGAAGGCCTGCATGTGATGTGATGACATAGTTTACACCCTATTGATACGTTTCTAATTTCCCTTTAGGCTTTTTGCAAGAAGGAATCTTGGTTACCGATAAACGCTTAATCGCCAGTTACTACAGTCGCTCTTCTACATTCTGTTGGGATCTTTTGTCCATCCTTCCCACCGACTTCCTGTATTTCAAGTTTGGCCTCCACACTCCCTCCGTCCGAGTCAATCGCTTTTTACGTTCCCATCGTCTGTTTGAGTCGTTTGACCGCACAGAGACACGGATCTCCTATCCCAATGTCTTCCGCATCTCCAAACTCATGGCCTACATCTTTGTGGTCATTCACTGGAACAGTTGCATATACTTTGCTCTCTCTAGTTATGTAGGGTTTGGAAAAGATGTGTGGGTGTACCCCAACATTTCAGACCCCGACTTTGGACGTTTGGGGCGTCAGTATCTGTACAGCTTTTACTTCTCCACACTCATCCTAACCACGGTGGGCGACATACCACCTCCTATGCAAGAGGAAGAGTACATCTTCATGGTGGTGGACTTTCTCATTGCCGTCCTCGGATTTGCCACCATAATGGGTAGCATCAGCTCCGTAGTCACCAACCTCAACAGCGCAGACAAGTCCTTCTACCCGAACTACGACCAGGTCAAGTTGTACATGAAGATGTACAAGGTCAACAAGAGCGTGAAGAAGAAGGTCATAGCGTGGCACCAGCACCTCCAGATCAATAAGAAGTTGACCAATGAGAACCAAATTTTGCAGAATTTGCCAGAGAAGTTGCGGGTGGAGGTGGCCGTCAGTGTCCACTTGCCCACTCTCAGCAAAGTGCAGATCTTCCAGCACTGTGAAAAGGGTTTACTAGAGGAGCTGGTGCTGAAGCTGAAGCCACAGGTCTACAGCCCCGGGGAGTATGTCTGTAAGAAAGGGGACATTGGACGAGAGATGTACATCATCAAGGATGGGAAGTTGGCCGTTGTGGCCGATGATGGAATTACACAGTTCGCAGTCCTTGGGGAAGGCATGTACTTCGGAGAGATCAGCATCATAAATATAAAAGGTGATCTGCAAATTATGTTTCTTATCCATAGCAATGAGGCGAGGAATCTCCCAACGAACAAAGACCTCATTTTAAACTCCCAGGCCCCAATGAAAGGGGGCAGTTTTGCGGTAGTTGTATTCTTGTACACAGGGGCGCACCTAAAGGCTCAGGGGCCCGGGTGCAAAAGCTCATATCTATTTCCTATTGAGATAGATAGATAGGAGATAGATAGATAGATAGATAGATAGATAGATAGATAGATAGATAGATATGAGCGATAGATAGATAGGTAGGAGATAGATAGATAGGAGATAGATAGATAGATAGATAGATAGATAGATAGATAGATAGATAGATAGATAGATAGATAGATAGGAGATAGATAGATAGATAGATAGATAGATAGATAGATAGGAGATGGATAGATAGATAGATAGGAGATAGGTAGGAGGTAGATAGATAGATAGATAGATAGACAGATAGATAGATAGATAGATAGGAGATAGATAGATAGATAGATAGGAGAGAGATAGATAGATAGATAGATAGGAGATAGATAGAGAGATAGGAGAGAGAGAGATAGATAGGATAAAGATAGGAGAGAGATATGAGATAGATATGAGATAGATAGAAGATAGATCGCAGATAGGGAGATAGATAGTTAGATATGAGGTAGATAGGTAGATAGATATGAAATAGATAGATATGAGAGAGATATGCGATAGATAGATATGAGAAATAGGAAAGTCCAGCACACCTAACACATGCACTTAGATAGATATGAGAGAGATATGAGAGAGAGAGATAGGAGAGAGAGAGATAGGAGAGAGAGAGATAGGAGAGAGAGAGATAGGAGAGAGAGAGATAGGAGAGAGAGAGATAGGAGAGAGAGAGAGATAGGAGAGAGAGAGATAGGAGATAGAGAGATAGGAGATAGAGAGATAGGAGATAGAGAGATAGGAGATAGAGAGATAGGAGATAGATAGGAGAGAGAAAGATATGAGATAGATATAAGATAGATAGGAGATAGATAGATAGTTAGATATGAGGTAGATAGATAGGAGATAGATAGATATGAGATAGATAGATAGATAGATATGAGATACAGAGATAGATAGATATGAGAGAGATATGCGATAGATAGATATGAGAGAGAGAGAGAGAGAGAGAGAGAGAGAGAGATATGAGAGAGATATGAGATAGATAGATAGATATGAGAGAGATAGATAGAGAGAGAGATATGAGACAGAGATATGAGATAGAGAGATAGGAGAGAGATAGGAAAGAGATAGGAGAGAGATAGGTAGATATGAGATAGATATAAGATAGATAAATAGAGAGATAGATATGAGATAGAGAGATAGATAGGAGATAGATAGATAGATAGATAGATAGATAGATAGATAGATAGATAGATAGATAGATAGATAGATAGATAGGAGATAGATAGATAGGTAGATAGATATGAGATAGGAGATAGGTAGATAGATATGAAATAGATAGATATGAGAGAGATAGATATGAGAGAGATAGATATGAGAGAGATAGATATGAGAGAAATATGCGATAGATAGATATGAGAGAGATATAAGAGAGAGATATGAGATAGATAGATAGATATGAGATAGAGAGATAGATAGGAGAGAGATAGATATGAGAGAGATAGATATGAGAGAGAGAGAGATATGAGAGAGAGAGATAGTCAGATAGATATGAGATAGATAGATAGATATAAGATAGATAGATAGATATGAGATAGATAGATGGATATGAGATGGATAGATGATAGATATGATTTTAGATAGATAGGATATAGATAGATGGATGGATAGATATATAGATAAATAGGAGATAGAAAGATAGATATGAGCTAGGATAGGATATAGATATTTTAGATAGATAGGATATAGATAGATGGATAGATGGATATGAGATAAATAGATGGATATGAGATAGATAGATAGATGATAGATGGATATGAGATAGATAGATGGATATGAGATAGATATGAGATAGATAGATAGATAGATAGGATAGATATGAGATAGATAGATAGATAGATAGATAGATAGATAGATAGATAGATGGATATGAGATAGATAGATGATAGATGGATATGAGATAGATAGATGGATACGAGATGGATAGATATGAGATAGATAGATGGATATGAGATGGATAGATATGGGATAGATATGAGATAGATAGATAGATAGGAGATAGATAGATAGATAGATAGGAGATAGATAGATAGGAGATAGATAGATGGATATGAGATAGATAGATAGATATGAGATAGATAGATATGAGATAGATAGATAGATAGATAGGAGATAGATAGATAAGACATAGATAGATAGGAGATAGATAGATAGGAGATAGATAGATAGATATAAGATAGATAGATGGATATGAGATGGATAGATATGAGATAGATAGATGGATATGAGATGGATAGATATGGGATAGATATGAGATAGATAGATAGATAGATAGATAGGAGATAGATAGATAGATAGATAGATAGATAGATAGATAGATAGATAGATAGATAGATAGGAGATAGATAGATAGATAGGAGATAGATAGATGGATATGAGATAGATAGATAGATATGAGATAGATAGATATGAGATAGATAGATATGAGATAGATAGATAGGAGATAGATAGATAGGAGATAGATAGGAGATAGATAGATATGAGATAGATAGATAAGACATAGATAGATAGGAGATAGATAGATAGATAGATAGGAGATAGATAGATAGGAGATAGATAGATATGAGATAGATAGATAGATAGGAGATAGATAGATAGATACATATGAGAGAGATAGATAATAATACTAATCTGTATTTGTATAGCGCCAACATATCCCGCAGCGCTTACATAGACAGGGGGAATACAGAGAGACAAAAGTACACAAATTACAGAACCGCGGTTACATAGTAATCAGTTGATGGAAACAATAGGGGTGCGGGTCCTGCTCCAACGAGCTTACATACTACAAGTAATGGGGTGATAGAGAAGGTGAAAGGGCTGGAGATGTGCGCGGTATGGAGAGGTGGAGATGTGCCCGGTATGGGGGGATGGAGAGGAAGGGATGCTATACACAGACAATGGTCAGACATTTAGCCATGTGATGGCAGAATACTTATGACTGGAGGAGCGGTTGATGGTGGCTAGCAGGGATTGCAGTTAGTAGGTCAGGGAGCATGTTATCAGGGGGAGTACAGAGGGGTTTGTTTAGGGAATTCGGTATGCCTCCCTGAAGAGGTGCGTTTTTAGAGCACGCCTGAAGTTCTGTGAGTCCTGGATTGCCCAGGTAGCCTTTGGTAGTGCGTTCCAGAGGACCGGTGCTGCCCTGGAGAAGTCTTGGATGCGGGAGTGAGAAGTTTGAATTAAAGGGGCGTGCAATCTAGTTTAGTTAGCAGAGCGGAGAGCCCGGGCTGGCTGATGAATTGAGATGAGGGAGGCGATATAGGGGGGCGCTGCACTGTGGATGAGGGATACAATATAGGGGGGCGCTGCGCTGTGGATGAGGGATACAATATAGGGGGGCGCTGCACTGTGGATGAGGGATACAATATAGGGGGGCGCTGCGCTGTGGATGAGGGATACAATATAGGGGGGCGCTGCGCTGTGGATGAGGGATACAATGTAGGGTGGCGCTGCACTGTGGATGAGGGATACAATATAGGGGGGCGCTGCGCTGTGGATGAGGGATACAATATAGGGGGGCGCTGCGCTGTGGATGAGGGATACAATATAGGGGGACGCTGCGCTGTGGATGAGGGATACAATATAGTGTGGCGCTGCGCTGTGGATGAGGGATACAATATAGGGGGCGCTGCGCTGTGGAGGGCTTTATGGATGAGGGTGATTAGTGTGAATTGAATTCTGTATTTAACGGGCAGCCAGTGCAGTGACCGGCACAGGGCAGAGGCATCCGAGTAGCGGCTGGACAGGAAGATGAGCCTGGCTGCTGCATTCAGGATGGATTGGAGAGGGTAGAGTCTGCTGCGGGGGGCCGATCAGCAACGGGTTGCAATAATCGAGCCGGGAGTGGATGAGGGCAACAGTAAGCGTTTTTAACGTGTCCACAGTGAGAAAAGAGCGGATTCTTGCGATATTCTTGAGGTGCAGCTGACATGTTCGGGCCAGAGATTGGATGTAGGGGGTAAAGGAGAGAGAGATCGGAGTTGAATATAACCCTAAGGCAGCGGGCACGTTGTCTAGGAGTTATGGTGGCACCACACACTGAGATGGAGATGTCAGGATGAGGGCGGTTAGTGGAGGGTGGAAATACCAGTAAGTCAGTTTTAGAGAGGTTTAGTTTTAGGTAGAGAGAGGACATAGTGTTAGAGACAGCGGACAGACAGTTAGTGATGTTTTGGAGCAAAGGTGCAGAGATGTCATGGGAAGAGGTGTATAGCTGGGTGTCATCAGCATACAGGTGGTATTGGAGGCCAAATCTCCTGATGGTTTGTCCAATAGGGGCTGTGTAAATAGAGAAAAGGAGGGGGCCAAGGACCGCGCCCTGGGGGACCCCAAAAGCAAGGAGAAGAGGTAGAGCCAGCAAAGGAGACGCTGAAAGAGCGGTCAGAGAGGTAGGAGGAGAACCAGGAGAGAGCAGTGTTCTTTAGGCCGATGGAGCGTAGCATACTGAGGAGGAGTTTGTGGTCAACAGTGTCAAATGCTGCAGAGAGGCCGAGGAGGATCAGTAGGGAGTAATTGCCCCTCGATTTGGCTGTCAGTAGGTCATTGGATACCCTTGTAAGGGCAGTTTCTGTCGAGTGTTGAGGTCGAAAGCCAGACTGTAGGGGGTCTAGGAGAGAGTTTTCTGATAGATAGCTTACAAGGCGGGAGTAAACCAGGCGTTCTAGTAGTTTGGAGATGAAGGGGAGGTTTGAGATGGGTCGGTAGTTGGCAGCATCAGTCGCGTCCAGAGTCGCTTCTTTAGCAGTGGGGATATGATGGCGTGTTTGAAAGAAGAGGGAAAGATGCCAGAGGTCAGAGAGAGGTTGAATATAGTGGTGAGATGGGAGATGACCACCAGTACTCATTGACAATGGGCGATATCGCAGTTTTTTTATTGCAATTTGGCTTGAGAATGAGAATGAAACCATTGAAAATCAGTGGTTTCAAAGTCATGCGTGTTCACTCACTCACTCACTCACTCACTCACTCTTGCATTGACCGATTTTATGACAAGTATGAAGATGACTTTAGACTAATTTCACACGGATAAGTGTGATATCTGGCCATGAATCACGGCCCGATATCGCGCTCACCAATATGTGAATTTGCAGTGGATAAGAGGCATTTTTGTATCAAACGTCTCACATCACTTCGAGGAAGTAGGAACAATGGGGAAACCTCACATTGCACTGCATGCACCTAGCATGGGAGATGTGATGCCAGGGCACGCCAAACGATAGGGCTGCAGAGACCTCATATCTCCGGCATATAATTGGATATGTATAGCTGGTATACATCTCCTATATATTTACCCGCAGGATAATTCTTAGCCGCACACAACGGGGTCACAGGAGCTCCACAACAAATTCACACTTCCATGCCCAGTTACGAGATTGATATATGGGACCATCTAGGACGCCAACTTCGACAACCAATGAGTTTGGATGATCTAGAGGCTCCGTAACAGCAAATGTGGAACTATATGTCAGGATACCATACGGAGCCTGTATGTCTCCATGCCCGCCAGTATCACATCTTGTATCCAAGCTGGAGGTGATACAACAGGGTATTAGAGCCTCCATGCCTGCCGGTATAACATCTTGTATCCAAGCTAGGGGAAGGTACAACAGGGTACTAGAACCTCCATGCCGCCTGTATCACATCTTGTATCCAAGCTAGAGGTGGTACAACAGGGTACTAGAGCCTCCATGCCCCCACGTATCACATCTTGTATCCAAGCTAGAAGCGGTACAACAGGGTACTAGAGCCTCGATGCCCACCATATCACATCTTGTATCCAAGCTAGAGGTGGTACAACAGGGTACTAAAGCCTTCATGCCTGCCTTTATCATGTCTTGTATACAAGCTGAAGGCAATACAAAAGGGTACTCGAGCTTCTATGCCTGCCCGTATCACATCTTGTATCCAAGGTAGAGGTATTACAACAGGGTACTAGAGCCTCCATGCCCCCCATATCACATCTTGTATCCAAGCTAGAGGCGGTACAACAGGGTACTAGAGCCTCCATGCCTGCCGGTATCACATCTTGTATCCAAGCTAGAGGTGGTACAACAGGGTACTAGAGCCTCCATGCCGCCTGTATCACATCTTGTATCCAAGCTAGAGGCAGTACAGCAGGATACTAGAGCCTCCATGCCTGCCCGTATCACATCTTGTATCCAAGCTAGAAGTGGTACAACAGGGTACTAGAGCCTCCATGGCTGCCCATATCACATCTTGTATCCAAGCTAGAGGCAGTACAACAGGGTACTAGAGCCTCCATGCCTCCCATATCACATCTTGTATCCAAGCTAGAGGCAGTACAACAGGGTACTAGGGCCTCCATGGCTGCCCATATCACATCTTGTATCCAAGCTAGAGGTGGTACAACAGGGTACTAGAGCCTCCATGGCTGCCCATATCACATCTTGTATCCAAGCTCGAGGTAGTACAACAGGGTACTAGAGCCTCCATGGCTGCCCATATCACATCTTGTATCCAAGCTAGAGGAGGTACAACACTGTACTAGAGCCTCCATGCCTGCCTATATCGCATCTTGTATCCAAGCTAGAGGCGGTACAACAGGGTACTAGAGCCTCCATGGCTGCCAACATCACATCTTGTATCCAAGCTAGAGGCAGTACAACAGGGTACTAGAGTGCAGCGTCCCATAGGGTAACCCCGGAGACATGGCATACACTGAGGAGCTGGGAGGGCAAGATGCTGGCTTGTCACTGCGGCACTTACCACGCTCCCTCCCGGAGGGATGCACACAGCCCAGGTCAGGGCAGCTCTGGGCGTCTTCCAGACAGCCGTAGGAAAGGGATGCCCAATAGATTGTAGAACAGGGGAAGAGTTTGTCACGGGTGACGCCAACGTCCCGGTTCACACCAGAATGAACTCTGGCAGAGAATAACCACACTGTCTTCGGCGCCATCTGTATTATGTACAGAGTTTGGAAATGTGTCCCAGCCTGACCGCGGGTCTCCAGAGCTGAACTCCGAGCATCATAAGCATGACTGGTGCAGAAAACAGTGTTGTTAGCCCTATAGACATACACACATATACAGGCACATATATACTGTATACACAGAATACTGTACACATACAGTATATACACACACATATACAGGCACATATACAGTGTGTACACGCACTGTACACATACAGCATATATACACACACACATATATAGTGTATATACAGAACACTACACATACAGCATATACACACATATACAGGCACATATATAGTGTATACACAGAACACTGTACACATACTATATATGCACATATATGCACATATATAGTGCGTACAGAACACAGTTTACCACATACACACACACACATATAGATAGATAGATAGATAGATAGATAGATAGATAGATAGATAGATAGATAGATAGATGAAAGCCCTCACTGACTGACTGACTCGCCACTAATTCTCTCACTTCCCGATGTCGTAGAAACATGAAATTTGGCACACGCATAGATTATGTCCAAAATAGGAAAAGTAAAGGGCTCCCAACTCAATTATTTAATTCTAAGTGCAAATGAATTAGCGTTCAAATTTTATGTACGGAATCTAATTCTCTCACTTCCCAATGTCATAGAAACTTGAAATTTGGCACGGGCATTGATTATGTCATAAATAGGAAAAGCTAATGGGTCCCAACTCGATTAGTCAATTCTAAGCGCCAAAGAATTAGCGTCCAAATTTTATGTACGTAATCTAATCCTCTCACTTCCTGATGTCATTTTATATAAAGGAAGCGTCGCATGGTTACCTCCACGTGGTGTTTCCTGGGTAACGCAAAGAACTATGCAAAATGGTGAACATATTTTTTTCCGGTATCTCTAAAGTAACCACGACTTCATAAGATTTTCCGTGTGAACACCAGATAAACACCAGTACCAAATTAACTCGGGCGAAGCCGGGTATATCAGCTAGTAGTGTACATACACATAGGCAGGCTTATACATGCACACACAGGAATACTGTCCCATACATATACCTCCCTGGTGCTTCATCCATCCACTGCCTTTACCAAGGAGGAGGAGGGGATGATTTGATTGGTGCCGGTGGTAAGTCTTCAAAGGTTCAAACCGAAACCCGCTGCTGGCCCTGCCCCTAACCCACCCTTAACCCCGCCCCCAACCTTTCACTAATGAAGCGCTGCTCCCTTCTAAGGAGCACAGGTTTTTCTTGCTGCCGCCGCTGCCTCTTTGCGCCCTGCTCCCCTGAGCCACCAATGCGTGCCGACATTCGCAGACACCAACTTCCGCAGCCTATTTAGTGGGCCCCCACAGCTCAGGGGCCGGGTTGCAGCCGTGACCCCTGCTTCCCCTATAAATACACCAATGGCCTGAAGGTTTCTGTAGGTACAGTAGGTAGGTGGGTCTGGAGAGATGTTAGGAAGCGTGACAGAAAGAGGAGGTTATGATCCGAGAGCCGGAGAGGGGAGTTAGTGAAGTTGGAAACAGAGCAGCAACGGAGGAAGACCAGATCAAGAGTATTGCCATCCCTGTGAGTGGGAGAGACCAAGGGAGGAGGTGAGCGATAGAAGCTGAGAGGCAGATGGAGAGACGGGGTCATTAGTGGGGACGTTGAAGTGTCCTAGGATGAGGGTTGGAATTTTGCAGGATAGGAAGTGGGGAACCAGGCAGCAAAGTGGTCCAGAAACAGGCGAGGAGCACCCGGGGGGCAATAGATAACGGCTACTCGCATGGACAGTCGTAGCGTATGTACTTCAAATGATGGAAAAGTGAGTGGGGCTACAGGGAGTAGATAGATAGATATAAAATAGGAGATAAATAGACAAATAGATATGAGCTACGATAGGAGATAGATAGATATGAGATGAGATAGATACATACATTGCATAAAAAGATAGATAGAAGACAGAGAGATAGATACATAAATAGATACATAGATAGAAGAGATAGAAGATAGATAGATAAATAGATATATAGATATGAGACAGAGAGCTAGATAGATAGATAGATAGATAGATAGGAGATAGATAGATAGATAGATAGATAGATAGATAGATCAATAGATATATAGATATGAGACAGAGAGCTAGGTAGATAAATAGATAGATAGATAGATAGATAGATAGATAGATAGATATGAGATAGATAGATAGATAGATAGGAGCTAGATAGATACATACATACATTGCATAAAAAGATAGATAGAAGACAGATAAATACATCGATACATAGATAGAAGAGATAGATAGAAGATAGATAGATAGATAGATAGATAGATAGATAGATAGATAGATATGAGACAGATAGATAGATGAAATGAGATAGATAAATCGACAGCTAAGAGATAGGAAATATATATAGAAACAGATAAGAGACAGATTAATAGATAGATAGAATTATAGCAGTTATCTTCCTGTACAAAGGGGCAGTATTATAGTAGTTATATTCTTGTACATAGGGGGCAGTATTATAGTAGTTATATTCCTGTACATAGGGGGCAGTATTATAGTAGTTATATTCTTGTACATAGGGGACAATATTATAGTAGTTATATTCTTTTATATAGGGAGCAGTATTATAGCAGTTATATTCTTGTACATAGGGGGCAGTATTATAGTAGTTATATTCTTGTACATAGGAGCAGAATTATAGTAGTTATATTCTTGTACATAGGGGCAGTATTATAGTAGTTATATTCTTGTACATAGGGGCAGTATTATAGTAGTTATATTCTTGTACATAGGGGCAGTATTATAGTAGTTATATTCTTGTACATAGGGGCAGTATTATAGTAGTTATATTCTTGTTCATAGGGAGCAGTATTATAGCAGTTATATTCTAGTAGTTATATTCTTGTACATAGGGGGCAGTATTATAGTAGTTATATTCTTGTACATATGGGGCAGAATTATAGTAGTTATATTCTTGTACACAGGGAGCAGTATTATAGTAGTTATATTCTTGTACATAGGAGGCGGTATTATAGCAGTTATATTCTTGTACATAGGGGGCAGTATTATAGTAGTTACATTCTTGTACATAGGGGGCAGTATTATAGTAGTTATATTCTTGTACACAGGGGGCAGTATTATAGTAGTTATATTCTTGTACATAGGGGCAGTATTATAGTAGTTATATTCTTGTACATAGGGGGCAGTATTATAGTAGTTATATTCTTGTACATAGGGGCAGTATTATAATAGTTATATTCTTGTACATAGGGGCAGTATTATAGTAGTTATATTCTTGTACATAAAGGGCAGTATTATAGTAGTTATATTCTTGTACATAGGGGGCAGTATTATAGTAGGTATATTCTTGTACATAGAGGGCAGTATTATAGTAGTTATATTCTTGTACATAGGGGGCAGTATTATAGTAGTTATATTCTTGTACATAGAGAGCAGTATTATAGTAGTTATAGTCTTGTACATAGGGGGCAGTATTATAGTAGTTATATTCTTGTACATAGGGGGCAGTATTATAGTAGTTATATTCTTGTACATAGGGGGCAGTTTTATAGTAGTTATATACTTGTACATATGGGGCAGTATTATAGTAGGTATATTCTTGTACATAGGGGGCAGTATTATAGTAGTTATATTCTTGTACATAGGGGGCAGTATTATAGTAGTTATATTCTTGTACATAGGGGGCAGTATTATAGTAGTTATATTCTTGTACATAGGGGCAGTATTATAGTAGTTATATTCTTGTACATAGGGGGCAGTATTATAGTAGTTATATTCTTGTACATAGGGGGCAGTATTATAGTAGTTATATTCTTTTACATAGGGGGGGCAGTATAATAGTAGTTATATTCTTGTACATAGGGAGCAGTATTATAGTAGTTATATTCTTGTATATAGGGAGTAGTATTATAGTAGTTATATTATTGTACATAGGGGGCAGTATTATAGTAGTTATATTCTTGTACATATGGGGCAGTATTATAGTACGTATATTCTTGTATATAAGGAGTAGTATTATAGTAGTTATATTCTTGTACATAGGGGGCAGTATTATAGTACGTATATTCTTGTATATAGGGAGCAGTATTATAGTAGTTATATTATTGTACATAGGGGGCAGTATTATAGTAGTTATATTCTTGTACATAGGAGGCAGTATTATAGTAGCTGTATTCTCATAGAATCACAGAATGGTACAGTTGGAAGGGACCTCCATGATCATCTGGTCCAACCCCCTGCTCAGTGCAGGATTCACTAAATCATCCCAGACAGATGTCTGTCCAGCCTTTGTTTGAACACTTCCATTGAAGGAGAACTCCCCACCTCCCGTGGCAACCTGTTCCACTCATTGATCCCCCTCACGGTCTAATACCAAACCTTGTCTCCTCCCTTTCAGTTTCATCCCATTGCTTCTAGTCTTTCCTTGTGCAGATGAGAATAGGGCTGATCCCTCTGCACTGTGACAGCCCTTCAGATATTTGTAGACAGCTATTAAGTCTCCTCTCAGCCTTCTCTTCTGCAAGTTAAACATTCCCAAATCCTTTAACCGTTCCTCATAGGACAGGATTTGCAGACAGCTCGCCATCTTGGTAACTCTTCTCTGAACTTGCTCCCGTTTGTCTATGTCTGTTATAAAGTGGGGCGCCCAGAACTGGACCCAGTATTACAGATGAGGTCCGACTAAGGAAGTGTAGAGGGGATAATGACCTCACGCAATCTAGACTCTATGCTTCTCTTAATACATCCCAGAATTGTGTTTGCCTTTTTGGCTGCTGCATCACATTGTTGACTCATGTTCAGTCTATGATCTATCAGTATACCCAAGTCTTTTTCACATGTTTTGCTGCTTAGCCGAATTCCTCCCATTCTGTATGTGCTTTCTTTATTTTTCTTGTCCAGATGTAGGACTTTGCATTTCTCCTTGTTAAATACCTTTTTTCTTAGTTGTCAACCACTGCTCAAACTTTTCTAGATATTCTTGTATATAAGATCAATTATAGGAGCAGTATTATAGAGACACAAGAAGTAAAAATGAAACCTTTGTGAGGCACAAGGCATAATTTCACTTTATTGAAGCATCAAATCAAAGTAAACCCACATTAGGGTTTAATATTCTGATTATGAGATGTCCTTTTATCATTCATAGAGAAAAGCTGCAATTATACTTCAGGCTTTTATATTCCTTGTAGGCAACACGTCTGGCAACCGCAGAACTGCAAACATCAAAAGCATTGGCTACTCAGATCTTTTCTGCCTTTCCAAGGAGGACCTAAAGGACGTCCTCACTGAGTACCCTGATGCCAAGGCCATGCTGGAGGAGAAGGGTCGAGAGATCCTACTCAAAATGAATAAACTCGATGAGAATCTGGCTGCTGAGCTGGTGGCCAAACAACAAGAGGTGGACAACAAGGTGAGGAGGTTGGAGGTCAACTTGGAATCTCTACAGACCAAACTGGCCAGGCTTCTAGCTGAACTCGAGTCCAATGCTGTCAAGATGTGTCAGAGGATTAAATGTCTTGAGTGGGAGATAAGCCTGTGGGAGGAAGAGGGGTCTAAAGAGGAGCTCCACGATGGACAATGAGCCTATATTCCAATCATTGACCTGCACAGCATGAGGTGAATGAATATGCACATAGTGGCGAGCAGATGTCATTTCATATGAGAGATCTCCCAAATCAGCCCAGTGCATTGCGATTGAGGAAATGTGCTTGTGTACCATCCATGGATCTCAAATAACAGACTGGTTTTAGACAAAGTTAAAAGTGTCCTCCTCAGACTCCTAAATTGATGTCTACATTGTGTATACTAACCAGGGGCAGATTAAAGCTTCCATGGGGCTTGTTTAACAGTTGTAGGCCCCCATGAAGTTTAGAGCATGACTTGAAGCTTACTGCATTGATACAAGAACAGAACCAAATTTACTAAGTAGATATGGTACCAAAACTAAGCTTACTTCATAAAGTACTAAAACCAAGCTTATTACATATATACGGCACCAGAATCAAACTTACTACCTACATATAGTAGCACAACCAAGCTTACTGAATGAATACAGTACCATAACCAAGCTTACTCCATTGATCTAGTGCCAGAATTAAGCTTACTAAGTAGATGCGGTAACACAGATAAGATTACTACATACAGTATGAGAACCAAGCATACCACATAGATATGGTACAGAAATAAGCTTACATTTGGTTCCTTGAGAAAAAAATGCACCATATTGTAAAAATGTAAAAAAATTAAAATAAATCTTGGTATTTGTATAGCGCCAACTTATTCCGCAGCACTTTCAGGTAATTATTACTTATCCCCCCCACCAAGCTGGGTTCTCATTTAACAGACCTCGGAAGGATGGAAGGCCGAGTCAACCTTGAGCCGGCTACCTGACTCACGCGGGGATTGAACTTGCAACCTTCAGGTCGTAGGCGAGGGCTTACACTCTGCACCACACGAGGCTCATCATAAAACAGCATATATAATTGACACATAGTTGTGTCCTCTATTTTGATGAGTCTACACTTTTACGCACTCTGTATATGCATGCACACTGTAGTGGCCCAGTGGGTTCTACAGAACACTCACAGCAACACTTGCCCTGTCCTACCTGTCTATGTCTGTAGGAGAGACCCTGTACTCCCCTTCTCTCCACTAAGCCTAGAACTTAGCCTGATGTTAGCTGCAGTCTCATTGGCTGACAGTCAGATTGAATTTCACTGGCGCAGAGTCCAAGGGCAGGAAAAACACGACTCAAGTCCCTATGCAGAGGGGGAGGAGTCCAGAAAGTGTGGGAACTGGAAGAGGAGATAAAAGGGAGTGATAGTGAGCAGTTAGAGGAGAGAGTAATCAGAAGAGGTGGAAATAGGAGCAGTTGAGTCATGTCGGAGAGGAGGAAGTACCCGTATGAGAGCAAGCCAGTAGTTCAGCACGTTTTCTTCCAAGATCGAGTGGGGTGTAAACCCGCTCCCTTGGCACCACACGGCGGAGGAAAGGAGAACCTTCCTGATGTCTATCTTCTTCAAACAATGAGTCATAGCTACCTGGTCAATTCAAAGCCAGGATTAGCCATTCAGCCACTTGTCCCTCTGCTTCATGTACACTTCACGAAAATCGAAATCAATGCTTCATCTAAAGCAACTAGTGGGGAGATTGTCTTATAAAACAATTCTGAGGAAAGGAAAGAAGAGGAGAGAGCGTTGAAGTCAGGTCTTAATCAAGTCATTATACTGTATTTTGCATTGTGTTCAGTTGCCTGCTTAATACTGCTTCTTCGTGTACCTGTTTGATACTTTTTTCTAGAGAACTGTAAATTCAAGTTGTATAGTTGGTAAATCTGTACACTCCCAGATTTCTAAACTGTTGCTGGACTCGACTCTGTTATTTCTTCGGCATACCACCCTGAGGGTCCAGTCGGAGGGTTGGCATCACCATGACAAAACTAGGCCTTCTGGCCATATGTGCTACAGTAAGTTCTTTGGGGCCATTGCACGCACTACTTACAGCACCACTAATGGAGCATTCAGCCTTCCTGGCGGAAGAACACGCTGGAGAAGAGGAGCCGCTGCTGCTGCTGGGATCACCTGCCCCTCCTTCCAGTCCATGTGGCTTGCATCCTGTGTTTGGTTTTGACAACCATGGGGGCCTCAACACCGGCCTCTAAAACCACCAATATTGTAGCTCACCATTGGTCCTGACGCTGGTCAGATTCATAATATGCTGCACAATTCCATAACAAGGAGGACACATCTGGAACTCATTAGATTAAATAGCCATTTAAATATGAGCGTGTTCGTCTGCAACGTGCAAATAAACATGCCCTCCATGAGCAAAACGTACGGGAAAATACGCCAATATGCACGCAAAAAAAGCCTCATAGAAAGCACAAATATGTTGCGCTGAGGCGTGCACAAAAACACATACGCCCGTCTGAAGGTGCCCTTCGAGGAGTCGTTCCAAATGCATAGCACTGCTGTCTTTATGCCCTCAGGCCAGCGTCACACAGAGACTAGAGCCCATTCATTCCAACGGGTTCGTTCACATTTCCGTATTTTGCACACATTTCGGTTCCACTACAAAACAAACGTCCTATTTTTCTGCCAAATATGACAGTTCCCAGCAAGAACATTTGTCTATTTTTCTGCATGTCTGCAAACCAAGCCTACCCATAGAAGTCCATGGGGGATGCGCGAGCGCACAAGATGATGTGTGGAACGCTAAGCTGTTACGCTGGAAGAATAACACATCTGGAACTAATTAGCCATTTCAATCAGTGCGTTTGTTTGCTGCGTGCCTTGCGGGGAGACAAAAAGTGCAGTAAATTATGCCAAGGTGTATAAAAACGCATCGCTCATCCTGCAAAAACGCAGCTCAGGTGCGGACAATGCGCTCATTTTCCTATGAAGCCGGCCATACTATTACAGCCTTTATTGAAGTTGTGTCCCAGTGTTTTTATTTCTGAAGCCATGCCCCCTTCTGTTCAGCCAGGGTACTGTCTACTCTGGAAGGCAATCCCATCCATAAGAGGGCAGCCTAATAGGGGCATGTTATCATATCTTCTCTATTGGAAGACAGTGTGTCTGCCATCTATGCATGTGTTGGTACTAGACAAAGGCACCCATACCATGAGGCAACCTGAGATTTGCCTCGGGCGGCAGTCTGCAGGACCTCAGAGAGGCAACAGGTTGCTAACTTGCTGGTAATTATTTTTTACTGGCCATTAATGCCAGCTGGGCAGCAACTCAACGGGCATTTCACTCATCCAGCCTGCAACTCCGGTCTGGGGATGGCAGCTGCTACTGAGTCTGTGACCTCTTCCCTCCGCGCATCGTCTGAAGACCCTCCAGGGCAAAAGCACAGAAAGAACACATACTGTATATGTACATTATATATATTTGTGGCTGGCGGGGTGCACTCGCCTCGGGATCGCCGGCCTCTCTTATATGGACCTGGCGCACCACACATGTAGACACTCCAGAGACGTGGATCTCTCTCTCGTGTGACACAGCGGCTCACTCAGTCCATGTAAAAGTCAGAATAACTTTATTTTCTTAAATCTTCAGAAATAACAGAAAACTCAGTGGAAAGCAATCCCCAGCGGCAGCAAACACAGTTTGTGCAATCAACAAGACAAGCACTAGCCTCTCAAGGCGCTAACTACACAGCAATACTCTGACTTCTGAAGTGCAGGAATGGTCAGCAGGAGTCCACCAGGTAGATGCGCTCCTCCAGGCTCGGACTGCCTGACCCTGCAGCCTTTATGTCCCAGTGATTACCCCAGTGGGTCCAGCTGAGCTCACTTGGATCCAGAAGGAAGACCTAGACTAGAGTTTTATCTCACCGCAGCTAAGCATTTGGGTGAAATATACCCTCCCTCCAATACTCTTCCTTGCACATGTCTACATCCACCCCTCATTTCTAGACCAGAGAGCTGGGCAACTTTAGCCACCATGCAGTGCCCTCTACAGAGCGCATCAGCATTAGGGTGGATTCAGACGACCGTATATCGGCTCGGTTCTCACAAGGAGGCGAGATGGGGCGGGGCTAAGTTCTGAGAATTAGCCACACCCCGCCCCGCCTCTCCTCATTGCAAATAGTGCAGGGGGGCAGAGAGGAGGCAGAGAGGGGTCGGGAGCTCAGAGCACTGCTCCTGGCTCTTCCATCCTCCTCCCCCCGCAGACAGAGACGACGTAAATCGACTCGGCGTGAAAACCCAGCCGATATACGGTCGTCTGAACCCACCCTCACCCTGAGACTTGACAGGTCTATGCTCCAGGGCAAAGTTAAAGTTTTGTAGTGACAAGAACCATCTTGTCACTCTTGTGTTTTTCTCTTTGTTTTATTGTTCTAAATGTTCCACCCAGATGATAGTATTTTAGTGCCGGTGCTTTGCAAAGGTCGCTCTGCCAATCTGAACTGTACATGACCACATCGTCCAGGTATGCAGCAGAATAATCATGATGTGGCCTCAAAATATGGCCCATCAACTTCTCAAAAGCAGTTGGCGCCCCGTGCGATCCGAATGGCATGTTTTTGTATTGGAACAAACCATCTGGGGTGGTTTTCTCTTTGGCTATATCCGTCAAAAGTATTTGCCAGTACCAATCTGTAAGATTAAGAGTGGTAATGTATCTGGCATCACCTAACCTCTCAATCAGTTCACCCAGCCTTGGCATGTGATAAGCATCAAACTTGGAGCTTTTGTTTAGCTTTCTGAAGTCATTACAGAACCTCCAAGTGCCGCTCAGAGAACTTCCTTTTATTTCTCTGTAGAAACTCCTTGGCGTCTTGTTGTTGGTGTACTGAGGGGGGAGTCTCGTATCCTAAATGTGGGAGAAGGTTGCTGCACCTTCTGCTCCCTAACACCCGAGGTACCCAATGATTTCCTATCCTTTCAGGGCTTAATTAAGTTACCATGGTAGATCTGGTAAGGCTTTATTCTCCACAGTTGGTGTACTTTATAATTTACATCTTCAACCCTCTCTACTATTTCATAGGGACCTTGCCACTTGGCGAGAAATGCACTTTTCACCGTAGATACCAATACCAGGACTCGGTACCCAAGGTCAAAATTTCTAACCTTGGCAGACCGATTATACATTCTGCTCTGTACCTTCTAGAAGTGCTCCCTGACAATAGGCATTACAGTAGCAATGGTCCTGCATCTGTGCTACATGCTCAGTAATGCTCTTGTAGGGTGTCAACTCGGTCTCCCATGTCTCTTTGGCTATGTCCAGCAGCACCCTTGGATGACGGCCATAGACCAACTCAAAGGAAGAGTACTCGGTAAATGGCGGTGGTATGTCTATAATAGAGACCATAAAGGTACAGTAACAGACAATCCCAGACACAACCATCTTTGGCTACTACCTTCACTAACATTTGCTTTAGAGTCTTGTTAAATCTCCCCACTAACCCATCTGTCTGAGGGTGGTACACAGAGGTACGTAGGTGCTTGATTTTAGAGGTGGCCCAGTTCTTTCATTATCTTGGACATAAACAGTGTCCCCTGGTCAGTAAGGATTTCTTTAGGAATCCCTATCCTGGAAGACATTAGTGACAATTCTCGAGCAATGCTTTTGGTGGTAGTATTTTTTTAAAGGGACAGCTTCAGGATATCGTGTAGCATAATCTATCGCCGCCATGATTTACTGATGTCCGCTTGCCAATTTGACTATGGGATCCACTAGATTCTTTCAAATGGCACCTCAATAATGGAGAGGGGAATTAACGGGCTGCAAAAATGTGAGGCAAGTGCAGTCATCTGACACGTTGGGCGGGATTCACAATATTGCTTTATTTTTTTTTAATACAAGGCCAGTAGAACCTTTGTAGGACTCTGTCCTGTGTTTTATCAGTCCCCAAGTACTTCACTATCCAGGACCTTACGTTTATATGACCTGGGTAGGACCAGTTATTAACCACCTGCTCATTACTTTTAGTTACTCTATATATGAGTCCATTGTTCATGGAAAAGTGGTGAAACTGCTGGTCGGCACCTGGTTCTTGTGGCACACCATTCATGACCATAATACTCTATTGTGCATTTGCGGGAGTGGGATCCATCAACCATGCTGTCCCAAAGTTTTCCTAAAAAAAAGTCTAGTTCAGATGCCCCTGGAGTGGCGGAGGATCCTCATCATTTCCTTCAGCAAAGACCTGCAATGGAAAGTGAACACATTTCTCCTTAATGTCCACAATTTTGCATCTGTGAGGATGAGGTAAATTCACTGGGGATTACATCATTCTCTTTAGATTTAGGCTATACCTTTCCCCACAAGTCCCAAAACAGAGGGAATCACGTCCGATATCACACTGTGCATTACATTTTTTAACGAGCCTACATGGTAGGATGCAGTTCCTGCTATTCTCTATGGTAGCCAGAGCTATGGGGTACACTTTCATATCCCCATGTATACACATTACAACATACATGTTTTCCAGGCAGATAGCTCTCAGCTACCAGGCTAGCATAAACCAGTGTAACCATACTACCGGAGTCCAGAAGAGCCTTCACCAAGCAAAGGTCCGCACTCAGCTCCTACACTTGTAGTTCAGGCTCTAGTCCCAGTGATGCAACACATGCAGCTTATGCAAACAAAGAGCAGCGCCTAGACCTGTCACACGCCATGGGCTTGGTCGTTAAGGGGCAATTAGCTAAGAAATGTCTCAACTCCTGGCACCTCCAACACTGCAATATCCCTGGTCTCTTTGGCTGAGAGTCCTTTCTAGGGCTGACTGGGCCTCTAGGCTCATCCATACTGACCGCACGTGGTGTCACTTCAGGGGCCCTTGGCTCTTTTTCCACAGGCCTCAAACTTCCCTCAGGATATGGAAGTCTCTTACCAGCAGTAGGCCAGATGGTCCATGGGGAGGTCTGGGCAAGTGGGAGGTCACGAAGATAATCCTCTGTTACAGCATATCGGTCCACATGGTTGACCAGTTTGATGTGGTGATCAATCACTATCCTTTCCACAGTCTGGGTTGGTGCGCAGGCCTCTGTTTCCAGCTATTTCTCCACCAGGTGGAAAAGATCAAACATTTGGGACCTGGCAGGCTGGTCAACCCTGTAGCTCCAGTTATGTAACCTTTGGGCACGTATAGCAGCCATGACTCCCAGACTAGCCGTATCTCAGCCTTTAGCTTTGCATAGTCTTTAACATCATGCTAGCTGAAGTTATGGTAGGCTTTTGGGGGTTCATTAGCGAGATAGGGTGCAAGAACTCCCACCCATTCCACTTCTGGGAGTTTCTCCCTTTCTGCAATCCTCTCTTGAAGGCAGTTAAATATGCTTCTACATCATCCTCAGCAGTCATCTTTTGTATAGACCATTGCACAGCTTCTCTTCTCTTATAGTAGCGGGGGTCCTTTTGTCTTTTCTCTTAGGGCAGCCCAGAAGTGCCTCTTTCATCATACCAATTCGTTCCTGCTGTTGGGCACTTGTCTGCTGTCATTGGTCATTCTCCTGAGCCAGCGGCTAGACAAGCTCCTCCAGAGCAGCGGACTGTGCTCGCATAATAGCAGGCTTCACTCACGACATAAGAAGATTTAGTCCACCATATGTGGTAATGTTCGCGTGGGGAGGAGTCAGTGACAACACACTTTATTTTCTTGAATCTTCAGAAATAATAGAAAACATGGTGGACAACAATCGCCACCGCCATCACATATACTTTGTGCGATCAACAAAACAAACTCTTGCCCGTCAAGGCGCTAACTAAGCAGCAGTACTCTCACTTACTACTAAGGTGAAGCAATGGTCAGCAAATTGCAGAAGTCCACCAGGTAGATGTGTTCACTCCAGGCTCTGTGTTACCATGCAGGGCGGCGCAGGGTCCCGCGGTCAGCGTGCGCCGCGCCGGCTCCGGTGTCCTGGAGCTCCGGGGTCGGGGCTCTCCCGGTGGCGTGGGGTGGCCGGTGCGCAGCGGCGTGTCCGCCCGTATGGCGCCGCTCGCACTCCTCCGCCTTTCTTATGCAGCAGTGGGGGAGTTGGCTCCTCCCACTCTCCACCCCCAGGCGGAGTCTTGTAGTTATAAGGCTGGCTGTGATCTGAGCTCACTGCCAGTTATTAGTTCTGTCAGCCGCTAGTCACTTCTGTCTGCAGCCTGTCTCAGTCAGTCCTAGTTGCTAGTCAGCATCCCTTCCAGTTTGCCTGTAGCTCAGTCTTTCCTGTTGGTCTTTTCCATCTGCCTTCCTTGTCGGCACTCTGTCCCCCGTCAGTTAGTTCATCTTGTCAGTCGCCAGGTCCCTAGCCAGGATAGGTACCGCCGTCCAGTTGTCCGCCTGGGGTTAGCCAGGGTCGAGGCAAGTAGGCAGGGACAGTGGGGTGCGGGAAGATCAGGGCACCCCACCTGGCGCTCGGGGGGTCAGAGTGCCGTAACACGCTGACCCTGACTGACGGAACTTGCAGCCTTTTATGTCCCAGTGATTATATAATATCACCTGCAAAGCCGGAGAGTGAAACATTTTCATTTTTTGACTGTAGATTGTTTTATTCTATCGTCTGTATGCGTCCACGGGGGCGGCCGTCCTGTCTGTACGTAACCACGGGGGCGGCCGTCCTGCCTGTACGTAACCACGGGGGCGGCCGTCCTGTCTGTACGTGACCACGGGGGCGGCCGTCCTGTCTGTACGTGACCACGGGGGCGGCCGTCCTGTCTGTACGTGACCACGGGGGCGGCCGTCCTGTCTGTACGTGACCACGGGGGCGGCCGTCCTGTCTGTACGTGACCACGGGGGCGGCCGTCCTGTCTGTACGTGACCACGGGGGCGGCCGTCCTGTCTGTACGTGACCACGGGGGCGGCCGTCCTGTCTGTACGTGACCACGGGGGCGGCCGTCCTGTCTGTACGTGACCACGGGGGCGGCCGTCCTGTCTGTACGTGACCACGGGGGCGGCCGTCCTGTCTGTACGTGACCACGGGGGCGGCCGTCCTGTCTGTGCGTGACCACGGGGGCGGCCGTCCTGTCTGTGCGTGACCACGGGGGCGGCCGTCCTGTCTGTGCGCGACTACGGGGAGCGGCCATCCTGTCTGTGCGCGACTACGGGGAGCGGCCATCCTGTCTGTGCGCGACTACGGGGAGCGGCCATCCTGTCTGTGCGCGACTACGGGGAGCGGCCATCCTGTCTGTGCGCGACTACGGGGAGCGGCCATCCTGTCTGTGCGCGACTACGGGGAGCGGCCATCCTGTCTGTGCGCGACTACGGGGAGCGGCCATCCTGTCTGTGCGCGACTACGGGGAGCGGCCATCCTGTCTGTGCGCGACTACGGGGGCGGCCATCCTGTCTGTGCGCGACTACGGGGGCGGCCATCCTGTCTGTGCGCGACTACGGGGGCGGCCATCCTGTCTGTGCGCGACTACGGGGGCGGCCGTCCTGTCTGTATGCGACTACGGGGGCGGCCGTCCTGTCTGTATGCGACTACGGGGGCGGCCGTCCTGTCTGTATGCGACTACGCGGGCGACCGTCCTGTCTGTACGCGACTACGGGGGCGACCGTCCTGTCTGTACATGACGATGAGGGAGGCCATCCTGTCTGTTTATGACTATGGGGAGGCCATCCTATCTGTACATGACTATGGGGGAGGCCATCCTGTCTGTACATGACTATGGGGGAGGCCATCCTGTCTGTACATGACTATGGGGGAGGCCATCCTGTCTGTACATGACTATGGGGGAGGCCATCCTGTCTGTACATGACTATGGGGGAGGCCATCCTGTCTGTACATGACTATGGGGGAGGCCATCCTGTCTGTACATGACTATGGGGGAGGCCATCCTGTCTGTTTATGACTATGGGGGAGGCCATTCTGTCTGTTTATGACTATGGGGGCGGCCATCCTGTCTGTACATGACTATGGGGAGGCCATCCTGTCTATACATGACTATGGGGAGGCCATCCTGTCTGTACATGACTATGGGGAGGCCATCCTGTCTGTACATGACTATGGGGAGGCCATCCTGTCTGTACATGACTACGGGGGAGACAGTCCTCTCTGTACATGACTATGGGGGAGGCCATCCTGTCTGTACATGACTATGGGGAGGCCATCCTGTCTGTACATGACTATGGGGGCGGCCATCCTGTCTGTCTATGACTATGGGGGAGGTTATCCTGTCTGTACATGACTATGGGGGCGGCCATCCTGTCTGTACATGACTATGGGGGAGGCCATCCTGTCTGTACATGACTATGGGGGAGGCCATCCTGTCTGTACATGACTATGGGGGAGGCCATCCTGTCTGTACATGACTATGGGGGCGGCCATCCTGTCTGTACATGACTATGGGGGAGGCCATCCTGTCTGTACATGACTATGGGGGAGGCCATCCTGTCTGTACATGACTATGGGGGCGGCCATCCTGTCTGTACATGACTACGGGGGAGACAGTCCTCTCTGTACATGACTATGGGGGAGGCCATCCTGTCTGTACATGACTATGGGGAGGCCATCCTGTCTGTACATGACTATGGGGGCGGCCATCCTGTCTGTCTATGACTATGGGGGAGGCCATCCTGTCTGTTTATGACTATGGGGGAGGTTATCCTGTCTGTACATGACTATGGGGGCGGCCATCCTGTCTGTACATGACTATGGGGAGGCCATCCTGTCTGTACATGACTATGGGGAGGCCATCCTGTCTGTACATGACTATGGGGAGGCCATCCTGTCTGTACATGACTATGGGGAGGCCATCCTGTCTGTACATGACTATGGGGAGGCCATCCTGTCTGTTTATGACTATGGGGGAGGTTATCCTGTCTGTACATGACTATGGGGAGGCCATCCTGTCTGTACATGACTATGGGGAGGCCATCCTGTCTGTACATGACTATGGGGAGGCCATCCTGTCTGTACATGACTATGGGGAGGCCATCCTGTCTGTACATGACTATGGGGAGGCCATCCTGTCTGTTTATGACTATGGGGGAGGTTATCCTGTCTGTACATGACTATGGGGGCGGCCATCCTGTCTGTACATGACTATGGGGGCGGCCATCCTGTCTGTACATGACTACGGGGGAGACAGTCCTCTCTGTACATGACTATGGGGGAGGCCATCCTGTCTGTTTATGACTATGGGGGAGGTTATCCTGTCTGTACATGACTATGGGGGCGGCCATCCTCTCTGTACATGACTATGGGGGCGGCCATCCTCTCTGTACATGACTATGGGGGAGGCCATCCTGTCTGTTTATGACTATGGGGGAGGTTATCCTGTCTGTACATGACTATGGGGAGGCCATCCTGTCTGTACATGACTATGGGGAGGCCATCCTGTCTGTACATGACTATGGGGAGGCCATCCTGTCTGTACATGACTATGGGGAGGCCATCCTGTCTGTACATGACTATGGGGAGGCCATCCTGTCTGTTTATGACTATGGGGGAGGTTATCCTGTCTGTACATGACTATGGGGAGGCCATCCTGTCTGTACATGACTATGGGGAGGCCATCCTGTCTGTACATGACTATGGGGAGGCCATCCTGTCTGTACATGACTATGGGGAGGCCATCCTGTCTGTTTATGACTATGGGGAGGCCATCCTGTCTGTTTATGACTATGGGGGAGGTTATCCTGTCTGTACATGACTATGGGGGCGGCCATCCTGTCTGTACATGACTATGGGGGCGGCCATCCTGTCTGTACATGACTATGGGGGCGGCCATCCTGTCTGTACATGACTACGGGGGAGACAGTCCTCTCTGTACATGACTATGGGGGAGGCCATCCTGTCTGTACATGACTATGGGGGCGGCCATCCTGTCTGTACATGACTATGGGGGCGGCCATCCTCTCTGTACATGACTATGGGGGCGGCCATCCTCTCTGTACATGACTATGGGGGAGGCCATCCTGTCTGTTTATGACTATGGGGGAGGTTATCCTGTCTGTACATGACTACGGGGGCGGCCGTCCTGTCTGTACATGAATATGGGGGAGGCCATCTTGCCTAAGAAGCAGTTAAAGTGTGCTTTTGAGCTGGGAAAAACAAAGATGCTGGCACCTCTACCCACCTGATGCCCACTGTGTTAGCATACACCATTAGTATTATAGCACCACACAGGACGGCGGGACCTAGGGGAGGTTCGGGTGTCAAAGCCCTAAACTAAGCCTCAGACATCACCTACCGCAGAAGCGCCGTCCGTCTGGCGGCATCTCCTCCTCGCTCCCCCGCACTGGTCTTCAGCATCTCTTCTGGACGCAGTTTGGTCTGTAATACATCGTTGTTACAGATCCGTATCACGGACAGATGCGAATGCTCTTGTGAAACCGTCGCTGCTGCTTCCCACAAAAGACACATTAATAAAAGACGGTATTCGTACTCCCAAAATGGTGCCATTAAAAAGGCAACTCATCCGGCAAAACGCGTCCCTCCCTGCGGCGGCGCCAATAGGGAGGAAGGTCGGGGCTCCTGGGAATGGGGAGATGAGGAAACCCAAAGTATTGGTCAGTAGTGTCCAGTGATTAGGGGGTTAAAACCAACCAGGTTTGGGGATGGGACGGCTGCTCCGCGACCTGTCCCTAACGTGCATAAAGCTTACTGCCCTCACTGAGAGGTAAGTGCCCGGCTGTCCTGGGATCAGGTAGGTGGCGGGGCTGTGGGCACACTGGTGTAGGCATCCTCTGGATGGTCCTCCTTGCATTGTATTAGTCGACTCGGATGAGGGGTTTTTCAGTTGCATGAAAAAACAAATTGCGTTGCGTTCTGTACTTGTGTTTTCACGGACCAGAAGCCATTAACGTTACGGGAATGTATAAATGTGCAGCGCGGCTGCGGCGCTCGCTGTGTCCCCGGATGGGATCGTCCCCCCACCCCACTAACGTCTGTCGGGGAGCACAGTGATGCCTGCGGGTCTCTAGCCCTGAGGTATTAATGAAGCATCAGGTTAATTCTAAGCGTTCCCCTCCTGTGACCGGCTTCCAGGAGATCCCAGGAGATCCCAGGAGACCCCAGGAGACCCCAGGAGACCCCAGGAGATCCCAGAAGACCCCAGGAGACTCCAGGAGATCCCAGGAGACCCCAGGAGACCCCAGGAGACCCCTCGGCCTCCGTCAGCATTGATTGTCTTTTTAAAAAAAAGTGTGCATGTAAAGCATGCAGAGCTGAAAACACAAAAAAGCGTGACACACGGGCGGTGAATATGCAGTGTGTTTCAGCGGCTGACTATGCATACGCCCGTGTGAATGAGCCCCTAGTGGTAGATGTCCGCCCCGTGCTTGCAGGGTCGCCGCTCCTGTATAGCTGTAGTGCCGTACATATGGCGCTGTCCGCTGGAGAATAGTCATGATGGTGAGCGGTCTGAGCCCCGGACGTGTAAGGTGAAGCTCCTGGGCCCCACTGCAGAACCATGGGCCCCAACCATGAAGGGTATGGCATTCCTCTCCTCTTATGTGACTTCTGGGCTACAGGGGGCCCGGCCGGGCTGCTGCTTGTGGCCCCAGGTCGCTGGCTTGTTTTGCTGGGTGCTGTTTTCTGTCTTGCGTTTCTTCAGTGGCGTCTTCTGACCGGTTCTGCTGGCGGACATGGGGGTATATACGTGATTACAGGGACTGTCCTTCCAGCGACTCCTCCACGTTCCTCTGCCCTTCTGCTTTACGGATAACCACCGGTGGAGGGGATATCAAGGGTAGTCTGGGCCTGAGAATACACGAGGGAGGGGGCATCGTGCCCTTGTCTTATGAGGAGGGCAATAACTAGATTAACCCTTCATGCCTGGGCTCAGGCCACAATAAGGTCTGGCAGTGGCCGATGTGCTAGCTGTGCAGTCCGGAGGGCAGCGGGACGTTCGAGGATGGCACATGGACTCGGCCATTTGCTAAATGCTTGTTAACGCTCGTTGAACAAACTCTAATCCCTCCAGGCTGACCGGTCGGCCGTATAGTCCTTACAAAACCATGCTGACTACCCATTTGGTTTAACAGTAGTGACCACTGTTTCTTTAACGCGGGTTAGCTGATGCTCTTTTACTCTGGCCTGTAGGGTCCAAGGGTGCTGGCCCACCCATAAGGTCCAGCATGCTCCAGTCCTGAGGCCGCCAAAATCTCTGTCCTCCTGGAAGTGCAGCGTCTGAGGAGCAGGCCCTCAGCTGAAGAGACAGCGGGGTGGAGGGAAAACCTTATCATGGTGCTCTACCACCTCCTCCCCAAGGGTAGTGTGGGACCCAACCACGCTACTGCTGAGGACGATCATGGGGGTAGTAACCGTGGTTACCTGAAGTCCTGCTTGTCACACGTGACGCCAACGTTCCATCCTCTCCGGTGGATCTCTGACATAGTCTGTGAGTGAGAGCCTAGGACTGCATACTGCTGCCTTAACACTCTGCACCCCCCGGGAACGTTATGTTCTGCCCACTTACTTAACTCTTTTCAGACAAATAACCATAAATAAAGTAGTCCAGAGTGTCTTTTTCTGAACAAGGGGAAAAGAGACTTGTTGCTTATCCAGCGCCAACTTATTCCACAGCGCTTTCAGGTAATTTATTTATTACCCCCTCCCCTCCCAGAAAGCTGGGTACTCATTTTACCAATTTGGAATGACGTAAGGCTGAGTCACCCCTGATCCTCTACCTGAACCATGCGGGGATTGAACTCACAACCTTCAAGTTGTGAGAGCTTAGGACTGCATACTGCTGCCTTAACACTCTGCAGTAAAACACATGACTAGTGCTGTATCAGTGAGGACTTCTCGGACTCTTCCATGTCTAAACCCCTGGACCCTCTACATCACATGACCACACGTTTAGGCGTCTTCCGCACGGGCGATTTCCTTGAGTGATGTTTGTAGAGTCCATGCTTTTCTCTGGGTCCTTCCACACACGCCATGTTTTGCAGCGTGTGAGATTACAAAATGATGGCACGCTCTATACTTCCACGATCTGCGATTTATTGTATTTTTTTCCGTATCCCACGTTCACCTACAGCGCCGGTGATTTTCTAGCATCACACAGCAGCCACTAGCGGCACGCATGCCATGCGAGAAAACTGCCTGCTATGGATAAACCTCTGCTAATTCTCCATCAGAAGGGAGGCGAGAAAATGGCCAGCAGATATAAATCTCATACTGGCAACTAAAGCAACAGATAAACCGCCATCGATAACGCCGACCTGCCGCTGGGAAGGCGGGATCACATGCGGCGGAGTTGCCACGGACTTTCCACGCAGCCCCTCCACACGGAAATTCTGCAGCATTTATCGTAGCAGTAAAGGGATTTGGAAGATCTCACCCACAAGCTGTGGAAATGACCTGCGCCATACCCGTGTGGCATCCAATACTGCAGCATGTCGATTGTATCCCCGCCCCTGCTGCGGAATTCACTCACAATGAGGCGGTAGATTCCACAAGGTGTTCGTGATAAAACCAGCACCGAATGGCGCGAGTCTGGAGCGGGCATCCTGCAGCTGATCTGGAATGCCTACTGCGGGCATTCTGCTGGAAATGAGCCTGATGTGCACAGCTTTAAGCCCCATTCAGACGGGGCGATTGACAAACTATGCCCGACAATCGTTCCTGCACAGGAGCTTGTATCGCTGGCTCACAGCGGGGCGGCAGGAGCAGACCTCAGTTCTTGCTCTTCTCCACCCCCTGCCCCTCTCCATTCAGTTAACATGGTGGCCTACAATACTGAATGGCTGCCATTTACACTGCATAAACAATGAGCGATGCGTTTTACTATGACAGCGCAGTGTAAGTGGCAGCCAGTCAGTACTGAACAGCCACTACGTTAACTGAATGGAGAGGGGCGGGCGAGAACTGAAGTCCGCTCCTGCTGCCCCGCTGTGAGCCCGAGATGCAAGCACCGCAGCGAGTGTGTGCGGGCACGAGGGGCGGGCATCGTTTGCCCAACATTCATCCCATCTAAATGGGGCTATAGGTTGGACCCACATTTGACTGGCCACCAGACGTTCCGGTTCTGCACCTTCACAGTGGTGCAGTGAGCAGGAGTTGGCAGCAGTAGCTTGAGTTGGTGCGCCAGCTCTGGCCTAGTCACAGTGGTGGCTACACTGGCAGAAATGGTGGCTCATGCGGTAGGTGGGATTGCAGTGGCAGTCTTGGTGAGAGCAGTTGGTGATTAGTGTAAGTTCTTCGTGACGCCAGTGCATTTCAGTGAATGTTTCTGTGGTGATGAAATAAAGACACAAGTCCATAGAAGTATCAGTAACACTGAAGGCTTAACCTTAGGACTGAGTGCAAGATTCACTTTCCTTGGGGCAAACAGTAAATTCTCCAGCAGATGCAATGCCATACATTTATTCCTTGACCCTCTCCTAAAAAATGGGGTGTGGCTGCCAGGCTAAGTGAAGTGGTTTCTTACTAGGAGGTTATTTGTGGAGGAATGGAGGGAATAGTGCATGCTCTCCTGTGGACGCACTGACTTCTGACTATGGACGGACAAACTCACAGCTGCGGTGGCTGCATTCCTTCCAGCTTGCGTGGGGTCTGCCCTGGCACGGGTTCCTTCTTCTGGGCGCTGTCTGATCACTACGCTCGGCTCCTGCACCCCTCCAGCTTCCCGCTCTCCTTCTGCTGACTCGCTCCACTTTCCTGGGCTCCACTATACTCCTCCTACTCCACCAATCTCTGGGGCTTTGTCTCTCCTGGGTCACATGGCCAGCTTCCTCCAATCACAAAAATCCTCTCAGATGGAGAGGCACTGTTGTTGGGCAGATCACCTTTAACCCATTAATCAAGGAAAAACTGTGTTTTTCTCCTGAAGGGTGCCTCCTTTGTCCCCCTAAGGACTCCTAGCGGGGTCCCTGAGACCCAACCATCACTCCTGCACTGCCTGCCCCGGACAATCTGGCTGTTGTGTGGCTGCACTGTAGGGAAGGAGTGGAAGTGGGCAGCAGGTGGCTGCATAAGGGTATAAGGCCTGCTGTCCCATCCGGGCCATGGAATCCAAGGTATCGCCACAATGAGACACGGGCAGGGGCGATGCAAGATGGCCAGGTGGGGTCCCCGTCATTGTCAATGCTCTGACAACGTCGTCTCTTCTAACCATGACAACCAACAAGCTGGCCAACCAATTACTTCACTTGCAGGTAAATCCTGCCTGCAGGGAAGCGCCATACCATATATGAAGAGCAGGACTGGTGGAGCCCACTGTTGTGGTCAGCAAAGCAATAGAAGTACCAACCGTCCCTTCTGTGTAATGGCATCCTTCAGAGAAGAAGTTGCATCCTCCTATGCCATCAATGTGGAGCCCATATGGTAGGCACCACAGACAGAAGTGCATGAGTGCCAGATGTGGTGCCCTACACTCATGACTCTCCACTACTGGCCTTGGGCATTTCCACCGGAAGGTGAAAAGTCCAGGGGAGTGAGCTCCTCTGCCACCAGAACCCCCACCCCAAATAACATAAAGGAACAGCAGTGTATGTGGTAAGCAGACCCCATCAGGAGGACACCCCCCTCTACATATAGACTAGGGGTACATAGTGACAGCGTGTGATGTGTCACATGGCCAAAGATCGCAGTGGTGTGCTGCCTTCATCACAAATGAATGCTGTGACCTGGAATATGCTGTGACAACCCAACCCTGCTGGATTTCTTTTGAGTGATTGTAACCAGTCATGGCAGCCCTGGGGGGTCTTCAGAATGGCACCCCATGATCTTAGTGTAAGACCTGATCCCGACTGCTGTGTGCAGGAGTCAGACAGTCGGCACCTGCCTTGTATAGAGCCGGATTGGTTCCCCATCCCATTCCATACACACCCCGCACATGTAAGTATACGTCCTGGGGCATGAGGAGGTTAAAGACTTGCCATTCATGCATGGAACCCTTAGACCCCTCTGCACCTCACCAGTGGCTATTTGGCACAGATCTATGACCTTTCTGGAGTTGAACCAGGAATAGAGTTCTCTCCCATGTTTGTTGCTCTTCATGGTTATGATCACGGTCTGATACTGTCTCCAGATGAGGTCTCCAAGAGATGGAATGAGGACACCTTGTTTGGTTACCAGTACCTGAATGGAGTTAACCCGATGATGATGCATAAATGTCTTAACCTACCGCAGAACTTCCCAGTCACCAGCAGCATGGTGGCTACATCTCTGGGGACCTCCAAGGTCCTTGATGAAGAGCTTCAGGTGGGGCATTTTGAGTGAGGACAGCAACTACTAATGAAGCTTCTCTGACATGTCATGACCATGTGCTGATCTTCCAGAACAGGAACGTCTTCCTGGCCGACTACAAGATTCTCCAGGGAATTCCTATTAAGGACTCTATTAATGGGAAGCGTCAATACATGACAGTCCCCATGTGTCTGCTGTGGAAGGACCCCCAGGACCAGCTGCTCCCCATCGCTATCCAGGTAATGTCCAGTCACCCCATGGAGCATCTTCAGTGTTTCACCCTCATTCTTGCTCCTCCTGCATGTGGCCATATTTCAAATCCTTATGGCACAGCAGTAAGAAAGGAAGCCATGTTTTCATTTCCCCTACATAAAGTTGTGAGGTTACTTCACGTTATGTAATTTTACACTGGAATTCACTTGCACGCATCTTTACTTATGAGTATGAGGGTACACCTCTGTGACGGAGTACTTCAATCATTACCAACCACTGCCCTCACAATACTCCATACTCATAGTTGTACTCCCCAATCTGCAGCATGACAACATGGTGGCCTCATGCACCGTAGGTGCCAGGGTAGATATACTCTGTAGAGTATTCCATGGCACTGCAGACTCTACACACCATAAATATACCGGCATCTCAGATACAATCTTGTCTCACATAAGATTGTATCTGTACATAACACTGCTACTCAAAGTGCCTTGTCCTTCTTCAGCCCCGGGTCATCGGCTCCTTTTGCTGGCAGATCGTGTCTTCAGAGCCCTTGAGTCTCTTGCACACTGCTGCTGTGTTCTATGCAGGTTTCTCTTGCTGCTCTACACATTCTCACTGCTGCTGGGCTCTGCTGCTACTCAATGCATCATCTTGTGGTGCACCTGCAATAACTTGCATGGCCACCGTGACATCACCTCAGGGTAGAGCTTAGTCATTCACAGTCCCAGCGTAGAAGCAGTCCTAGTGAGTTTCAGGGCCTTCCTCGGGTGTGGTTGAAGATCTTTTCACTCCAGTTGCTGTAAATCATGTGACCTCTGTCTCGGAAGGTCCTTGATCAAGTAAGTGAAGATAAAGTCCCCTGGTGCAAGCACCGAGTCATGACTGACTTCTAGGGTGATGTCATATCATGATGTGTTCTTGACAGACTGTTTTAGCAGGGGGATTTGCCATTGCTTTCTACCAAATGTATGGAGAGACTTGTTCATGGAAGCTGCAGGCACATAATGCAAGGAGCATCTTAAGACTCTTAGCTATAGGCCAAATGGTCATTAATTCTATCTGCCCCAACGCTGCATGGAAATGCCGTGTCCACAGGTGGTGGCAGAGGAGATAAGTGGCATCAGAAGTGTCTTGTATCTGTCCCCAAAGATATGAGTGTTAGTTTATCTTACATCTAGTGTGAAGATGACCCTTCCCTGCCTGCCAAGCACCCAAACAAGTTCCTACAGACACTGAACCAGCAGGGAATGCTTTGAGAACTCATTACTGAAGCTGCAGTACAGTGTGCGCTGCTCTGGAGAATAATACAGGCTGTAACTCGGGATAGACTTTAAGGCTAGCTCACCCAGACATGGATGCTATGTACTGACAGTCCAGAAGGGGCCTTGATGCATGTTGGTATCTAGGTTAGCAGCATTGCATATGATGGTGCCATCAGTACACTTGAGCAGATATGACTTTCAAGCTGATTTTCTTCTACACCTCTAAGATTCTTTGAATGTCTCATCTGCTTTCATGATAGTTGGGTCAGACTCCAGGAGAACAGACACCGATCTTCCTGCCGAGTGACTACAAGTGGGACTGGACCTTGGCCAAGATTTGGGTGCGCAATGCTGAGTTCCAGGTGATTCAAGGTGAGTGTGAGACATCAGTGTGAGATATCCACCCCATGGTTGGGTCTCAGATTGAACAGGATGTGTGAAGAGCCAAATAGTTTATGTACTGAATATTGCTCATACCCTGACCCCCCCCCCCCCCAATGATATTCTGGCTCCATCTAAGACCCAATCTCAGAGTCCTGATCCCTAAAGGTTGGTGGGCATGACTCATGGTGCCTACTGAAAACCAAACCTGGTACACAAGTAAGGAGCCCACTGACCACTCAGCTGGTACAACCATCAGTATTAATCCTCTCTAACCAATGGAGCCCTGCGGTAATGGCGGACATGTATCAGACGCTCGGCTCTGGTTTACTGTATATTTTACTACAATTCTACAATCTCTGCTCAACCGACAACCAGATTCATTCTTCATTCTCATTATTTCTCCAGCTCCTCGTGCCTCATCTGCACTACACTCTGGACATCAACACTCTCGCCAGAAAGGATCTCATTGGACCTGGGGGCGTCTTTGATCAAGTGAGACCCTGATAGCCTGTCATATTGTATGTAGACATGACAACCTCTCGGCCATGATGTACAGGCTGGTTGTCAGTAGGAATAGATAAATGGCTATTAGTGTAGTATGTGTGGTGCTCAGGGATATTACAGTAATTGGGGGACGAGGTACGTTGTGTGGAGTCACCTTTCACTTTTTTTCTCTTTCTCTCAGACTACGGCTGTTGGTAAAGAGGGGTATAAAGATTTGGTGCAGAGAGCGATGGAGGAGGTAACTTACAGCACCCTCTGCCTGCCTGAAGACATTGAGGCTCGAGGATTGGATTCTGTTCTCAAATACTTCTATAGGGATGATAGGAAGATGATCTGGGAAGCGATGGAGAGGTGCAGTATCCTGTCTGCACCTCTGGTAGTCATAACACCCTGTAGAACATCCTCATACTGCATAGACTACAGATACAGCATGGAGCAACCACATTAATAATGCATACTACATTGCTAGACAAGATTTAAGTCGAACCCTACCCACCGAGTCCTACTTGGTCCAGAGATGAAACTGCCCAGCTTTGGCTAACTGGGTCCAGCAGGTGCCAGTAGGGTACACTGGTCTATACTGCCTCTAGGAGATGGGTGATCAAATAGGGGTACAGATGGGGGCCAGGTATACACAAGCTGACAATTTTTAGTCGAATGAAAGTTTGGAGGTTGCATTCCTCCATAATACGGAGATTCGGTGACGGTTACTCGTGGTGGTGGTTGTTGCTACTTTTCTCCCTTCATACTCCTGGGTGGCTGCACCTCCCAGGGTATATCATGGCTCTCCTCAGGCTTACACTCAGGGTTTCTGTATTCTGCCCACCAGAATGCATACTTCTCCTTGAGTCTGTGGGCCACTCACTTCCTCTCTAGACTGCAAGTAATTCTTGCTGACTGTGCCTTTGGAGTATCTGCTTCGTAGTTTCAGGATCCCGCACCAGTGGGCCTCACTTGCTCTTGTATCCTCAGACCTGCTACATGCCCTGCTCTCGATGGTCACACTGCTTTCTCTTCTGACTGGGTCTCACATCTGCGTCCAGGAACCACCTTCTTGGGATTATTACCCCTTTGCTCTTCGTCTCGATAGTGGGTCTCAGATTCGCACCCCCAAGGATGCAGCAAGAATTCTTGCTCTGCCAACCACTGTATGGGATCGGGTCCACTTATTAACTAACTCCTCCCACCAGGCTAACCAGAAGCAAGGATGTTCCTGGAGTTCTTTACCTTGGCTGGTTGTCTGTTAACCATTTAATTGCTGCAGCTTGCACATATAGCATTTCCGGTCCTCCAGGCACCACCCGGCTCAATTAAATCTATAAGCCAGCATTAGCGCGGTCTTTAGAATGGTGCACATCTATTTCCTAGAACAATCATGAGGCTTTTTGCAAAGCACTTGGGGTGCTACACTGGCCCCCAGCTGCTAACTGTAAGATGGAGGGCGGCGGTGGGGGGGTGGGGGTGGGGTGGTTAATGAACTATGGCTGTACCAATAATGATTGGGGGAGCAGCTGGAGAAAACCCTACATCATGAGGATGACAATCTAATCCTCTTCTGCTTTACAGATTTGTTTCCAACATGATGGAACATTATTATAAGAGTGACGAGTCGGTGTGGACAGATCCAGAACTGCAGGCCTGGGTGGCTGAGATCTACGAGAAGGGATTACTAAGTAATAAATCCTCAGGTACAACTGTCAAAATGTAAGTTAGGAGGGCCCAGGTCAGGGAAGGGTGCTTCCCCCTAGATACAGGGGAATGGAAACTGCTGGGGCCCTCCAGGAGGAACCGACCCAAATGGCACAGGATGACTGAAGGGTAAAGTCCCCTGTTGCAAGCACTGAGTCATGACTGACTCCTTGGGTAATGTCACATTGTCTAGGCAGACTGTTTTTGTGGGGTGGCTTGCCATTGCCTTCACCAACAGTTTGACTAGGGTGTCCTAATCTACGTATCCGGTACTGGTGCCAGCAGACCTTCATGGCCAAGGTCTAGCCATACCGGACTAGTTGTGGACCTTCGGTGTAGTGCATAACTGTAGGTGAGTCATAACTAGAGATGAGCGAGCACCAAAATGCTCGGGTGCTCATTACTCGAGTCGAGCTTTTCGTAATGCTCGAGGGCTAGCTTGTTTTGAGTAACCTACCCCATTGAAGTCATGAGGGAGGTTATGTGAATCACCTGAAAACATCAGAAAGTGATGGAAACGCCACAGAAATGGATAGGAAACAGCACTGGCAGCATGCATGGGTGCATCTGAGGCTCCCAGGTCACACTAATATGCCAAATTGTGGGCAAGAGCCTGGTAGTCATCCCCCTAACAATTTACTTGGGACAGACCATAAGCAGCAGGACACGGGCTGGCACATCTTAGCTAAGCACCACACTAGGTGCAATGAAGGCCAATCACCAATTTTTCCCAGCGCAGCATCCAGCTGTCCCCATCCCAGATGGGCTAAGGTGGACCCCTTTCGCCTACTTTGTTGACGGGAGCTCTGCGACACCGTAGGCCGGTCCTTCCGGCTCCTGACGTTCGATGGACCGACGCCGTGCCCGCACGGAGTGGCCCTCTCCTCTCGTCCCGGGGGTTCAAGTCAACCCGCCTTTGTCCATGAGTACTGGCAGAGAGCTGGCAGTCTTTGACCTATTTAGAAGGAGTGGGGGCGCGCACACTGGAGTCAATGCACCGCAGCTGCCCCTCTTTCACCTCCCTTTGGGACAGAGCCACAGAGTCCCCACTCTGCCTGTCCGCCCGCGGTAGCCCCCCCTCAGAGCGGCCAGGCACACAACGACACCTCTGGCGGTTGAGGAAGCGTGCAAGGAGAAAAAAAAATTTAAATCTCTCCCCGAGGGGCTTGTTGACCAGTGCCCTAGGGAAAGACTGCACGAACTATAAAGAAATTAGTGACCAAAGATGGACACTGCACTGGGATAGGTTTCCATACTCTGTGTGACCCTTTTAAAATTGAGCTTCACAGCTGACAAATCACAGACAAATTAATGTAAGATTATAAGTGCCATCCCATGCCACCTCCGTCGCAGCATTTCATTACCCACAAACGCCAGCATAGGGGGTCTCAGAGGCCAGGACTTCTACAAAAGCTACTTGGTACAAAGATTAGTGTTACATGGGCGACAGAGGTTATTGATCACAAGGCTTATTGACATCTACCAAATAGTCTCAAAGCTCTTAAGGCCCGTCTCAGACACAGAATTACCTAAGTCCGGATATTGCTGCTGCGTTAGACAATATTTCTGCTATCACTGTGTGTCTTCTCTGTTAACATAGCTCAGCCGTATTTAATTTGTCTGTTGACTTCTTATCCTAAAATCCTAGTTCCTGGCACTACAAAGCAAAGGTATTAGTCTTCTATTTAAGGGTCAATAGTCCAATACAAGGTAAGAAACATAGACTTATTGCATTCTGAAACTTAACACTTTATATTCCATGACACAGGAGTGTAGGTGAACCCCTGAAACATTTCTGTAGCAAGTGTATAGGTGAACCCCCTAAAAGATTTGTTTACCAAGAGTATAGGTAAAAACCTGAAAGATTTTTTCAGCGACAGCTCGTACTTGCTTAATGGGATTCAAGTGGCGGTCCACCGACAGGCAAGCTACCGCCTCTACCAGCCCCTGCCTCTCCCCGAGGGGCTTTTTAACCAGTTCCCCAGGGAAAGACAGCATGTACTATGAAGAAATTAAAGTGGCCAAACCAGGCACTGTTTCACCCCACCCAGGACCTCGGCCTCTACCCACACCCTCATTCAGACGTCCACATCCTCGTCCTCGACCCTTACCCCTAAGGGTATTTTACATACGCTTTAAGCCAAAAATAGACAGTGTAAAATGTGTACAGTCTTGTGTGTCCTCTCGATCTGCACTATATAACACTTGGGCCTACTATGCAAATGCTTCCGGCCAAAAACAAATAAAAAAAAATAAAAATGAGGGCAGTTTTGTTAGTTCCTATATAGTCTATGTACACCAGTAGCAGTTACTGTATAGAGCCGGTAACAGTATGCAATATAAAGCCTGGGTGCTTGTGAATGCTTTGTGCGAATTACTGCTCCCAGGCAGCCAAACTGATGATGCACACAATGAGAGGAGTTGTAGTCCTAGAAAGGACTGTTGGGTTCCAATAATTCCAATCCCATGCCACCTCACAAAATTTCATGAGCCATGAACGTGGGCATAAAGCGGACTCAGATGCCAGTACTTCTACACATCTCCACAATTCAATATCCCATTCTACAACAAAAGATTTTTTTTACCCAGAGTGCAGGTGAACCTCTGAAAGATTTGTTTGGTTCGGCTTGTGATTTAAAAAGTCATATTGAAATGGTCTCGGCTAGAGATGAGCGAGGACCCAAACTCTCTCGTCGCCGATCTGCTCTGGCCAGTATTCACTGTACACCCGCTGCTTTCCACTGTAAATATGTGTTCTGGAACTGTCTGTACTGTATGATGTTCTCCACTCCCTAGTGAGTACAGGTCACCTAGCAACTGCTGGGGGCAGGGTTAGCCAGGCTTAACAAGAAAAGAGGATCTGTGGTTGGTAGAATACAATCCCTTTATAGGTAGAGCTAGTGTGGTGGTATAAAAGGAGCTGGTGGAGCTAAGTCAGTCTAGCCAGATCAGATCAGAGGAGTCTGAAGGAGCCTGGGGTGTAGTAGAAAGCCTCTGCCAAGTCATCGCTGAGCAGCCAGTGCAGTGGGAAGGAAATAACATCACAAGTGTGAGTACTCAAGCAAGTGGAGAAGCTAAGAAGAGGAAAGAAACTAAGTCAGCCAAACGTAGGCACAGCCAGGGAAAGAAGCATGAAGGAAAAACAAAGCATACAAATGTAGTTTGTTGTACCTGAGGAAAATGCAGACCTGATTAATACCTGAACATGTAACTGTACTAAGTCATGGCATGTGAACTGTATGAAGCATTTCAATCTGAACTCTCATTTGCTCTTGAGGAATAAAGCTGTTTTGGTTTACTTTGCAACCTGACTCCTGGAGTCCCTTTCCACCAATGTAACACCTGCCCTGAAGTACCACACTACGTGCAGCAGGGGAATAGAGGTTCTACCTCTGTTATACATATTTATCCACTTTTTGGCATTTATTTTTGTTCAAAACGGGTCCCTACCTGTATACAGACTGGCATCACAACAAAACCTTTTTCCCTACCCAACTCTGCTGGTAGCACCCCACTGGGGTATCACAATCTTAACCTGCCCAACCCTGCGGGCAGCACACAAAAGGAACTGCCAAATTTACCACTCTGCAGTACCAAGCCAGGCCACATTTTTCATCTGGAGAGGAGCAGCCATGCCACTGTGACTACCACCATTTTGCACCGCTTCTGTCCATGAGTGGTGGGCATCTACCGCCCTTCAGGCCCTTTGGGCCCTCCGAGCCTGTTTCTCCATCAATTTGCCAACCACTTCTTATCCTATTGATGGCCCAATCTCCCCGTCCGTCTCTCCACTCCTACCACTCACTTCTTCCCTAGAGCTCTCCATGCTTACAGCTTCCCACACGCACAAAGATGACATATCGCTTGATTTGGTTTTCCTCCATCTTTGTCCTGCTTCTGACTTTGCAATCTCCTTTCCCCCTCCGGTCACAACTTCCTCTGCTTTACTGTCAGGTGTCTCATCTGATTCAGGACTCTCCTACCTGCTGTACACAGGAATCTACAGGCTGTCTACGCTCAGCAAGTCTCAGACTCCTAAGGCTGGGGTTACACGAGCGGGTCGCATACCGCGAATGGGAGGCCTGCAGCGGATTGCAGCTGTGAGCCCGGCTGGTGACCCTGCGTACGGCTGTGTACTGTACTGTATATGACTGCTTACGCATGCAGGCGGTCATGCACAATACTGATTTGTTTTGTTTGTATTCCCACACCGTTGCCTAGCAATAACGCGGGCGCCCATGCGCAGTACAACTCCTTATAGATCCACAACTATAGAGCACAAGGGCCTCTACTACATGGATCTATGTGGTAAAATGGAACATGCTGCCTTCTATTTTTTTCCAAGCAGATTACACCATTCTGACCTGCTACAGTAAGTGGGATTGTGTAATCCCATGTATTAGTTTGAACAGCGTACGACCGCGGAATATACGGTGGCAGAACCCACAATTCAACTCCGGTCGTGTGAGACCTTCCTTAGTTGTCGCTGTTCCCGATCTCTTCCCAATCTGGCTGCTGAGTACTACAGTAACACTCCTAAACCTGCAGTAGATGAAGCTGCGCCCCCAGGGGCGACGGGGATGGAGAAAATCACAAACGGCTGTAGATTTCCTCCACTACAAATTCCTGCTCGGAACCTAAAGCTTCGCCCTTCACAATCCAAACCAGCTGCCTTCACCTCTCCTCTCCTCAATATCCAACAACCCAAAAGACTCTGATGCTCCGCAACCATAAAATACGGCCCCCTACGAGGGTCTCAGTGGTGACCATCTGGCGGCCTTTTTCAAGGAGAAAACTGACATCTGGCAGGAAATAACGTTCCCATCCCGAGCAGCTTTGATCCCCTTCCCTCCTGCACCCCTCCACTTCACTCTCAGCAGAAGACGTCTCCAGGCTCGGAGACCCTCAACCCTTTCTGGTTTTTGTTGTCTACATTTTACAGAAACCGCTAATACTAAAGTGCCAAATGGTCTTCTGACCCCAAATCAAATGGCGACCGCTCTCTACTGATCCTCTTGGATGTCTCTGCGTCATTTGACACCATAATCACTAAGTTGTCCTCAATATGCTCTATTCTATTGGTCTTCAAGATACTTTGCTTTCATGATTTTCCTTTGTGACTGCTCGCTCAGTGTCTCATTCGCCGCCTCTACTTCTCCGCTTCCTTTTGCTGTTGGTTCCTCAAGGTTCGGTCCTCTCCTCTTTTTCATTTACATGGCCCCTATTGGGCAAACTGGATATGGGTTTCTATACCATCTGTACGCTGGCGATACTCAATTTTATACTTCATGACATCACATCTTCTACAAAACATCATTGTCTGTCCGCTGTCACCAACACTACGTCATCGCTCTATATCAAACGGAACCTCTCAAAAACTGAGCTTCTTGTGTTTCCACCATCTACTGCCCGACCTAATCCTGATTGCTGCATCTGAATCTGTGGCGCCACCATCACTCCTTGGCAGTATGCCCGCTCTCTTGGGATCACTCCTTGGCAGTACGCCTGCTGTCTTGGGATCACTCCTTGGCATTACGCCTGCTGTCTTGGGATCACTCCTTGGCAGTATGCCGCTGTCTTGGGATCACTCCTTGGCAGTACGTACGCCTGCTGTCTTGGGATCACTTCTTGGCAGTACGCCTGCTGTCTTGGGATCACTCCTTGGCAGTACGCCTGCTGTTTTGGGATCACTCCTTGGCAGTATGCTGCTGTCTTGGGATCACTCCTTGGCAGTATGCTGCTGTCTTGGGATCACTCCTTGGCAGTATGCTGCTGTCTTGGGATCACTCCTTGGCAGTACGCCTGCTGTCGTGGGATCACTCCTTGGCAGTACGCCCGCTGTCGTGGGATCACTCCTTGGCAGTATGCCGCTGTTTTGGGTTCACTCCTTGGCAGTATGCCGCTGTCTTGGGATCATATTTGATGACAGGCTTTCCCTCACTCCCCATATTCAGTCACTTGCTCGCTCATGTCATCTGCACCTCAAAAACATCTCCAGAGTTTATCCTTTACTCACTGGGTATACAAAAAACTCTTCCTGTCGCCCTGATCCATCCTTGACTTAATTACTGCAACCACCACTAGGGGTCACAGGGGTCAATTGCAACCTGGCCCCTTAGTGTACAGGGGCCAGCAAGCCCTTGCCATATGCAGTTTTAGCACCGCGGGGTGGCTGTGGATGGCATCCAGGGAGGGGAGGGACTGTTGTATGGGTAGCCGACAGCCAATTTCAGGCTGCTGACACCCTTTTGGAGTGTGGCCCTCCCGTCCACTGAGAGATTGCTGCGTGATTGGTCTGGCTGGCAGTGCACTGAAAGTGAAAATGAGTCTGCTGACCATGTGGTACAACAAGGTATATACCGCATGTAAACTTGTATGTATAGCTGGCATAACTTATACCAGCTGTACATATATAATTATATACAGGAGATATCAGGTTATAGGAGCATGGTCTATCAAACTACTAACAACCACTTGTCCGTTAGTATGTGAGTGAGTGATTCTCATGCTCTGCCCCTGGCAAAGTCATAGCTCCGCCCACTGAGAATACAACTAAGCCGTTATCTCAGACACAACTCAGCAGTCCTGACAAGAGCCACTGACCTACCGTCATCACAGATCAGCAGTCCTGGCAGGAGACACCAACCTACTGCTGCCACAGAGCAGCGGTCTTGACAGGAGACACCGACCTACTGCCACGACAGAGATCCATTGGGTTCAAGGACCAGCGGTGACGTCACTGCTGTGGGAGGAGCCATTCTGGAGTTTGGTAGTACTGTATACTGGATAAGCCAACATAAACTATCAGGACCTGTAATGACATCACTGTCGTGTGATCACCTGTGTGGGTGGAGTCAGAGATCACATGACCAGGGGCTAATCACTGTATCCAAGAGCTGTGTGTGTCATGTGTGCAGTCAGCATAAATGTAGTAGAGCTGCGAGTGACTGTTTGTCTAATGTGCCGTGCCTATAATGTGTAAAGTCAGCATGGATGTATGTCATGTAGCACAGCTGTGTTTGTAACATCCACATGTCATGTAGCACAGCTGTGTTTGTCAGGCGCATGTCATGTAGTAGAAATGAGTTTGCAACATGCGTATGTACTGTGGCACAGCTGTGTCTGTCACGTGCATATAATGTAGTAGAGCTGTGTTTGTACCATGCGCATGTCATATGCCAAAGCTGTGTCTGTGACGCACATGTCATGTAGCAGGGCTGAGTTTGTGACATGCACATGTACTGTGGCACATCTGTGTGTGTGTGTGATGTGCATGTAGCAGAGCTGTGTGGTGCATTTCGCCACCAGAAACACTGCTACTATAATTTCCTAATAATTACTAGTAGCACTAGACACAGGGATCCCCAGGTTATATATCACTATACGCAGGGGGATGTATTGCTTAATATTCTCCTAAGTTCAAAATTGGAAGGCTGAGAAAGACAAACCCTGACATATAAAACCAATTCCTATCTGGTCCAATCGGGACAATACATATATGAGGTAGTCAGAGACTTCCCCAGGTATAATATTGTAAGACCCAGATGCCAATATTGGACCAAGGGGTTGTTCCAACCGATATACTTGAGAAGCCTATAATGAATAAGCCCCACCAGGTTTATAGTTGTCCTAAATAGAACCAAATAGCCCAAGTCAATAGTGAGATGGGATATGTTGGGGGACCTCTAGTACCTCCCCCAGTACTCAGCACTCAAGAGTCACAAACCTAATACACTAGCTCTAGATATTCTGCTCTGATAGTCAAGATGGCCAAGATGGCTGACTATCTCCACACGTTTCTGCCGTGTGACCGCCTCTTCAGGAACCAAAGTGAACCTATGTACCAACCTGTGGTGCTAACCACAATGGTAGTAGAGAGGGCTTCTCACAAGAGACCTCTAAATTACTAGCCAGAGGAGTCTAAATGCCTTAATACTCAATGCTTAATGTTACTGTGTGCCTTAGTAAACAAAACAATGGGGCTATAATTAGTGGAAAACATGTCCAATTGAGTGGGATCAGTGCTCCCTATAGAGAAGCCCAGAACTAATAACCCTGATGGTCCATCCAAAATAAAGGACCAGACTATCACCAGTGGGACTAGTATCCTCAACAATGGCCAGAGTAAATACATCAAGACCAAAGAAGCCCCATCCCAATACTAAGGTCTGGCACAATTCCCTGATAGTTCAGCGGTGCGGCCCCTACCTCTACGCTACTGCCTAAATGGGAAGATCAAATTAAGGAGCAAAGGTAGAAAGGATTGTGGAGAGGTGCCCCAAAATAACAAAGCAGGAGACAAAGCCTGCAGTCCTGATGGTGGACTTGGTATGGTGTGACTTCCCTGGCTAAAGTGTCTCCTTATATAAGAACACTTGTTGTTGTCAGCCGTTTAGTGGTTCACGACCCTCGGTGACCCTACAGGCGAGCTCCTCCATGTTTCTTGGTTTTGTTTCTTGCAGTTGTGTGATCTCCATGCCAGTATCGGCTCTGACTGTATCGGCCATCGTGTCCTTTGGCTCCAGGTCTTCTTATGCCGCTCATCTGTGCAAACCCTTATGTCTCTGCATAGCCTGAGCTTATCAAGGCTTTACAAATACCGATGCCCCGGCTAAGGTGGAAAAGTGTGTAATAAAGAGACAACGTGGCTGTCCACCAGAGGCCTTATGTGACGTCACGGGGGCAGAGAGGGCGAAAACACAAGTACAGAAATAAGAAAATATACATAAAAAGTAAGTGACCCCAAACCGTCGCTGTGCGCACCCTGTAACACAATCCCAAAGTGTCTGAAACAATGTGGAAGCCGCCTGCACTCTATTGTAGCGTAAAAATACTAATAAAAAAACAACTTTAAATGGAAAAAAAAAAATCATTTGTAGCTTTTCACCCCAATAAAAGTGGACGATCCGGAAAAAAAATCACCGAAGATATTTAAAAACTCGCCCAATAAGTCAGAGAGAAAAAAGTGCAGCGAAAATGATTTTGGTAGCTGAAGTAAAAAAAATCGGGCAGTAAAACCTCCACAGAAGTATCCGGGCTTATCTACACAAGCGTGTACCGGTGTGTTCAGGGCCGGCCGATAGGGACCCACGCCTGCCAGAAAATGGGCTGTAAGGGCTTATTCACAGGAGCGTATAGCAGTCAGGTTTTCAGGGCCGGCTGATATACGCTTCCATCTGAGCAGCCCACCCCTCCCTCCCCCTCGCCGGCTCTCTGCCTCTTTCCTCACCTCCGGCTCTATTCAATGGGAGTGGGCGGGATGGGGGCGGAGCTAAGCTGTGGCCCCCTCCCTGCAGTCAGCAATGGGAGTGGGTGGGACAGAGCGGAGCTTAGCTCCGCCTTACTCCTATCATTGCAAATGCTGGAGTGGAGGAGAGTGGCAGAGAGCCGGTGAGGGGAGGGTAGGGGTGGGCTGCTCAGATGGAAGCGTATGTCGGCCGGCCGGGAAAACCTGACTGCTATACGCTCCTGTGAATAAGCCCTTACAGCCTATTTTCTGGCAGGTGTGAGTCCATACCTTGATATTGTTACGGCAAAAACATATAGCCTGCGGAGGGACAGCAGAGTGTACCCTGTGAATGACGTCATATGACCCATGTTAGGGCGATAGCCTGATGAGGGACAGCAGAGTGTACCCTGTGAATGATGTCATATGACCCATGTTAGGGCGATAGCCTGCTGAGGGGCAGCAGAGTGTACCGTGTGAATGACATCATATGACCCATGTTAGGGCGATAGCCTGATGAGGGACAGCAGAGTGTACCCTGTGAATGATGTCATATGACCCATGTTAGGGCGATAGCCTGCTGAGGGACAGCAGAGTGTACCTTGTGAATGACGTCATATGACCCATGTTAGGGCGATAGCCTGCTGAGGGGCAGCAGAGTGTACCGTGTGAATGACATCATATGACCCATGTTAGGGCGATAGCCTGCTGAGGGACAGCAGAGTGTACCTTGTGAATGACGTCACATGACCCATGTTAGGGCGATAGCCTGCTGAGGGACAGCAGAGTGTACCTTGTGAATGACGTCACATGACCCATGTTAGGGCGATAGCCTGCTGAGGGACAGCAGAGTGTACCTTGTGAATGACGTCACATGACCCATGTTAGGGCGATAGCCTGCTGAGGGACAGCAGAGTGTACCATGTGAATGACGTCACATGACCCATGTTAGGGCGATAGCCTGCTGAGGGACAGCAGAGTGTACCTTGTGAATGACATCATATGACCCATGTTAGGGCGATAGCCTGCTGAGGGACAGCAGAGTGTACCTTGTGAATGACGTCACATGACCCATGTTAGGGCGATAGCCTGCTGAGGGACAGCAGAGTGTACCTTGTGAATGACGTCATATGACCCATGTTAGGGCGATAGCCTGATGAGGGACAGCAGAGTGTACCTTGTGAATGACGTCATATGACCCATGTTAGGGCGATAGCCTGCTGATGGACAGCAGAGCGTACCTTGTGAATGACATCATATGACCCATGTTAGGGCGATAGCCTGATGATGGACAGCAGAGTGTACCTTGTGAATGACGTCATATGACCCATGTTAGGGCGATAGCCTGCTGAGGGACAGCAGAGTGTACCCTGTGAATGATGTCATATGACCCATGTTAGGGCGATAGCCTGATGAGGGACAGCAGAGTGTACCTTGTGAATGACGTCATATGACCCATGTTAGGGCGATAGCCTGCTGAGGGACAGCAGAGTGTACCCTGTGAATGATGTCATATGACCCATGTTAGGGCGATAGCCTGATGAGGGACAGCAGAGTGTACCTTGTGACTGACATCATATGACCCATGTTAGGGCGATAGCCTGCTGAGGGACAGCAGAGTGTACCTTGTGAATGACGTCATATGACCCATGTTAGGGCGATAGCCTGCTGAGGGACAGCAGAGTGTACCGTGTGAATGACATCATATGACCCATGTTAGGGCGATAGCCTGCTGAGGGACAGCAGAGTGTACCTTGTGAATGACGTCACATGACCCATGTTAGGGCGATAGCCTGCTGAGGGACAGCAGAGTGTACCATGTGAATGACGTCACATGACCAATGTTAGGGCGATAGCCTGCTGAGGGACAGCAGAGTGTACCTTGTGAATGACATCATATGACCCATGTTAGGGCGATAGCCTGCTGAGGGACAGCAGAGTGTACCTTGTGAATGACGTCACATGACCCATGTTAGGGCGATAGCCTGCTGAGGGACAGCAGAGTGTACCTTGTGAATGACGTCATATGACCCATGTTAGGGCGATAGCCTGATGAGGGACAGCAGAGTGTACCTTGTGAATGACGTCATATGAACCATGTTAGGGCGATAGCCTGCTGATGGACAGCAGAGCGTACCTTGTGACTGACGTCATATGACCCATGTTAGGGCGATAGCCTGCTGAGGGACAGCAGAGTGTACCCTGTGAATGACGTCATATGACCCATGTTAGGGCGATAGCCTGCTGAGGGACAGCAGAGTGTACCTTGTGAATGACGTCATATGACCCATGTTAGGGCGATAGCCTGATGATGGACAGCAGAGTGTACCTTGTGAATGACGTCATATGACCCATGTTAGGGCGATAGCCTGCTGAGGGACAGCAGAGTGTACCCTGTGAATGATGTCATATGACCCATGTTAGGGCGATAGCCTGATGAGGGACAGCAGAGTGTACCTTGTGAATGACGTCATATGACCCATGTTAGGGCGATAGCCTGCTGAGGGACAGCAGAGTGTACCTTGTGAATGACATCATATGACCCATGTTAGGGCGATAGCCTGCTGAGGGACAGCAGAGTGTACCCTGTGAATGACATCATATGACCCATGTTAGGGCGATAGCCTGCTGAGGGACAGCAGAGTGTACCATGTGAATGACGTCACATGACCCATGTTAGGGCGATAGCCTGCTGAGGGACAGCAGAGTGTACCTTGTGAATGACATCATATGACCCATGTTAGGGCGATAGCCTGCTGAGGGACAGCAGAGTGTACCTTGTGAATGACGTCACATGACCCATGTTAGGGCGATAGCCTGCTGAGGGACAGCAGAGTGTACCTTGTGAATGACGTCATATGACCCATGTTAGGGCGATAGCCTGCTGAGGGACAGCAGAGTGTACCTTGTGACTGATGACATATGACCCATGTTAGGGCGATAGCCTGATGAGGGACAGCAGAGTGTACCTTGTGAATGACGTCATATGACCCATGTTATGGTGATAGCCTGCTGATGGACAGCAGAGTGTACCTTGTGAATGACGTCATATGAACCATGTTAGGGCGATAGCCTGCTGATGGACAGCAGAGCGTACCTTGTGACTGACGTCATATGACCCATGTTAGGGCGATAGCCTGCTGAGGGACAGCAGAGTGTACCCTGTGAATGACGTCATATGACCCATGTTAGGGCGATAGCCTGCTGAGGGACAGCAGAGTGTACCTTGTGAATGACGTCATATGACCCATGTTAGGGCGATAGCCTGATGATGGACAGCAGAGTGTACCTTGTGAATGACGTCATATGACCCATGTTAGGGCGATAGCCTGCTGAGGGACAGCAGAGTGTACCTTGTGAATGACATCATATGACCCATGTTAGGGCGATAGCCTGCTGAGGGACAGCAGAGTGTACCCTGTGAATGACATCATATGACCCATGTTAGGGCGATAGCCTGCGGAGTGACAGGAGAGTGTACCTTGTGAATGACATAGGAACCATGTTAGGGCGATAGCCTGATGAGGGACAGCAGAGTGTACCGTGTGAATGACATCATATGACCCATGTTAGGGCGATAGCCTGATGAGGACAGCAGAGTGTACCGTGTGAATGACATCATATGACCCATGTTAGGGCGATAGCCTGCTGAGGGACAGCAGAGTGTACCTTGTGAATGACATCATATGACCCATGTTAGGGCGATAGCCTGCTGAGGGACAGCAGAGTGTACCTTGTGAATGACATCTTATGACCCATGTTAGGGCGATAGCCTGCTGAGGGACAGCAGAGTGTACCTTGTGAATGACGACATATGACCCATGTTAGGGCGATAGCCTGCTGAGGGACAGCAGAGTGTACCTTGTGAATGACGTCATATGACCCATGTTAGGGTGATAGCCTGCTGAGGGACAGCAGAGTGTACCTTGTGAATGACGTCATATGACCCATGTTAGGGCGATAGCCTGATGAGGGACAGCAGAGTGTACCTTGTGAATGACGTCATATGACCCATGTTAGGGCGATAGCCTGCTGAGGGACAGCAGAGTGTACCTTGTGAATGACGTCATATGACCCATGTTAGGGCGATAGCCTGCTGAGGGACAGCAGAGTGTACCTTGTGAATGACGGCATATGACCCATGTTAGGGCGATAGCCTGATGAGGGACAGCAGAGTGTACCTTGTGAATGACGTCATATGACCCATGTTAGGGTGATAGCCTGCTGAGGGACAGCAGAGTGTACCTTGTGAATGACATCATATGATCCATGTTAGGGCGATAGCCTGCTGAGGGACAGCAGAGTGTACCTTGTGAATGACATCATATGACCCATGTTAGGGCGATAGCCTGATGAGGGACAGCAGAGTGTACCTTGTGAATGACGTCATGTGACCCATGGTAGGGCGATAGCCTGATGAGGGACAGCAGAGTGTACCTTGTGAATGACATCATATGACCCATGTTAGGGCGATAGCCTGCTGAGGGACAGCAGAGCGTACCTTGTGAATGACGTCATATGACCCATGTTAGGGTGATAGCCTGCGGAGGGACAGCAGAGTGTACCTTGTGAATGACGTCATATGACCCATGTTAGGGTGATAGCCTGCTGAGGGACAGCAGAGCGTACCTTGTGAATGACGTCATATGACCCATGTTAGGGCGATAGCCTGATGAGGGACAGCAGAGCATACCTTGTGAATGACATCATATGACCCAGGTTAGGGCGATAGCCTGATGAGGGACAGCAGAGTGTACCCTGTGAATGATGTTATATGACCCATGTTAGGGCGATAGCCTGCTGAGGGACAGCAGAGTGTACCTTGTGAATGACATCATATGACCCATGTTAGGGCGATAGCCTGCTGAGGGACAGCAGAGTGTACCTTGTGAATGACATCATATGACCCATGTTAGGGCGATAGCCTGCTGAGGGACAGCAGAGTGTACCTTGTGAATGACGTCATATATGACCCATGTTAGGGCGATAGCCTGCTGAGGGACAGCAGAGTGTACCTTGTGAATGACGTCATATGACCCATGTTATGGCGATAGCCTGATGAGGGACAGCAGAGTGTACCTTGTGAATAACATCATATGACCCATGTTATGGCGATAGCCTGATGAGGGACAGCAGAGTGTACCCTGTGAATGACATCATATGACCCATGTTAGGGCGATAGCCTGTTGAGGGGCAGCAGAGTGTACCTTGTGAATGACGTCATATGACCCATGTTAGGGCGATAGCCTGCGGAGGGACAGCAGAGTGTACCTTGTGAATGACATCATATGACCCATGTGAGGGCGATAGCCTGATGAGGGACAGCAGAGTGTACCCTGTGAATGACGTCATATGACCCATGTTAGGGCGACAGCCTGCTGAGGGACAGCAGAGTGTACCTTGTGAATGACGCCATATGACCCATGTTAGGGCGATAGCCTGCTGAGGGACAGCAGAGTGTACCTTGTGAATGACGTCATATGACCCATGTTAGGGCGATAGCCTGCTGAGGGACAGCAGAGTGTACCTTGTGAATGACGTCATATGACCCATGTTAGGGCGATAGCCTGCTGAGGGACAGCAGAGTGTACCTTGTGAATGACGTCATATGACCCATGTTAGGGCGATAGCCTGCTGAGGGACAGCAGAGTGTACCCTGTGAATGACATCATATGACCCATGTTAGGGCGATAGCCTGCGGAGGGACCGCAGAGTGTACCCTGTGAATGACATCATATGACCCATGTGAGGGCGATAGCCTGATGAGGGACAGCAGAGTGTACCCTGTGAATGACGTCATATGACCCATGTTAGGGCGACAGCCTGCTGAGGGACAGCAGAGTGTACCTTGTGAATGACATCATATGACCCATGTTAGGGCGATAGCCTGCTGAGGGACAGCAGAGTGTACCTTGTGAATGACATCATATGACCCATGTTAGGGCGATAGCCTGATGAGGGACAGCAGAGTGTACCTTGTGAATGACGTCATATGACCCATGTTAGGGCGATAGCCTGATGAGGGACAGCAGAGTGTACCTTGTGAATGACGTCATATGACCCATGTTATGGCGATAGCCTGATGAGGGACAGCAGAGTGTACCTTGTGAATGACATCATATGACCCATATTAGGGCGATAGCCTGCTGAGGGGCAGCAGAGTGTACCCTGTGAATGACATCATATGACCCATGTGAGGGCGATAGCCTGATGAGGGACAGCAGAGTGTACCTTGTGAATGACATCATATGACCCATGTTAGGGCGATAGCCTGATGAGGGACAGCAGAGTGTACCTTGTGAATGACGTCATATGACCCATGTTATGGCGATAGCCTGATGAGGGACAGCAGAGTGTACCTTGTGAATGACATCATATGACCCATATTAGGGCGATAGCCTGCTGAGGGGCAGCAGAGTGTACCCTGTGAATGACATCATATGACCCATGTGAGGGCGATAGCCTGATGAGGGACAGCAGAGTGTACCTTGTGAATGACATCATATGACCCATGTTAGGGCGATAGCCTGCTGAGGGACAGCAGAGTGTACCTTGTGAATGACGTCATATGACCCATGTTAGGGCGATAGCCTGCTGGGGGGCAGCAGAGTGTACCTTGTGAATGACGTCATATGACCCATGTTAGGGCGATAGCCTGCTGAGGGACAGCAGAGTGTACCTTGTGAATGACGTCATATGACCCATGTTAGGGCGATAGCCTGCTGAGGGGCAGCAGAGTGTACCTTGTGAATGACGTCATATGACCTATGTTAGGGCGATAGCCTGCTGAGGGGCAGCAGAGTGTACCTTGTGAATGACATCATATGACCCATGTTAGGGCGATAGCCTGATGAGGGACAGCAGAGTATACCTTGTGAATGACGTCATATGACCCATGTTAGGGCGATAGCCTGCGGAGGGACAGCAGAGTGTACCCTGTGAATGACGTCATATGACCCATGTTAGGGCGATAGCCTGATGAGGGACAGCAGAGTGTACCTTGTGAATGACGTCATATGACCCATGTTAGGGCGATAGCCTGCTGAGGGGCAGCAGAGTGTACCGTGTGAATGACATCATATGACCCATGTTAGGGCGATAGCCTGATGAGGGACAGCAGAGTGTACCCTGTGAATGATGTCATATGACCCATGTTAGGGCGATAGCCTGCTGAGGGACAGCAGAGTGTACCTTGTGAATGACGTCATATGACCCATGTTAGGGCGATAGCCTGCTGAGGGGCAGCAGAGTGTACCGTGTGAATGACATCATATGACCCATGTTAGGGCGATAGCCTGCTGAGGGACAGCAGAGTGTACCTTGTGAATGACGTCACATGACCCATGTTAGGGCGATAGCCTGCTGAGGGACAGCAGAGTGTACCTTGTGAATGACGTCACATGACCCATGTTAGGGCGATAGCCTGCTGAGGGACAGCAGAGTGTACCTTGTGAATGACGTCACATGACCCATGTTAGGGCGATAGCCTGCTGAGGGACAGCAGAGTGTACCATGTGAATGACGTCACATGACCCATGTTAGGGCGATAGCCTGCTGAGGGACAGCAGAGTGTACCTTGTGAATGACATCATATGACCCATGTTAGGGCGATAGCCTGCTGAGGGACAGCAGAGTGTACCTTGTGAATGACGTCACATGACCCATGTTAGGGCGATAGCCTGCTGAGGGACAGCAGAGTGTACCTTGTGAATGACGTCATATGACCCATGTTAGGGCGATAGCCTGATGAGGGACAGCAGAGAGTACCTTGTGAATGACGTCATATGACCCATGTTAGGGCGATAGCCTGCTGATGGACAGCAGAGCGTACCTTGTGAATGACATCATATGACCCATGTTAGGGCGATAGCCTGATGATGGACAGCAGAGTGTACCTTGTGAATGACGTCATATGACCCATGTTAGGGCGATAGCCTGCTGAGGGACAGCAGAGTGTACCCTGTGAATGATGTCATATGACCCATGTTAGGGCGATAGCCTGATGAGGGACAGCAGAGTGTACCTTGTGAATGACGTCATATGACCCATGTTAGGGCGATAGCCTGCTGAGGGACAGCAGAGTGTACCCTGTGAATGATGTCATATGACCCATGTTAGGGCGATAGCCTGATGAGGGACAGCAGAGTGTACCTTGTGACTGACATCATATGACCCATGTTAGGGCGATAGCCTGCTGAGGGACAGCAGAGTGTACCTTGTGAATGACGTCATATGACCCATGTTAGGGCGATAGCCTGCTGAGGGACAGCAGAGTGTACCGTGTGAATGACATCATATGACCCATGTTAGGGCGATAGCCTGCTGAGGGACAGCAGAGTGTACCTTGTGAATGACGTCACATGACCCATGTTAGGGCGATAGCCTGCTGAGGGACAGCAGAGTGTACCATGTGAATGACGTCACATGACCAATGTTAGGGCGATAGCCTGCTGAGGGACAGCAGAGTGTACCTTGTGAATGACATCATATGACCCATGTTAGGGCGATAGCCTGCTGAGGGACAGCAGAGTGTACCTTGTGAATGACGTCACATGACCCATGTTAGGGCGATAGCCTGCTGAGGGACAGCAGAGTGTACCTTGTGAATGACGTCATATGACCCATGTTAGGGCGATAGCCTGATGAGGGACAGCAGAGTGTACCTTGTGAATGACGTCATATGAACCATGTTAGGGCGATAGCCTGCTGATGGACAGCAGAGCGTACCTTGTGACTGACGTCATATGACCCATGTTAGGGCGATAGCCTGCTGAGGGACAGCAGAGTGTACCCTGTGAATGACGTCATATGACCCATGTTAGGGCGATAGCCTGCTGAGGGACAGCAGAGTGTACCTTGTGAATGACGTCATATGACCCATGTTAGGGCGATAGCCTGATGATGGACAGCAGAGTGTACCTTGTGAATGACGTCATATGACCCATGTTAGGGCGATAGCCTGCTGAGGGACAGCAGAGTGTACCCTGTGAATGATGTCATATGACCCATGTTAGGGCGATAGCCTGATGAGGGACAGCAGAGTGTACCTTGTGAATGACGTCATATGACCCATGTTAGGGCGATAGCCTGCTGAGGGACAGCAGAGTGTACCTTGTGAATGACATCATATGACCCATGTTAGGGCGATAGCCTGCTGAGGGACAGCAGAGTGTACCCTGTGAATGACATCATATGACCCATGTTAGGGCGATAGCCTGCTGAGGGACAGCAGAGTGTACCATGTGAATGACGTCACATGACCCATGTTAGGGCGATAGCCTGCTGAGGGACAGCAGAGTGTACCTTGTGAATGACATCATATGACCCATGTTAGGGCGATAGCCTGCTGAGGGACAGCAGAGTGTACCTTGTGAATGACGTCACATGACCCATGTTAGGGCGATAGCCTGCTGAGGGACAGCAGAGTGTACCTTGTGAATGACGTCATATGACCCATGTTAGGGCGATAGCCTGCTGAGGGACAGCAGAGTGTACCTTGTGACTGATGACATATGACCCATGTTAGGGCGATAGCCTGATGAGGGACAGCAGAGTGTACCTTGTGAATGACGTCACATGACCCATGTTAGGGCGATAGCCTGCTGATGGACAGCAGAGTGTACCTTGTGAATGACGTCATATGAACCATGTTAGGGCGATAGCCTGCTGATGGACAGCAGAGCGTACCTTGTGACTGACGTCATATGACCCATGTTAGGGCGATAGCCTGCTGAGGGACAGCAGAGTGTACCCTGTGAATGACGTCATATGACCCATGTTAGGGCGATAGCCTGCTGAGGGACAGCAGAGTGTACCTTGTGAATGACGTCATATGACCCATGTTAGGGCGATAGCCTGATGATGGACAGCAGAGTGTACCTTGTGAATGACGTCATATGACCCATGTTAGGGCGATAGCCTGCTGAGGGACAGCAGAGTGTACCTTGTGAATGACATCATATGACCCATGTTAGGGCGATAGCCTGCTGAGGGACAGCAGAGTGTACCCTGTGAATGACATCATATGACCCATGTTAGGGCGATAGCCTGCGGAGTGACAGGAGAGTGTACCTTGTGAATGACATAGGAACCATGTTAGGGCGATAGCCTGATGAGGGACAGCAGAGTGTACCGTGTGAATGACATCATATGACCCATGTTAGGGCGATAGCCTGATGAGGACAGCAGAGTGTACCGTGTGAATGACATCATATGACCCATGTTAGGGCGATAGCCTGCTGAGGGACAGCAGAGTGTACCTTGTGAATGACATCATATGACCCATGTTAGGGCGATAGCCTGCTGAGGGACAGCAGAGTGTACCTTGTGAATGACATCTTATGACCCATGTTAGGGCGATAGCCTGCTGAGGGACAGCAGAGTGTACCTTGTGAATGACGACATATGACCCATGTTAGGGCGATAGCCTGCTGAGGGACAGCAGAGTGTACCTTGTGAATGACGTCATATGACCCATGTTAGGGTGATAGCCTGCTGAGGGACAGCAGAGTGTACCTTGTGAATGACGTCATATGACCCATGTTAGGGCGATAGCCTGATGAGGGACAGCAGAGTGTACCTTGTGAATGACGTCATATGACCCATGTTAGGGCGATAGCCTGCTGAGGGACAGCAGAGTGTACCTTGTGAATGACGTCATATGACCCATGTTAGGGCGATAGCCTGCTGAGGGACAGCAGAGTGTACCTTGTGAATGACGGCATATGACCCATGTTAGGGCGATAGCCTGATGAGGGACAGCAGAGTGTACCTTGTGAATGACGTCATATGACCCATGTTAGGGTGATAGCCTGCTGAGGGACAGCAGAGTGTACCTTGTGAATGACATCATATGATCCATGTTAGGGCGATAGCCTGCTGAGGGACAGCAGAGTGTACCTTGTGAATGACATCATATGACCCATGTTAGGGCGATAGCCTGATGAGGGACAGCAGAGTGTACCTTGTGAATGACGTCATGTGACCCATGGTAGGGCGATAGCCTGATGAGGGACAGCAGAGTGTACCTTGTGAATGACATCATATGACCCATGTTAGGGCGATAGCCTGCTGAGGGACAGCAGAGCGTACCTTGTGAATGACGTCATATGACCCATGTTAGGGTGATAGCCTGCGGAGGGACAGCAGAGTGTACCTTGTGAATGACGTCATATGACCCATGTTAGGGTGATAGCCTGCTGAGGGACAGCAGAGCGTACCTTGTGAATGACGTCATATGACCCATGTTAGGGCGATAGCCTGATGAGGGACAGCAGAGCATACCTTGTGAATGACATCATATGACCCAGGTTAGGGCGATAGCCTGATGAGGGACAGCAGAGTGTACCCTGTGAATGATGTTATATGACCCATGTTAGGGCGATAGCCTGCTGAGGGACAGCAGAGTGTACCTTGTGAATGACATCATATGACCCATGTTAGGGCGATAGCCTGCTGAGGGACAGCAGAGTGTACCTTGTGAATGACATCATATGACCCATGTTAGGGCGATAGCCTGCTGAGGGACAGCAGAGTGTACCTTGTGAATGACGTCATATATGACCCATGTTAGGGCGATAGCCTGCTGAGGGACAGCAGAGTGTACCTTGTGAATGACGTCATATGACCCATGTTATGGCGATAGCCTGATGAGGGACAGCAGAGTGTACCTTGTGAATAACATCATATGACCCATGTTATGGCGATAGCCTGATGAGGGACAGCAGAGTGTACCCTGTGAATGACATCATATGACCCATGTTAGGGCGATAGCCTGTTGAGGGGCAGCAGAGTGTACCTTGTGAATGACGTCATATGACCCATGTTAGGGCGATAGCCTGCGGAGGGACAGCAGAGTGTACCTTGTGAATGACATCATATGACCCATGTGAGGGCGATAGCCTGATGAGGGACAGCAGAGTGTACCCTGTGAATGACGTCATATGACCCATGTTAGGGCGACAGCCTGCTGAGGGACAGCAGAGTGTACCTTGTGAATGACGCCATATGACCCATGTTAGGGCGATAGCCTGCTGAGGGACAGCAGAGTGTACCTTGTGAATGACGTCATATGACCCATGTTAGGGCGATAGCCTGCTGAGGGACAGCAGAGTGTACCTTGTGAATGACGTCATATGACCCATGTTAGGGCGATAGCCTGCTGAGGGACAGCAGAGTGTACCTTGTGAATGACGTCATATGACCCATGTTAGGGCGATAGCCTGCTGAGGGACAGCAGAGTGTACCCTGTGAATGACATCATATGACCCATGTTAGGGCGATAGCCTGCGGAGGGACCGCAGAGTGTACCCTGTGAATGACATCATATGACCCATGTGAGGGCGATAGCCTGATGAGGGACAGCAGAGTGTACCCTGTGAATGACGTCATATGACCCATGTTAGGGCGACAGCCTGCTGAGGGACAGCAGAGTGTACCTTGTGAATGACATCATATGACCCATGTTAGGGCGATAGCCTGCTGAGGGACAGCAGAGTGTACCTTGTGAATGACATCATATGACCCATGTTAGGGCGATAGCCTGATGAGGGACAGCAGAGTGTACCTTGTGAATGACGTCATATGACCCATGTTAGGGCGATAGCCTGATGAGGGACAGCAGAGTGTACCTTGTGAATGACGTCATATGACCCATGTTATGGCGATAGCCTGATGAGGGACAGCAGAGTGTACCTTGTGAATGACATCATATGACCCATATTAGGGCGATAGCCTGCTGAGGGGCAGCAGAGTGTACCCTGTGAATGACATCATATGACCCATGTGAGGGCGATAGCCTGATGAGGGACAGCAGAGTGTACCTTGTGAATGACATCATATGACCCATGTTAGGGCGATAGCCTGATGAGGGACAGCAGAGTGTACCTTGTGAATGACGTCATATGACCCATGTTATGGCGATAGCCTGATGAGGGACAGCAGAGTGTACCTTGTGAATGACATCATATGACCCATATTAGGGCGATAGCCTGCTGAGGGGCAGCAGAGTGTACCCTGTGAATGACATCATATGACCCATGTGAGGGCGATAGCCTGATGAGGGACAGCAGAGTGTACCTTGTGAATGACATCATATGACCCATGTTAGGGCGATAGCCTGCTGAGGGACAGCAGAGTGTACCTTGTGAATGACGTCATATGACCCATGTTAGGGCGATAGCCTGCTGGGGGGCAGCAGAGTGTACCTTGTGAATGACGTCATATGACCCATGTTAGGGCGATAGCCTGCTGAGGGACAGCAGAGTGTACCTTGTGAATGACGTCATATGACCCATGTTAGGGCGATAGCCTGCTGAGGGGCAGCAGAGTGTACCTTGTGAATGACGTCATATGACCTATGTTAGGGCGATAGCCTGCTGAGGGGCAGCAGAGTGTACCTTGTGAATGACATCATATGACCCATGTTAGGGCGATAGCCTGATGAGGGACAGCAGAGTATACCTTGTGAATGACGTCATATGACCCATGTTAGGGCGATAGCCTGCGGAGGGACAGCAGAGTGTACCCTGTGAATGACATCATATGACCCATGTGAGGGCGATAGCCTGATGAGGGACAGCAGAGTGTACCCTGTGAATGACGTCATATGACCCATGTTAGGGCGACAGCCTGATGAGGGACAGCAGAGTGTACCCTGTGAATGACATCATATGACCCATGTTAGGGCGATAGCCTGCTGAGGGACAGCAGAGTTGACCCTGTGAATGACGACATATGACCCATGTTAGGGCGATAGCCTGGTGAGGGACAGCAGAGTGTACCTTGTGAATGACGTCATATGACCCATGTTATGGCGATAGCCTGCTGAGGGACAGCAGAGTGTACCTTGTGAATGACGTCATATGACCCATGTTAGGGCGACAGCCTGCTGAGGGACAGCAGAGTGTACCTTGTGAATGACGTCATATATGACCCATGTTAGGGCGATAGCCTGCTGAGGGACAGCAGAGTGTACCTTGTGAATGACGTCATATGACCCATGTTATGGCGATAGCCTGATGAGGGACAGCAGAGTGTACCCTGTGAATGACATCATATGACCCATGTTAGGGCGACAGCCTGCTGAGGGACAGCAGAGTGTACCTTGTGAATGACGTCATATGACCCATGTGAGGGCGATAGCCTGATGAGGGACAGCAGAGTGTACCCTGTGAATGACGTCATATGACCCATGTTAGGGCGACAGCCTGCTGAGGGACAGCAGAGTGTACCTTGTGAATGACGCCATATGACCCATGTTAGGGCGATAGCCTGCTGAGGGACAGCAGAGTGTACCTTGTGAATGACGTCATATGACCCATGTTAGGGCGATAGCCTGCTGAGGGACAGCAGAGTGTACCTTGTGAATGACGTCATATGACCCATGTTAGGGCGATAGCCTGCTGAGGGACAGCAGAGTGTACCTTGTGAATGACGTCATATGACCCATGTTAGGGCGATAGCCTGCTGGGGGACAGTTGAGTGTACCGTGTGAATGACATATGACCCATGTTAGGGCGATAGCCTGTGGAGGGACAGCAGAGTGTACCTTGTGAATGACGTCATATGACCCATGTTAGGGCGATAGCCTGCGGAGGGACAGCAGAGTGTACCTTGTGAATGACGTCATATGACCCATGTTAGGGCGATAGCCTGCGGAGGGACAGCAGAGTGTACCTTGTGAATGACGTCATATGACCCATGTTAGGGCGATAGCCTGCGGAGGGACAGCAGAGTGTACCTTGTGAATGACGTCATATGACCCATGTTAGGGCGATAGCCTGCGGAGGGACAGCAGAGTGTACCCTGTGAATGACGTCATATGACCCATGTTAGGGCGATAGCCTGCTGAGGGACAGCAGAGTGTACGCTGTGAATGACGTCATATGACCCATGTTAGGGCGATAGCCTGCGGAGGGACAGCAGAGTGTACCTTGTGAATGACGTCATATGACCCATGTTAGGGCGATAGCCTGCTGGGGGACAGTTGAGTGTACCGTGTGAATGACATATGACCCATGTTAGGGCGATAGCCTGTGGAGGGACAGCAGAGTGTACCTTGTGAATGACGTCATATGACCCATGTTAGGGCGATAGCCTGCGGAGGGACAGCAGAGTGTACCTTGTGAATGACGACATATGACCCATGTTAGGGCGATAGCCTGCTGGGGGACAGTTGAGTGTACCGTGTGAATGACATATGACCCATGTTAGGGCGATAGCCTGCGGAGGGACAGCAGAGTGTACCTTGTGAATGACGTCATATGACCCATGTTAGGGCGATAGCCTGCGGAGGGACAGCAGAGTGTACCTTGTGAATGACGTCATATGACCCATGTTAGGGCGATAGCCTGCTGAGGGACAGCAGAGTGTACCCTGTGAATGACGTCATATGACCCATGTTAGGGCGATAGCCTGCTGAGGGACAGCAGGGTGTACCTTGTGAATGACGTCATATGACCCATGTTAGGGCGATAGCATGATGGGGGACAGCAGAGTGTACCTTGTGAATGACGTCATATGACCCATGTTAGGGCGATAGCCTGCTGAGGGACAGCAGAGTGTACCTTGTGAATGACGTCATATGACCCATGTTAGGGCGATAGCCTACGGAGGGACAGCAGAGTGTGCCGTGTGAATGACGTCATATGACCCATGTTAGGGCGATAACCTGCTGAGGGACAGCAGAGTGTACCTTGTGAATGACATCATATGACCCATGTTAGGGCGATAGCCTGAGGAGGGACAGCAGAGTGTACCTTGTGAATGACGTCATATGACCCATGTTAGGGCGATAGCCTGCTGAGGAACAGCAGAGTGTACCCTGTGAATGACGACATATGACCCATGTTAGGGCGATAGCCTGCTGAGGAACAGCAGAGTGTACCTTGTGAATGACGACATATGACCCATGTTAGGGCGATAGCCTGCGGAGGGACAGCAGAGTGTACCTTGTGAATGACGACATATGACCCATGTTAGGGCGATAGCCTGCGGAGGGACAGCAGAGTGTACCCTGTGAATGACGACATATGACCCATGTTAGGGCGATAGCCTGCTGAGGAACAGCAGAGTGTACCTTGTGAATGACGACATATGACCCATGTTAGGGCGATAGCCTGCGGAGGGACAGCAGAGTGTACCTTGTGAATGACGACATATGACCCATGTTAGGGCGATAGCCTGAGGAGGGACAGCAGAGTGTACCTTGTGAATGACGTCATATGACCCATGTTAGGGCGATAGCCTGAGGAGGGACAGCAGAGTGTACCCTGAGACTGAAGTCCCGGTGACCCGTGCAGTAGGGCTGCTCACACCTAGAGTTCAGTTCGTCATATGACGGAGGAATTAAATCACAGAGCCACACAGTTATGGATTCATCAAAGAATTCCCAACAAATCGATGTCGGCCATCTTTATTTATAGCCCCCTTACATTGGGGTGTCGCAGCATCATTGGACAGTTAACTATGCAGTTTATTGGTTAGTTTCCAATCCAACATCTTCATAGGTCAGTTTAACCCTTCTTCGTTTCAATTGGCTACATCTCATTAATCCAAGAAATATCATAGTTCATTAGACAGTTCTCAATCCGAACTCTGATTGGTTACTTCTCAGACATTACATGGCATTCACTGGATACATTCTGATTAGAGATGAGCGAACACCAAAATGTTCGGGTGTTCGTTATTCGTAACGAACTTCCCGTGATGCTCGAGGGTTCGTTTCGAACAACGAACCCCATTGAAGTCAATGGGCGACCGGAACATTTTTGTATTTCGCCGATGCTCGCTAAGGTTTTCATGTGTGAAAATCTGGGCAATTCAGGAAAGTGATGGGAATGACACAGTGACGGATAGGGCAGGCGAGGGGCTACATGGTGGGCTGCATCTCAAGTTCACAGGTCCCACTATTAAGCCACAATACCGGCAAGAGTGCCCCCCCCCCCCCCCCCACTGTCAGCATAAAGATCGTCCTCCTCTGGCACAGCTGTAACAGCTGTAGCAGAGAAGAACGATGTTTGCCCATTGAATTCAATGGAGCGGCAATACAGCATGTTCCACTGAATGCAATGGGCTGCCGGCGATCGCAGGATGAATGGTCGGAAAGGGGTTAAATATATAACCCCTTTCCTGCAATTCATCCAGAAATGTGTTACACTAAAAATATATACCGGCGTATAAGGCGACCGGGCGTATAAGACGACCCCCCAACTGTCACCTTATACGCCGGTAATACAGTGGAGCAAAGAATAAAAATCATTACTTACGTTTTTAGATGATCTGCGGCGCTCCTGCAGGCTGTCACTCCCTCCTGGTCCACGGCAGACAAGCTTTCTCCACGAAAGACTTTAAATCCCTGCCTCCAGAAGCACATGTGCCTTCAGCCAATCACAGCCAATGACAATGATGTCATTGAATGGCTGTGATTGGCTGTGTTTCTGGAGGCAGGGATTTAAAGTCTTTCGTGGAGAAAGCTTGTCTGCCGTGGATTAGGAGGGAGTGACAGCCTGCAGGAGCGCCGCAGATCATCTAAAAACGTAAGTAATGCTTTTTATTCTTTGCTCCACTGTATTACCGGCGTATAAGGTGACAGTTGGGGGGTCGTCTTATACGCCCCGTCGCCTTATACGCCGGTATATATTTTTAGTGTAACACATTTCTGGATGAATTGCAGGAAAGGGGTTATATATTTAACCCCTTTCCGACCATTCATCCTGCGATCGCCGGCAGCCCATTGCATTCAGTGGAGTCGGCTGTATTGCCGGTTCCATTGAATTCAATGGGCAAACATCGTTCTTCTCTGCTACAGCTGTTACAGCTGTGCCAGAGAAGAAGGATTTGTCTTCTATATGTTCTCAATGGGGTCAGCTCTGCTGCCGCTGGCCCCATTGAGCGCATATAGAATGCATCCATAGCGAGCAGCGGGAGGGGCAGATTTCAATACTCGGGTGACACCTTATCTCCCCAGCCACTCACAGCAGGGGGGTGGTATAGGGCTTAAACGTTGCAGGGGGAAGTTGTAATGCCTTCCCTGTCTTTATATTGGCCAAAAAAAAGCGCTAACGTCTCAGGGAAGAAAGTTTAATTTACCAGAACACCGCATGGTGTTCGTTACGAATAACGAACATCCCGAACACCCTAATATTCGCACGAATATCAAGCTCGGACGAACGCGTTCGCTCATCTCTAATTCTGATTCTTCATTTGTATACATTCCAGAAACTTCCAAGTCAGCAGTAAATAACCTCCTGACGGAGTGCTGAGGGGCCCAAGTAGCTCGAAGTTCTTATCTTATCTCACCATATGTGTTAGCTAAGAATACGGTTACGCGATCTGTGCAGGATGATTCTGTGGCGTAATATTTCAAATATCCCTTATATACATATATCTATATACATATAGGCAGACACACATACATGTACACTTACATATATATACTCACATATATCCAGTTCATGAACTACTTTATTCTCTATCCTTAGTGTGAGGCGTCCCCCCCCCCCCTCCCCCCCTTAGTATCTTGATATTCTCTGGTAGGGCCTCTTGAGCCGACATGTGGAAGCTCCTTGATATTCTTATCTCATCTAGACATATGTCCCTAGTTTGTGAAGTAGTGTCTCCTGGTATATTCCATGGTGTCTCTCATTGCGCAGTTTTAAATCCATATAATAATTATAATGCCCCACAATCGAATAGTTTCCATTACATCATGAAAATGAGTCCAAAATAAAAAATGGTGACATGTTTTGCGCACTTTTTATAAAGAAGGGAAATAAAGGACGTGTGGAGTCTGAGGGGTCCCAAACCTCAGCGCAGGCGCCCCAGGGTGACCGCAGGGACCCTCCACTGCAGCCGAAGAGCATTTGTGTAAAAAAGAAAAGATCCGCAGAATAAATTCAAAGTGTTTTTTATTCTGGACTGTAAAAAATGTAAAGAAAAAGAACAAAACAGCATAAAAGTAATAAAAGTGTTGTATCATCCCAAAAACTACAGGTTGTCGTGCCAAAAACAAGCCTCCTGCAGCTCCGCCCACGGAGAAATCTGACTGCAGAGAGGTGGTTTTTATTGTGAAAAGTCAAAAAGCCTAAAAAAATGTATATTGTTGGTGACGTTGTAATTATACCGACCCGTGGAAAAAAGGTATCCTGTCATTTAGGGCTCATTCACCGTCACGGACCAAATATGCGGATTCCCTGCATATTGTTTTTTTTTTTGCGCATCTAGTTATTGCAATTTTTATACAAATAAAAAAAAAAGGCAAGAAGGCCTCCTGTCCGCGGGTGAGTTTTTTATTGCGTTCCCCGTGGCAATATCCCACTCGCGGGGAATGCAGTAAAAGCTCTCCATAGCGTTGCTATGGAGAGCACTTCCCCCCTGTCCACGAGCAGAGAAGCATTGCGATTCTCCAGTCGTCGCTTGCTGCGATTTGCCGCGATTCTCCGCGGTCCTGACAGATGGGCTGACCGCGGAGATCTGTCTGCCGGCTCCTGCTCCTGGGTGACAGTATCCCGCGGCGGAGATCCATCGCAGGATACTGCTACACCCGGGGACAGGCAGCCGAAGGCCCCACTAATTTAATGTGTAAATACGCGGCACATTCCCGTGCATCCCGCGTATTCCCCGTGTATTTACCTGATCCCCCTGCCTTCTTGGTCCGTAACGTGATTTGGGCTCAATCTTTCTCACACACATATCTGCGCGCCTCGATACCCCAATGTAAATCAGCGGGGTTTGTAACAAATAGGCGTGGAATACAGAGCGCAAATACGCCGGTGTGAGCGAGGCCTTACAGCGCACGCTGAATGATGTAAAAAGGTGCTGAATTAAGGATTGATGTGATTTTTCATGGCGTCCCTCCATGCAATATATTATATTCACCGCAAAATGGTACCAATAGAGAATACAGCGCGCTGCGCAATAAGAGCGCCGTCATACGGGGATGCAGATGGAAAACTGGTGAAGTTATGAAGAAATCCCACAAATCTCCAGGACCTTCAGTGCCAACTGGCTGCATCCTCAAGGGGTTAAAACCCAAAGCAGGCCAGTCACTAAGGGGTTATTCTAAAATAACTCAGACAAGTTGTGGACACCCAGTTAGGGCGGAAGAGGCGGCCCACAGCTCATGTCACTCCTTTCATCTCACCTTTTCAAGGCTGTGTTTACTTAGTAAGGAATAAAGCTGCAACCAGGCAGAGCGGAGAGCACTGTGCAGGGTCAGGAGAGAGGTAAGTGCTGGGTGTCTAACTGTAGGGTTGGGAGAGAGGTAAGTGCTGGGTGTCTAATAGAGATGAGCGAGCACCAAAATGCTCGGGTGCTCGTTACTCGGGACGAAATTATCGCGATGCTCGAGGGTTCGTTTCGAGTAACGAACCCCATTGAAGTCAATGGGCGACCCGAGCATTTTTGTATATCGCCGATGCTCGCTAAGGTTTCCTTGTGTGAAAATCTGGGCAATTCAAGAAAGTGATGGGAACGACACAGAAACGGATAGGGCAGGCGAGGGGCTACATGTTGGGCTGCATCTCAAGTTCACAGGTCCCACTATTAAGCCACAATACCGGCAAGAGTGCCCCCCCCCCTCCCAAAAACTTTTACTTCTGAAAAGCCCTCATTAGCAATGCATACCTTAGCTAAGCATCCCACTACCTCTAACAAAGCACAATCACTGCCTGCATGACACTCTGCTGCCACTTCTCCTGGGTTACATGCTGCCCAAACCCCCCCCCCCACGACCCAGTGTCCACAGCGCACACCAAACTGTCCCTGCCCAGCCTTCAGCTGCCCTCATGCCACACGCTGGCCTCATGCCACACCACCCTCATGTCTATTTATAAGTGCGTCTGCCAGAGGAACCGCAGGCACACACTGCAGAGGGTTGGCATGGCTAGGCAGCGACCCCCCCATAAAAGGAGCGGGCCGATAGTCTACAATACTGTACAGAAGCAATGAGAAATCCAATCCTGTGCCACCTCCATCTGGAGCTCTACACGTGGGCATAGCAATGGGGAACCTATGTGCCACACACTATTCATTCTGTCAAGGTGTCTGCACGCCCCAGTCAGACCGCGGTTTTTTATAAATAGTCACAGGCAGGTACAACTCCGCAATGGGAATTCCGTGTGCACCCACTGCATGGGTGGCTCCCTGGAACCCAGCGGCGGTACATAAATATATCCCATTGCATTGCCCAACACAGCTGAGGTAGTAATGTCGTGCTTAATACAGGTGGGCTTCGGCCCACACTGCATGCCCCAGTCAGACTGGGGTTCTTTAGAAGTGGACACATGTAGGTTAAACTCCGTGTGCACCTACAGCATGGGTGGCTCCCTGGAACCCACCGGTGGTACATAAATATATCCCATTGCAGTGCCCTACTCAGCAGAGCTAACGTCAGATACAATACAGGTGAGCTTCGGCCCACACTGCATGCCCCAGTCAGACTGGTAATATGTACCTTAACAGTAACCTCGTTGGTGGTAATGTGGTGGTGACTGTGGACCTAGTAGCGCGGTTTTATGTAGTTGGTTTTCGGAATGTGGCCATGATTAAGTGGTCCGTGGCGGGGGGATGGTGGTGGTGCTCTCTTGTAGTGTCGTTAAAGGTGAAATTCTTGGACTGCCACCAGACGGACCAATGCAAAGGTATTTGCCAAGAATGTTTTCATTGTTGGAGGAGGAGGGGGATGTTTTGGAGGCACTATGTGTCCTCTCCACGTGTCCGTGGTTATATGCACCTTAACAGTAACAGCGTTGGTGGGAAATGGCCTCGCCGCCATCATGTCTTTGTGAAGCCTCTGTTTCCACACCCCAGTGACATAGCATTAGCAGCGGTATAGGTAGAGCCCAGAATTAGTAATATTTCAGCGGTAGCATTAGGGACAGGCCCCACTAACATATCACTAGCAGCAGTATAGAGGGAGCGCAGTCTTAGTTCCATTTCAGTAATAGTAGCACTCAAGACAAGCCCCAGTAACAATTCCGAAGCAGCAGTATAGGAGGAGCGCAGTCTTAGTTCCATTTCAGTAATAGTAGCACTCAAGACAGGCCCCAGTAACAATTCCAAAGCAGCAGTATAGGAGGAGCGCAGTCTTAGTTCCATTTCAGTAATAGTAGCACTCAAGACAAGCCCCAGTAACAATTCCGAAGCAGCAGTATAGGAGGAGCGCAGTCTTAGTTCCATTTCAGTAATAGTAGCACTCAAGACAAGCCCCAGTAACAATTCCGAAGCAGCAGTATAGGAGGAGGAGGAATATTAGACACAGATTGATGAAGCTAAAAGGTCCCCGTTTTGGATGGTGATACAGAACGATGCTTCCATCCGCGGGTGCAGCCTACGTATTGCTTAGGTATCGCTGCTGTCCGCTGGTGGAGAAGAGAACTCTGGGGAAATCCAGGTTTTGTTCATCTTGATTAGTGTAAGCCTGTCGGCACTGTCGGTTGTCCGCTGGTGGAGAAGAGAAGTCTGGGGAAATCCAGGCTTTGTTCATCTTGATGAGTGTAAGCCTGTCGGCACTGTCGGTGGACAGGCGTGTACGCTTATCTGTGATGATCCCCCCAGCCGCACTAAACACCCTCTCTGACAGGACGCTAGCCGCAGGACAAGCAAGCACCTCCAGGGCATACAGCGCGAGTTCAGGCCACGTGTCCAGCTTCGACACCCAGTAGTTGTAGGGGGCAGAGGCGTCACGGAGGACGGTCGTGCGATCGGCTATGTACTCCCTCACCATCCTTTTACAGTGCTCCCGCCGACTCAGCCTTGACTGGGGAGCGGTGACACAGTCTTGGTGGGGAGCCATAAAGCTGTCCAGGGCCTTAAAGAGTGTTGCACTGTCTGTGCTGAACATGCTGCTGGATCTCCGCACCTCCCCTGCTACCTGGCCCTCGGAACTGCGCCTTCTGCCACTAGCGCTGTCGGAGGGGAATTTTACCATCAGCTTGTCCGCCAGGGTCCTGTGGTATAGCAACACTCTCGAACCCCTTTCCTCTTCGGGAATGAGAGTGGAAAGGTTCTCCTTATACCGTGGGTCGAGCAGTGTGTACACCCAGTAATCCGTAGTGGCCAGAATGCGTGCAACGCGAGGGTCACGAGAAAGGCATCCTAACATGAAGTCAGCCATGTGTGCCAGGGTACCTGTACGCAACACATGGCTGTCTTCACTAGGAAGATCACTTTCAGGATCCTCCTCCTCCTCCTCCTCCTCCGCCTCCTCCTCCTCAGGCCATACACGCTGAAAGGATGACAGGCAAGCAGCATGGGTACCGTCAGCAGTGGGCCAAGCTGTCTCTTCCCCCTCCTCCTCATCCTCCTCATGCTCCTCTTCCTCCTCCTCAACGCGCTGAGATATAGACAGGAGGGTGCTCTGACTATCCAGCGACATACTGTCTTCCCCCGCCTCCGTTTCTGAGCGCAAAGCATTTGCCTTTATGCTTTGCAGGGAACTTCTCAAGAGGCATAGCAGAGGAATGGTGACGCTAATGATTGCAGCATCGCCGCTCACCACCTGGGTAGACTCCTCAAACTTTCCAAGGACCTGGCAGATGTCTGCCAACCAGGCCCACTCTTCTGAAAATAATTGAGGAGGCTGACTCCCACTGCGCCGCCCATGTTGGAGTTGGTATTCCACTATAGCTCTACGCTGCTCATAGAGCCTGGCCAACATGTGGAGCGTAGAGTTCCACCGTGTGGGCACGTCACACAGCAGTCGGTGCACTGGCAGATTAAACCGATGTTGCAGGGTCCGCAGGGTGGCAGCGTCCGTGTGGGACTTGCAGAAATGTGCGCAGAGCCGGCGCACCTTTACGAGCAGGTCTGACAAGCGTGGGTAGCTTTTCAGAAAGCGCTGAACCACCAAATTAAAGACGTGGGCCAGGCATGGCACGTGCGTGAGGCTGCCGAGCTGCAGAGCCGCCACCAGGTTACGCCCGTTGTCACACACGACCATGCCCGGTTGGAGGCTCAGCGGCGCAAGCTAACGGTCGGTCTGCTCTGTCAGACCCCGCAGCAGTTCGTGGGCCGTGTGCCTCTTCTCTCCTAAGCTGAGTAGTTTCAGCACGGCCTGCTGACGCTTGCCCACCGCTGTGCTGCCACGCCGCGCGACACCGACTGCTGGCGACGTCCTGCTGCTGCTGACACATCTAGATTGCGAGACAGAGGTTGAGGAGGAGGAGGAGGGTGCTTTAGTGGAGGAAGCATACACCGCCGAACATACCACCACCGAGCTGGGGCCCGCAATTCTGGGGCTGGGTAGGACGTGAGCGGTCCCAGGCTCTGACTCTGTCCCAGCCTCCACTAAATTCACCCAATGTGCCGTCAGGGAGATGTAGTGGCCCTGCCCGCCTGTGCTTGTCCACGTGTCCGTTGTTAAGTGGACCTTGCCACTAACCGCATTGGTGAGGGCGCGTACAATGTTGCGGGAGACGTGGTCGTGCAGGGCTGGGACGGCACATCGGGAAAAGTAGTGGCGACTGGGAACCGAGTAGCGCAGGGCCGCAGCCGCCATCATACTTTTGAAGGACTCCGTTTCCACAACCCTATACGGCAGCATCTCAAGGCTGATAAATTTCGCTATGTGGACGGTTAACGCTTGAGCGTGCGGGTGCGTGGCGGCGTACTTGCGCTTGCGCTCAAACACTTGCGCTAGCGACGGCTGGACGGTGCGATGCGAGACATTGCTGGATGGGGCCGGAGGTGAGGGTGTGGGTGCAGGCCAGGAGACGGTAGTGCCTGTGTCCTGAGAGGGGGGTTGGATCTCAGTGGCAGGTTGGGGCACAGGGGGAGAGGCAGCGGTGCAAACCGGAGGCGGTGAACGGCCTTCGTCCCACCTCGTGGGGTGCTTGGCCATCATATGTCTGCGCATGCTGGTGGTGGTGAGGCTGTTGGTGGTGGCTCCCCGGCTGATCTTGGCGCGACAAAGGTTGCACACCACTGTTCGTCGGTCGTCAGGCGTCTCAGTGAAAAACTGCCAGACCTTAGAGCACCTCGGCCTCTGCAGGGTGGCATGGCGCGAGGGTGCGCTTTGGGAAACACTTGGTGGATTATTCGGTCTGGCCCTGCCTCTACCCCTGGACACCGCACTGCCTCTTGCAACCTGCCCTGCTGCTGCCCTTGCCTCCCCCTCTGAAGACCTGTCCTGAGTAGGCGTTGCACACCAGGTGGGGTCAGTCACCTCATCGTCCTGCTGCTCTTCCTCCGAATCCTCTGTGCGCTCCTCCCTCGCACTTACTGCCCTTACTACTACCTCACTGCAAGACAACTGTGTCTCATCGTCATCGTCCTCCTCACCCACTGAAAGGTCTTGAGACAGTTGCCGGAAGTCCCCAGCCTCATCCCCCGGACCCCGGGAACTTTCCAATGGTTGGGCATCAGTGACGATAAACTCCTCTGGTGGGAGAGGAACCACTGCTGCCCAATCTGAGCAGGGGCCCGAGAACAGTTCTTGGGAGTCTTCCTGCTCCTGAGCATGTGTCATTGTAGTGGAGTGAGGAGGCTGGGAGGAAGGAGGAGCAGCAGACAGAGGATTCGGATTTGCAGCACTGGACGGCGCAGAACTGTGGGTGGATGATAGCTTGCTCGAAGCACTTTCTGCCATCCACGACAGGACCTGCTCACACTGCTCATTTTCTAATAAAGGTCTCCCTCGTGGACCCATTAATTGGGCGATGAATGTGGGAACGCCAGAAACGTGCCTCTCTCCTAATCGCGCAGCAGTCGACTGCGATACACCTGGATCAGGAGCTCGGCCTGTGCCCAAACCCTCACTTGGGCCTACGCGTCCTCGGCCACGTCCACGTCCTCTAGGCCTACCCCTACCCCTCAGCATGCTGTATTACCAGTGATTTCCCAGGCAGGAAATAAATTGGCGCAAGCCTGCAGGACAAATAGAATTTTTCCCTTTTATTTTAAAGGGAAGGCCGGCCCACTGACTATATTCAATCAGATAAGAAATCTGTTCCACAGAAATGCAGTTATATGAAGTGCAGCAGAGCAGTGATTTTCCCCAGGCAGGCAGGAAATAAATTGGCGCAACACTGCTGTTAAACGTAGCTGGCTGCGTATGATTTTTTTTTACTATCTCCACCCACCACACACGTACACAGAACGCTGAGGACTGACAGAGGCAGGCCACATAGAATTTTCCCCTTTTTTTTTAAAGAAAAGGCCCACTGACTATATTCAATCAGATAAGAAATCTGTTCCACAGAAATGCAGTTATATGAAGTGCAGCAGAGCAGTGATTTTCCCCAGGCAGGCAGGAAATAAATTGGCGCAAGACTGCTGTTAAACGTAGCTGGCTGCGTATGATTTTTTTACTATCTCCACCCACCACACACGTACACAGAACGCTGAGGACTGACAGAGGCAGGCCACATAGAATTTTTCCCTTTTTTTTTTAAAGAAAAGGCCCACTGACTATATTCAATCAGATAAGAAATCTGTTCCACAGAAATGCAGTTATATGAAGTGCAGCAGAGCGGTGATTTTTCCCAGGAAGGCAGGAAATAAATTGGCGCAACACTGCTGCTAAACGTAGCTGGCTGCGTATGATTTTTTTACTATCTCCACCCACCACACACGTGCACAGAACGCTGAGGACTGACAGAGGCAGGCCAAATAGAATTTTTCCCTTTTTTTTTTTTTTAAAGAAAAGGCCCACTGACTATATTCAATCAATAATATATGTCTTCTGGCCCTGCCTACACAATTCTCTCCCTGTAGTATTACTGCAGGGCGCAATGCTCTGCACAGCCGATTTTGAAAAAAAAAAATAAATGCAACACTGCTAACAGCAGCCTGCACAGTACTGCACACGGTTAAATGTGGCCCTAAGAAGGACCGTTGGGGTTCTTGAAGCCTACACTCACTCCTAACACTCTCCCTGCCTAACCACCACTTCTGTCCCTGTAGTATTACTGCAGGGCGCAATGCTCTGCACAGCCGATTTTGAAAAAAAAAAAATTGTGCAACACTGCTAACACTAGCTGTAGGGTTGGGAGAGAGGTAAGTGAAGGGTGGCTACCTGCAGGGTCGGGAGAGAGGTAAGTGCAGGGCGTCTAGCTGCAGAGCTGGGAAAGTGGTAAGTGCTGGGTGTCTAGCTGCAGGTCCAGGAGAGAGGTAAGTGCTGGGTGTCTACCTGCAGGGTCAGGAGAAAGGTAAGTGCAGGGCGTCTAGCTGCAGAGCTGGGAAAGTGGTAAGTGCTGGGTGTCTAACTGCAGGGTCGAGAGAGAGGTAAGTGCAAGGCGTCTACCTGCAGGGCTGGGAGAGGGACAAGTGCCGGGCGTCTAGCTGCAGGGTCGGGAAAGAGGTAAGTGCTGGGTGTCTAGCTGCAGGTCCAGGAGAGAGGTAAGTGCTGGGTGTCTAGCTGCAGGGCCAGGGGAGTGGTAGGCGCTGGGCGTCTAGCTAAGAGAGTGGTACGCGTCTAGCTGCAGGGCTGGGAGAGAGGTTGGTGTCGGGCATATAGCTATAGGGCCGGGAGAGGAGTAGGCTTCAAGCTGCAGGGAGAGGGGTAGGTGTTGAGCTGCAGGTCCGGGAGAAGGGTAGGCACTTTGCGTCGGGCTGCGAGAGGGAAGGCATCTAGCTGCAGGGCCAGGGGAGGGGTAGGCGTCTAGCTGCAGGGTCGGGGGAGGGGTAAGCGTCTAGCTGCAGGGCCAAGGGAGGGGTGGGCATCCAGCTGCGGGGCCAGGAAAGCGGTTAGCGTCTAGCTGCAGGGCCAGGAGCAGTAGGCATCGAGCTGCAGGGAGAGGGGTAGGTGTCGAGTTGCAGGTCCGGGGGAGGTGTAGGCGTTGGGATAAGAGTAGGCATTGAGCTGCTTGGCCCGGACCGGGGTAGGCGGTGAGCCGCAGGGCCTGGACAAGGGTAGGCGTTGAGCCGCAAGGCCTGGACAAGGGTAGGTGTTGAGCCGCAGGGCCGGGACAGGGGTAGGCGACGAGCTGCAGGAACGGGAGTTGAGAGGGGAACCACTTTTAGTGTCTTAGGTAGAGATGAGCGAGCGTACTCGGAAAAGCACTACTCGCTCGAGTAATGTGCTTTATCCGAGTATCGCTGTGCTCGGGTCTGAAGATTCGGGTGCCGCTGCGGCTGACAGGTGAGTCGCAGCGGGGAGCAGGGGAGAGCGGGCGGGAGAGAGGGAGAGAAAGATCTTACCTCCGTTCCTCCCCACTCTCCCCTGCAGCTCCCCGCTCCGTGCCGGCACCCGAATCTTCAGACCCGAGCACAGCGATACTCGGATAAAGCAAATTACTCGAGCGAGTAGTGCTTTTCCGAGTACGCTCGCTTATCTCTAGTCTTAGGCGATAAGTCCGTTCATTTAATCACCACAACTCTCATCATTTCCAGATCTGCCTGAACTATTATTTTGCTGTAGTTACAACTTTATTTTCCATCTTTCCTCCATAGTGTGATGCATAGAAGCTCTGGATGTTATAATGTGGTGGGCGGGCCGGCTTATCCCTTTATTCACCTCCTGCAGTCACAATGCTTTGTATATAATTTGTGTCGCTCTACTTACAATTAGGGCTCATTCACGCAGCGTATTTAACCTTGGTCTGTGAATTCTGTATATCTTGGGCCTTCTTGCAATTTTTTTCTTTGTTTGCAATCGCTGGGCAAAAAAAGCCTTACAGTTTGTATATTTCTGTGCAAATACATATGTATCGTGCGTGTCTGCGCAGGCCCACTCACTTCAATGTTCAATGGCCTGGTATGTACATGTACTCATCACAAATGCAGGTCTGCATGCTCCAAAGTGGATTCAGCACTCCATGCTGCGTGCATAATACAGAGCGCACCTCCACGTGTGTGAATGAGCCCTAAGATGTAGATCTCTGCTCCTGCGTGGGACGCAGTGGGAGGTATTAATGGTGGAATAAATGAGCTGGAGAACATAGGCGCCAATTATCTGGCCCTAGAGTTCATATGACAGTCCGCTAAATATGACTGGTCTTGGAGTCCTTGTAATGCTGCAGTTCTTCTGTGGCTTCCTTAGGAAGGTTATAGTTTCTCCTCAGAGCACATAGGTACGAGGAGACTTGTAAGACCATGCATGCGCCGCTGGGAAGATGGGTCAAGAGGGGTATCATATCTCCTTAACGAGAGCACCCAAAAACTGTGTGGAGACCCCTAGGGTATGAGTGGGTCAGGTGCGGCATTGTCTCTCTCTCCCCCCAAGGAAAGCACCCAGAAGGGGTGTGAAAAGACACCAGAAAAGTAAATGTGTGGAGACTAGGTGTCTCCACACACTTTTTGGGAGCTCTCCTTAAGGAAAGACAACACCCCTCTTGACCCACGTTACAGGCCAGAAATCTACTACACACTGAGGGGCAAAAACCCCTGGACAGCAGTTTGTGTGTGGTTTTCTGGCTTCGTTTCCTAATTCCAATCATTGTTATAAAGGGTCTGACATTGATTTGTGGGAATGTTGCCATCCAATACGTGGCGCTGCAGAGGTAGTGCTCCATCTTTCTTGTATTGTTTCATATTCTCAGAGGCAAATAAGGAAGATGAAACAATACCTCTACAGCGCCACCTATTGGAAAACGGCATTTCACACTTACATAAATTCCCCAGAGGAGCATGCATGGCCTTATGTCTCCTCACAGCTTCCAGGCGCTCTCCCTAAGGAGACACTTCACCCCTTCTGACCCACGTCACAGGCCTCTTACCCAGCCAGCAAACTACTGCACACTGATGAGGGGCAATCACCCCAAAACAGCTGTCTGTGCTTGGGGATCTTTTCCCTCCGCAGAAGATGCTGGCTCTGGCTCATATACCTAGTGCAGCGAACAGGAGTTAATGGGAAGTAGCGCTAGTGGGTGGTGGCAACTCTCGCCTGGTCACGGTGGTGGCTACTAGGCCTACAAGGATAGTTCGAGCTGCAGGCTGGATTGTTAACGGTTTTCTGGCTAAATGAATTGGTGTGGGCTTGTTGTGTCGCCAGTGCCTTAAAGGGGTTCTGTCATTAGAAAAAAAATCAATATTTGACTATTCCTCCTCCCCCATCAGCCTTCTTACCACATCTTCCCCTCACCGATCTTCTCTATGCTCCTCCAGTCCCCCTGGTCACGTCGCCTCTAGCTGGCAGGATCCTTTTTCTTCCTGTGACGTTGCATATGTTGCAGCATTATCCTTCCTCTAGGTCGGTGTACCTGGTCACTAGTGAGGGGAATACCAAATCCTATGCCTGGCTATCGTTGGGACTGCGCATGTACAGTGTCTTGCTGCGAAAGTCCATATACTATTCCCGCTAGGCACTAGTGACCAGGTACACTGACCTGCAGGAAGCAGAATACCCCGAATGTATGTAACATCGCTGGAAGAAGAGGATTCGGCAGGCTGGAGGTGAGGTGACCCGAGGGACTGCAGGAGCCAGGAGAAGATGCAGTAGGAAAACTGACTGGGGACAAATGGAGAAGTGTTATTTTTGATTATAATTATAATATTTTCTCTAATGACAGAACGCTTAGCCCTCTCCCAGCCCTGCAGATTGACGCACGGCGCCTACCCTTCTCCCAGCCCTGCAGCTCGACACTTACCCCTCTCCCTGCAGCTAGATGCCTAACCCTCTCCTGGCGCTGCAGCTAGATGCCTAACCCTGTTCCGACCCTGCAGCTAGACGCCTACCCCTGTCCCGGCCACCCCCTGAAAATAAGACACTGTACCTCTTTTGGGGCAAAAATTAATATAAGACAGTGTCTTATTTTAGAGGAAACACAATATTAACATTATGACTGCCATACAGGAACCTCTGGGTAACTACATGAGTCATTATTATAAGACTTGTTGAAAGGTCTGACTTTGACTTTCAGGAGTTCTGCCTTCCAGTAGGGGGTGCTGCAGAGGCATTGTTTATCCTTCTATGTAGCTTCTTTAGTGACTTCTTATATAAGGTTGTGAGTCACCAAGAGCCCCTCTAATCACTTGTATAATCTATGTACCAGAAAGAGCAGAGCTGATCCAGTACGAAGCGTCTTCTGAAGACATGAGGGTCTACAAGGTGACAGTCGCCACGGGAAATTACCTCTCTGCTGGGACCATTGATGCCATCTCCATCAGTCTTGTGGGATTGAAAGGAGAAAGTGCTAAGCAGGAGCTGTCCCACCTGTGGATACCTGGAACGGTGAGTGGTCTTGGAGTTAGGGGCCAGCCTCAGCTGTGTGTGGTCCTTGAGTGGGCGCTCAGTCTATCCCATCCTCAGCAAACATGATTTACTCTTTACTATTCACCCCTCATTCCCAGTGAACCCCAGAATCTACTTGGGTTTGTAGGGTCCTGGCAACATAAACCACTTGGTGGAAGAGAAACCACAGCCATGTGTCGGTGGGTCTAGTGGTGTCCTGCAGCACTAGGGTTCTGCCTAAGCAGTCATGTCTAACCAGGGGATGTCTGGGGCTCTACGTTTATCTAGATATGATCGACTGACCTTCCAGGGAGCAGACTTCGGCCCGAGGAGCTCCAGATATCCATCCATAACACCCTGGATTCCATGTAACCTTAATTTTTTGTCTAAAATATAGGAGATGAAACTGGAAAGAACTAAAGAGCTGAGAATAGATCCCCCTAGAGGTGACAATAGATGAGGGGTGGGCATGGTATTACTGGGGTGTCTAGACTATGGCAAACTTGCACCATGAGTCCAGATTTATCTTACATATGGGAGGAGCTCTGAGGGAGTCATTACATTCACCTCTGGATCATTCCATCAATGTTGGGAACATCTGAATCCACACATGGTGACTACGATGTGCTGCCTCATCTTCCAGGTAAGTATAGGTGACATGAGGGCGCAGGATCTTCTCTCTTCACATATTCTTGTGGCTCAGTCTGTTGTATTTGTGGCTGTTCATAATGGTGGTTCTCCATATGATCACTCTCATCCAGAGGGCCCAAATATTTTGCAGCCCGAGCCAAACAAGTGTGCGTCTCCCAAGCTAATCTCCCTATATTCCACCAGTCCTCTGCAGCCAGTAAAACAGGGCTGTCTGCTGTAATAAGGGGGTTCATGTTCCTTCTGCCTCTACAGGTGTGTGACTATGAGCTGAACATCAAGGAGGATATTGGCGAGCTCCTGTCGGTGCGACTCTTCAAGGAGACTTACCTGTTCCCGGTCCACGATGCCTGGTACTGCCAGTATGTCAAGGTCATCGACCCCTTTGGGAAGCTTCACAAGTTCCCCGTGTACCAGTGGGTCTCCGGGGACACCAGTGTGCTGATCCCTGAAGGGAGAGGTGAGTAATCCTGAGCAGGGGGGATGACCCAGACATGGAGGGAAAACCTTCTATAACATGCGGCTCCACCAAGAGAACATATCATGGTGGTCTATAGTCAGGCTGATGACTCCTGGCCATCCAGTCACTTGTCATTCTGCTGTGTTGATCCAGAAGGAAATGGAAATTAAGACTGAGGCTTATTTATAAGCATAAAGAACCTTGCTGACTCAAATATGGTCAGCAGCCTATCTCCAGATCAGTTTATTGGTCAGGACATGACCATAAAATTTGGCTCCATGGGCCCCACACCGGGTCTCCAGCTGGTAAAATTGAGGACCCCCTCCTCTCATTTACCCAAGATGTTTTGATGGGGCACATGGAAAGTGGTTATCTAAAGTAGACTATCCTTTAAGAAATGATATTAGAATCTGCCATCGTATTCTGACCTCTAGTGAACAGTCAATGTAACCTGTTCTTCTTTCAGGCCATGTATTATCCCTGAGATCTAGCAATGCCCACAGAGCGTATCGGCTGACGGAGCTGGAGAAGAGTAGAGAAGTTTACAAGTGAGCGTTCCCTGACCGATATGAGCACGTGCTATAGATTTTGGGGTACCCTAGGCACATGTCCTCCATTACCATCTAATTCTGGTGACTGTTTTGCAGATGGAAGATGTACGCTCCACGGGCCCCATACTGCATTGATGCAGACAGCACTGATCTTCCCATCAATGAACGGTACTCCGACATAAAGCGCGGCAGCTTCAAGCTCACCAAGATTCTGGCGTGAGTGTTTACTAAACTCCAATTATACCAGATGAATCAGAAACTTTGTAAAGTGCCCCCTTGTGGCCAGTGTGTTAACATATGGAGGGCTGTGGAAGCTTCTATCAGTCCAAAAGAGTGCCAAATCTGTATGTGTCACTGATCTATGATGCTGTTGGGTGCTCATTTCAGGTGGCTTTTCGATAAAGATGTAGTTTTTAATGCAGTATTATACAGCCAGAATTAGGAAAATGCGGCATCCGAGGAGCGAGCCCCAGCTAGGAAACAGCAGGGTAGATTTTGGGTCCTGTTACAGGGCTTTACCGTCTCTCACCCGGAGGGTAACCAGGGACATGGCCAAGGGGCTGAGGGCAGGCTATTAAATAGGGGATAACCTAACCGGTTTACCCTAGGTCCTTTTGTCTCGTGACTCCACCGTTCCATCTGCTGTGGTGAATACAGACAATGTTACAAATATAACAATCCACTCACAGGGATAACTTTTAAGGAGCAGAGCCGGAAACAGACGGCAAAACTCGTTTACTGAACAAACTTAGTAAAACAGTCCAAAACACTTTACATCCAGCAACAGTAGAAGCAGCAAATTGGTATGCAGTGTGACAGGGAGGATTCACAGGTAGGCAGGAGAAACCACAGTCCCAGTTATCTGTGGGTCCTGGTAACACACTTCCTTCTCTTCAGCTCTCTACCGGTACGCGTATATTGTATTTCAGCCGCACTTCGGTAGCGGTGAGCGATTCCAGCGACCTCAGTGGTTGTTGGGTACACACCCCTCTTTGGAGATCTGCACGAGTGCTACTTCACGAGACCCACGGGGGGTTAGGTTTAGGGTTGGGGTTAGGGGTTAGGGTTAGTTGCCGACCCTTCTACGGCCGTGCTGCTGCTTATTTAACGGGCCGCCCACTCGTGCACATCTCCAAAGGGGGGTGTGTACCCAACAACCAATCAGGTCGCTGGAATCGCTCACTGCTACTGAAGTGTGGCTGAAATACAAAATATGCTACCGGTACACACTCACAAGTCCCGTTGCATTCTGGGTTGGCTGGCAACTTCTCTTATTCCTTTCTTTCTCTCTAGGCTGTGAACTCCTGAGGATAGTAGTCCCAAAGCAGCCACTAGGCCATCCACTCGGCCTCCTCCATTCTGGGTCTCAGTCAGGCCAGGCAGATTTTCTCCTAGGACATGGCAGACTTGTTCGTGTCCTCCTCTGCAGAATTCCAGACTCGACTCTCTTACTGGCTGAACTAACTTGGACTAACTCAGATTTCTCCACTCCCTCCCTTAGACTTTCTCAGATTAGACTCTCTTGCACTCCCATTCTGCAAACATTAATATAAAGCATGGTCAGGTGACCACAAACTCACAACACAAAACGATACATTTCCAGACAGACAACTCATTTGCAGGCATTAAGGCCTCCTGTCCAGGGGTGATTCTTCATTGTGTTAATCCGCACGTGGGTAATGCATGAAACTCTTTCCATGGGATAACTATGAAAAGCAGAGCCCGATGTACACGAGCGCAAATCCACTGCAATTTTTTCCCCGCTCACGTATAAAAATCGCGGCGAAAATCCACTTGCGTTAAAAAGCAACGCCCGTAGACAGGCGGCCTAACCCTTCCATTCCTGCAAATGTCAATACACATGTTGCTGAATCATACCAGATTCACAGACAATATACAAGACAATACAGACTACATATAGCATGCATCTCTGAGGGGCCACTATAAAACATGGCTGCTTTCTCTCATCGGTGCTACACCTGTCCGCTGGCTGGTTGTGGGACAGCAGTTCAGCACATTCACTTCAATGGAAAGCATCCTGCTATAATATAAATATATATAATCTACCCAGCTTCGCCCGAGGTAACTTAGTACCGGTATTACTTCAGAGGAACTGAGGAATAAAATCTGTAGATTCTACTCTGACTGCATGTACCAGTGTCCCTCTGAAGAATGTGCCACTCCTCACTTTATACTCTTAACCCCTTCAGTGGCGAGTTTCTTACCCCCCTGTCAGACCCACCAGGGCAGGTTTTTTAAATGGCCCAATCATTTATTTTCAACTAATTTTCCAGTCGTGTTCCAAGACCAATAACTTTTTCATTTTTCCACTGACACGGCCGCATGAGGGCTTGATTTTTGTGCGACAAGTTGTATTTTTTGATAGCATCACTTTTGGGTATATATAATGTATTGCAGAACTTTAGTAAAAAAAAATTAGTAGGGAGATTGGGGAAAAAAATAAATTCTGCCATTTGTCTTTTGGATTTCATTTTTATGGCGAAGAACACAGTGGGCCAGCTGTCTTCTGCATTCCCTGCTCGGAGCGCTCAGCTGTATGACAGAGCAGAGAACAGCTGGATGCAGAAGACAAGCAGGGACACCCCTGTATAACAGTCGGGCGCTCCGAGCAGAGAACAGCTGGGTGCAGAAGACAAGCGGGGACACCCCTGTATAACAGCCGGGCGCTCGAGGCAAAGAACAGCCGGATGCAGAAGACAAGCGGGGACACCCCTGTATAACAGCCGGGCACTCGGAGTGGGGAACAGCTGGATGCAGAAGACAAGCGGGGACACCCCTGTATAACAGCCAGGCGCTCCGAGCAGAGAACATATGGGTGCAGAAGACAAGCGGGGAAACCCCTGTATAACAGCCGGGCGCTCCGAGCAAAGAACAGCTGGATGCAGAAGACAAGCAGGGACACCCCTGTATAACAGCCGGGCGCTCGGAGCGGGGAACAGCTGGATGCAGAAGACAAGCGGGACACCCCTGTATAACAGCCAGGCGCTCCGAGCAGAGAACATATGGGTGCAGAAGACAAGCGGGGACACCCCTGTATAACAGACGGGCGCTCGGAGCGGGGAAGAGCCGGGTGGAGAAGACAAGCGGGGACACCCCTGTATAACAGCCAGGTGCTTGGAGCGGGGAAGAGCCGGATGGAGAAGACAAGCGGGGACACCCCTGTATAACAGCCGGGCACTCCAAGCAGAGAACATATGGGTGCAGAAGACAAGCAGGGACACCCCTGTATAACAGACGGGCGCTCGGAGCGGGGAACAGCCGGATGGAGAAGACAAGCGGGGACACCCCTGTATAACAGACGGGTGGTCGGAGCAAAGAACAGCTGGATGCAGAAGACAAGCAGGGACACCCCTGTATAACAGACGGGCGCTCGGAGCATAGAACAGCCGGATGCAGAAGACAAGCGGGGACACCACTGTATAATAGCCAGGTGCTTGGAGCGGGGAACAGCCGGATGCAGAAGACAAGTGGGGACACCCCTGTATAACAGCCGGGTGGTCGGAGCAGAGAACAGCTGGATGCAGAAGACAAGTGGGGACACCCCTGTATAACAGCCAGGCGCTCCGAACAGAGAACAGCTGGATGCAGAAGACAAGCGGGGACACCCCTGTATGACAGCCGGGCGGTCGGAGCAGAGAACAGCTGGATGCAGAAGACAAGTGGGGACACCCCTGTATAACAGCCGGGCGCTCCCAGCAGAGAACAGCTGGATGCAGAAGACAAGCGGGGACACCCCTGTATAACAGCCGAGCGCTCGGATCGGGGAACAGCTTGAAGCAGGAGACAAGCGGGGACACCCCTGTATAACAGACGGGCGCTCGGAGCAGGGAACAGCTGGATGGAGAAGACAAGCAGGGACACCCCTGTATAACAGCCAGGTGCTTGGAGCGGGGAACAGCTGGATGCAGGAGACAAGCGTTGACACCCCTGTATAACAGCCGGGCGCTCCGAGCAGAGAACAGCTGGATGCAGAAGACAAGCGGGGACACCCTTGTATAACAGCCAGGCGCTCCGAGCAGAGAACATATGGGTGCAGAAGACAAGCAGGGACACCCCTGTATAACAGACGGGCGCTCGGAGCGGGGAACAGCCGGATGGAGAAGACAAGCGGGGACACCCCTGTATAACAGCCGGGCGCTCCGAGCAAAGAACAGCTGGATGCAGAAGACAAGCGGGGACACCCTTGTATAACAGCCGGGGGCGCTCCGAGCAGAGAACATATGGGTGCAGAAGACAAGCGGGGACACCCCTGTATAACAGCCGAGCGCTCGGATCGGGGAACAGCTGGATGCAGGAGACAAGCGGGGACATCCCTGTATAACAGCCAGGTGCTTGGAGCGGGGAACAGCTGGATGCAGGAGACAAGCGGGGACACCCCTGTATAACAGCCGGGCGCTCCGAGCAGAGAACAGCTGGATGCAGAAGACAAGCGGGGACACCCCTGTATAACAGCCGGGCGCTCCGAGCAGAGAACAGCTGGATGCAGAAGACAAGCGGGGACACCCCTGTATAACAGCCGGGCGCTCCGAGCAGAGAACATATGGGTGCAGAAGACAAGCAGGGACACCCCTGTATAACAGCCGGGCGCTCCGAGCAGAGAACAGCCGGATGCAGAAGACAAGCAGGGACACCCCTGTATAACAGCCGGGCGCTCCGAGCAGAGAACAGCCGGATGTAGAAGACAAGCGGGGACACCCCTGTATAACAGCCGGGCACTCGGAGTGGGGAACAGCTGGATGCAGAAGACAAGCGGGGACACCCCTGTATAACAGCCGGGCGCTCCGAGCAGAGAACAGCCGGATGCAGAAGACAAGCAGGGACACCCCTGTATAACAGCTGGGCGCTCCAAGCAGAGAACAGCCGGATGCAGAAGACAAGCAGGGACACCCCTGTATAACAGCCGGGCGCTCCGACCAGAGAACACCTAGATGCAGAAGACAAGCGGGGACACCCCTGTATAACAGCCAGGCGCTCCGAGCAGAGAACATCTGGGTGCAGAAGACAAGCAGCCTCACGTTTGAGCGATCATCTTGTTCTGTAAATGACACAACGATTATCACTCAAAAGCCATCTATTAAGCGATAATCGTTGTGTCTAAATGGGCCTGAAGGGTTTTCATTTTGCAGGATGAGTTGCACTTTTTATTCCCATTTGGTGATGCCTGCAGCATTTTGATCACTTTCTATTCCGTTTTTTTGTATGATAAGATAGGCTAAATTGGGTTTTTTTCCCCTCCATGCCGTGCTTCCTGCAGATTAAATAATGTGTAACCGCATGTGTAATTTTGTTTTTATTTTTTACAAGTTAAAAGGATGAAGGTGGGGTTTGGGCATTTAAAAAATTTTTACTTCTTACTTTTTTTAAATTTTTGTCTCTTTTTGCATAATACTTTTTTAAAATTCTTCTAATACTCTGCTATGCGGAGGCACAGCAGGGTATTAGACAGGCTATGGCGCTCAGACATAGCCTAATTTAGCCGGCAGACCCGAAGGCTATACTCAAGCCTCTTAGTTTAGCTAGAGATAAGGGGTGTATTAGTGAGACAGAGTACAAGTTTATGGTCCCTGATAGCCCTAGGCTATCAACCCTTTATACTTTACCGAAGGCACATAAGGGGACACATCCCCTTAGAGGACGTCCTCTTGTGTCAGGGGTGAACAACCTAACCCAGAATTGTAGCGTGTATATTGAGACCCTTCGTACTGGCTCTGCCGCCTTATGCACGCCATACAATCAACGTCCTCCACCAACTTGGGGGCCTTTATGTGAGCCCCCACACCTTCATTGCCACCCTGGATGTGAAGGCCCTGTATAGTTCCATCCCACACCAGGGTGGCATTAATGCAGTTTCTCACTATCTTTCACAAAGAAGTTCCCAGTGTTGGGAACATAACACCTTCATGTTGGACCTATTAAAAGTCGTGCTCACGCATAGTTATTTTCTCTTCAACAACAGCTCAGGGGTTCTGTGATGGGGACGCCCTGTGCCCCATCGTACGCCAATCTGTACCTGGGCTGGTGGGAGGAAAAGGTTGTATTCCCCTCTGACTCCACCAAATGGTCAACATCCTATGTTGGATACATTACATTGATGATGATCTGATTTTGTGGTCCGGCTCTAAAAACCAATTTCACGAGTTTACGGGTTTTCAGAATCATAATGACCTCAATTTACGGTTTACATCTGATATTAGTGACACATCAATGGTCTTTCTGGATGTCCGACTCACATTACAATCTGATGGGAGTATTACTTCCAGCCTCTATCGCAAAGACACTGCAACGAATAGTTTACTCCAATGGGACAGTTTCCAGCCATACAGTCTGAAGAAGGGCATCCCGAAGGGCCGGTTTTTGTGCCTGCGACACAACTGCTCCAGTGATGAGTCCTTGTAACAGAAAGTATGAAACTTAGAAATAGGTTCATACAAAGAAAATATCTCCGAAACGTTTGGATCAAGCGGAGGCCGTCGCTAGATCACAAGACTAAATCGTTGATTCCACGAGAAAGGGATTCTTCCACAAAATTGAGTCATCGTACGTATGACAGCAGACACGCTGAAGTCCTCAATACCCTCAATAATCATTGGGATATCCTGCAGAATGACAGGGACATCAAGAATGTAATCTCAGACACCCCCAGTATCACCTACAGAAGGGGCCACAACATAAGAGATCATCTTAGAGAGCCACCTCAGAGTCCAAACCTACCGGCACATTCCCATGCTGTGGCTGCGCTGCATGTCCGCTTGTGGATAGAAGCAAGACTTTCTCTTCCACAACGACAGGCAAAGTTTACACCATGCGATATCTTGTCAACTGCAGGACCACAAATGTTGTGCCCCTGGCCCCTTGTACGTGTGACAGCAGTATGTTGGTAAGACCTGCCAACAGGTCCGCCGTCACATTGTAGCACATATGGGAAATATCCGAAGAGCAGAAAGCACACCATTAGCAAATCCCCCCCTAATCGTATGACCTGCGCCAAGTGCACACATGTCCATTGCCTCCATTGCATAAAGGCAGAGTTTAGCAGCTTGGCATTAAGGAAACACAGACGTGCAACATTGTAGTGGGCTACTTAGCCCACATCCCTTTACATGAGCTCGCTGTACTTGGAGAATAATCTTGGTGGTTCCCCCTCATCTGTATTGGAGGCATTTCATCAGTGGCTTGCTGGTGGTGGCTGTAATTTCCATTAGTCTGTTTTACCTTTTATCCTGTAGTCGACAGGTTCACAGAAGTAGAACTAATCCTGTCTGGGCGAATGGAGGGGTATGAAAAGAGGGCGGATAGACAGTGGGGCTGCAAAGCTGACTTCACCCAAGACGTGACCTTTATTTTCTTGTACCCAACAGTGATAACTCCATGAACTCCTCTATATCTGCTTTCTTACAGGGGACTTGAGGTGGTGCTGAAAGGTCTCACGAACTGCACTGATTCCTGGAGAAATCTAGATGACATCACGACTGTGTTCTATTTCAACAGAACTGACATCTCTGGTGCGTTGCCTCTTGTGGTTACCAATGTGGTCTTGGCCCCGGTTGATCTCCGCTCTTGTCTTCCCTGGGTCTCCAGGCTTCTTGTGACATTTCATGTAATCCTCCAGCATGGTTCTAGCTGGTTCTCCCGGCTCCCTCTTCAGTGCAGCTGTTCCCTATAGATGCACATTTCTACTGGTCACCAAAATTCCAGGTTCTTGCTCCTTTCTCAGTAGAACCTCTTTACTGTGCCTACAACCCTTATTGTTGCTTGGGGAGCTTATAGCCAAGGAATAAGGTAGGGCTTAGCACACAGCTATTCACTTTCATTGCTTGTGGTGATGACAAAGTGCCTTACACTCAGTTCTGGGGCTGAGACAGGATTTCAGTTCTCATGGGTCCAAAGATAACTATATCCTATGGTTGTTGATCGTTAGTTATGATAGCCTTCTATAAACCAGTCTCCATCTCTCTGTCTTCTTCAGATGAGGTCTCCCGGATCTGGAATGAGGACTCCTTCTTTGGTTATCAGTATCTGAATGGAGTCAACCCAATGCTGATCCAGAAATGCCTCAACCTACTGGAGAACTTCCCAGTCACCAGCAGCATGGTGGCTGCATCTCTGGGGACCTCCACAGACCTTCAGAAAGAGCTTCAGGTGGGGCATTCTGAGAGAGGACGGCGACTACTGATGATGAAGCTTCTCTGACATGTCATGACCATGTGCTGTTCTTACAGAACGGGAATGTCTTCCTGGCCGACTACAAGATTCTCCAGGGAATTCCTGCCAATGACTGTATAAATGGGAAGCAGCAATACATCAGCGCCCCCATGTGTCTGCTGTGGAAGGACCCCCAGGACCAGCTGCTCCCCATCGCTATCCAGGTAATGTCCAGTCACTCAACGGAGCATATCAAAGGAGTTCCACCCTTATTGTTCCTGGTACACTCAGCCCTATTCCACATCATAAACGTGGCCCCTGAGTACAGCATCCATAGTTCTTATGACCACGAGCCTTATCGCCTTTGATGGCCGCTATGCCTTTTTACTGACCTCACTAGTGTGCATTAAACCTGCACACCGTAAGGCGGTGGCTTGGCGGACTACTGCTCTAGATAACAGGAATGGGGAAAACCTCAGATCCGGGTAGGTTAAACCCTCGAATACAACAGCCAATAGCAACTGCATCATGTAAGCAGATGACAGGGGGAGGCTGTACTTTCTGTCAGCATCCTGCAGTATTACCAGGCACCAATGGGCTCACATGGAAGCCTGACGTGCCTCCATGTCTGCCGTGTAATTCAGCCTATTAGGCCCCGCCTCCCACAGGTCTAATAGACTGCATTCCTCATGTAGCGCACTCTACTAAGACTTTGACAGCAGTGTACTAGACTGGCGAGCAAACAAGTCACCTTGAGGTGCTAAAAAATAGCATCAAAGTTTAATTTAAAATTTTATTTTTTTTGGACTTTTCCCACTAACTCTTCTTTTTGAATGGATAGAATGGCAAAATATTTCTTAAAACGGCACATAATGGGTATTACAGCACTTTTAACAACCCAGACAGTGAAAATCTCTAATGGTGAACACCCTAAAATAATGCTGAGAAGTATAAAATAATGCCAAAATTGATCTTATTTTTTAACGTGTTACAAAAAAAATCCAAAAATCACATGTACCTCAGAATAAAAACTACAACTTGATGAATAGCTAAGTGCTGCCTGTAATTGGCTGAGCACTCAGCCAATCAGCACAGACCTTTCAGGAGGCGGGGATTTTTAAATCCCCATCTGCTGAAAGAGCTTGACAGCAGTGCAGTGGAGCCAGCCGGAGGACGCGTCTGAGAGGCGGGGAGGTGAGGATATAACTTTTTTATTGTTTCTTCACCAGCTAGGGATGATTTTCAGGGAAGGGGTTACATTTCAAGCCCTTCCCCGAAAATCATGCTGCGGGGGTTGCCTAAAACCCACTGCTTTCAATGGGGCTGGCAGCAGCAGTACCGACCCCATTGAAAGCAATGGGATAGCATCCTGGTCTTCAGTCACAGCCGTGGCAGAGGATTCCTTCATGAAGGAAACTCCTGTCACAGCTGTCATGGCTGTGGCAGAAGTCTGCGATATACTCCCTATGTTTTCAATGGGGCGGACGCTGCTGCCTCCGGCCCCATTAACAACACTGAGTGATATCGCAGATTTCTTCTCTGCGATGCGAAGCTCTGCTGAAAAATCGCAAATTAGTATGAAAATCATTGGTTTCATAATTATTGCTGTTGCATCGCAGGGAAAAGAATCGCTAATGGGTGTCCACCCTTCCACCTCAAAAAAGTTAAACACGTACCCCAGAATGGCACCAATAAAAAGCCCTCATATAGCGATGTCAATGAGTTATGGCTCTGGGAATGAGAATGAAAATCACTTAATCCTCAAGGCAAAGAAGAATATAATGGGGGCGTCGTTAAGGGGTATCTGGTCTAACACCACCTCCTAACCCTGAACTATTAGAGCAGTTCTGCTCAGAGCTCATCTCTCACCCTTGAGGACTCGGTGTTATACAGACAGCCCAACGATGGCAGTGATCACCGGAATACTCTGACCTCCACTGGCTGCAATTGATCACTGGAGATCCAGGCAGTAGGTGCACAACTGTCGCCTCGGCAGGCGTGATTGGGGCGGCACACTAGGCGGTTATTATAACGCACCTAAGCTGTTCGCACAGCTGTAAAGGAATGACTACACAAATAGTGGAGCAGAATGAATGCACATCAATCAATGCGGTGCGTCAACCGCTCACTTGGGATCTTGTTAAATCTCCTGCAGATCTGTTTCTCCGTGGTTGTAGCTCACAGATCGGCCCTGTGTAGTCCGCTCCCGCAGTCCTGTCATCAGCTGCCTCTTGGCATTGCACTGACTAGATGCAATGTCCTCATAGGTGTTGTAGATTCAAAACTGGGGGAGACCATTAGTAAAAAGCATGACCATTTGGTCTACAGCCATTAGTCCCAACCCTTCCATTACCTGTGGCCATGGTATTTCCACGTGGAGTAGATAAGTGGCGTCTGATATCGGGCAGTCAGTAGATCAGTTGGTGTCTGTCAGAAAGACAACACTTCCTTGTGGCAAAATTTCCAGAACAACCTCTGTCCAGACACTGAACAAGCAGGGAATGCTGTGAGAACCATTGTACGATGACATGTACATAATGGGTCATCTCCACACTTGAACAGATATGACTCTTGAGCTGATCTCTCACACCTTCTGAGATTCTTTGGATGTCTCATCTGCTTCCATTACAGTTGGGTCAGACTCCAGGAGAACAGACACCGATCTTCCTGCCAAGTGACTCCGAGTGGGACTGGACCTTGGCCAAGATCTGGGTGCGCAATGCCGAGTTCCAGGTCCACCAGACCATCTATCACCTGCTCCACACCCACCTCTTAGCTGAAGTGTTTAACATGGCGTCCCACCGGCAGCTGCCTCGTAACCACCCAGTGTATAAGGTGAGGAGTGAGATGTCCACCACATGGTTGGGTCTCTGTAATGGCGGACATGCACTCGGCTCTGGCTTATTGTCTATTTTATTACAACTCTACAATCTCTGCTCAACCGACAACCAGATTCATTCTTCTTTCTCGTTATTTCTCCAGCTCCTCATCCCTCATCTGCGCTACACTCTGGACATCAACACTCTCGCCAGAAAGGATCTTGTTGGTCCTGGGGGTATCTTTGATCAGGTGAGACCCTTGTATGTCCACATACAATCTGTAGTGGAGCTGTGACAACCAGTCAGACGTGATGGAGGCTGGTTGTCGGCAGCAATGGAGGACTAGCTGTTACTGTAGTAAGATGTGTGGAGCTTATGGACATTTGTATTACTGGGGATGTTGTATGCATTTCCACTTTTAAATGCTTTTGTTTTGCACTTAGATTATGGCCGTCTGTAAAGAGGGGTTTAAAGCTTTGGTGCAGAGAGCGATGGAGGAGATGACTTATAGCGCCCTCTGCCTGCCTGAAGATATTAAGGCTCGAGGATTGGAATCTATCCCCAACTACTTCTACAGAGATGATGGGCAGATGATCTGGGAGGCGATGGAGAGGTGCAGTATACGGGACAATGTCTGCCATGCCTGTGGAAGGGTCATGTCCAGAAACACATTCTTAATATAATTGTAAGGTCCAGATATAAAAACGGAACTCATCTGAGTCCAACTGTAGGCATTCACAAACTGCATTCTCTTCTTGTGGGACTTGCAGGTATAGATGAACCACACCCCCGAGGTACTGAGGACCAGGAAGCTCCGCCCCAGTATTGTCCATATGTATACAAGATACAGTGCTGTATACTGCACAGCTAAATGCTGTATAAATGCCCCACAGCACGCACTTGCCACAGATACAGCATGGAGCGCCCATACAAATGGTCACTTTATATTATCAGATGAAAGATAACAAAGGGAAACAATACCCTGCGTGTCATACTTGGTCCATGTAGTTAGACACTGCCAAGCTGTCTAGTCTCTTGGGGTTTGAGTCTTGATGCTCCCGCTGGCAGAACTCTGCAGGGTGCGGGATCAATGGAGGAATTCTATCTATGATGATTGTGGAAGGAGCCAGAGAAGACCCTAGACTATAGATGAGCCCACAATCTAATCTTCCATCTCCTTTGCCCTACAGGTTTGTCTCCAACATGGTGCAGCATTATTATAAGAGTGACGAGTCGGTGCGGACAGATCCAGAACTGCAGGCCTGGGTGGCTGAGATCTACGAGAAGGGATTCCTAAGTAACAAATCCTCAGGTACGACCATCATAATGTCACCAACACGGGCAGAGCGGCTCCGTTACAAGACAAATCAGTAGAAAATAAGTAAAGATTTCCTCAGTTGGGTATTTCATGTTGTAGACTGCAGTCACATCCAGAGCAGCAATCAGACTACAGCTGTGTTTCCCTGGTCTGTGGGGTCATACATCTCATTGCTAATGGGGTACAGCAGAAGAAGGCTCTTGTATTTTTGAAAGTGGGAGCAAAGCTAAATTAAGAGAGGGGAAAAAAGAGGCCGGTCCTTAAGGGGTTACACAATGACTTTGGGGGTTATTTTGGCCCGTAATAGAGACCAAAATAGGACGTGCCCTGGTTTTGTTTTTACACTCATAAATATGCTGTTTTGAATACCCCAATACAAATCGGTGGCTTCAGCTCTCCATACTGCACACACAAGAAGCCTGCTGACAACATTAAGCAATGGTGGGCCAAGAAGGAGCTTCGCGGTGCGCACGCCTTGGGCCTCAATCGGGATCATGTTGACAAAATTGCTGGCCTTCACTGGCGGAGATCTGGAAAAGCGAGTTCATGATTGCCGACAGGATCAAGTCATAAATGCAAAGCTATAGAAAACGCATCACCAAACGTACTGATGACGCACGCAGAAAATGCCACATGGTGCCAGAACAACACGTTGCCTCCAGCGGCACAGACCTCATATGGCCAATCTAATCCAAATACCTACAAATACACCCCACGGATGTCCTAGAAAACACATTGTATTAGGACAGTAATCAGACAATCTACCACGAGAGACCGGACATGACCCAAACCTAACAACCACATCCATCATAGACATGTCCATCCCATGAACTCAATCCTCATGATACAGACAACCAATCTATACACGAAAATGGCCCCAGAGGGGGAGGCCTGTGGAGAACATAGTAAGTTAGGCTGAATGAAGACAATGTCCATCTAGTTCAGCCTGTTTCAACCCCTCCTTGTTGATCCAGAGGAAGGGGAAAAAAAAACAACGAGGCAGGAGCCAATTAGACCCCATGGGGGAAAAATTCCTTCTCTCATGTAACATTTTTCTTCATTCATGAATACACTTGAAAATAAACTATTTAATAGATTTGCCCCCCCCCCCCCCCCCCCATCGGCTTCTATGATTTCTCCTGCACTTTTTATTAAAGGGCCAGTTTATATAGTTGAAGAATAGTTTAGGGTTATTTTTGCTCTTTGGTGATCAGTCTTTCTGCCTCCTCCTTAGCATATTAAGTTTTTTTTTCCTTTGTATGATTTTAGTGCTTCTTCGCTGCCCTCATGTTTTAGTAGTTTAGATGCTTTTTAGGTTTTTTGTTTATCCCCCCCCCCACCCCCCCCCTTCCCATACGGAACGGATGGGGGACTTGTGTCGGCCATCCTTTCCACCATACAAGAACGTATGCATGGTTCTGCTTTTCTGCTACATTCAAGGAATCCCCGTGGTCAAACTGTTTTGTCTCTGGACGTGAGTGAACAGCGCCGGATGGACCCCACTGACTATAATGGGCTCAATCCGCTTTCCTCACAGTTTTTGGGCAGCAGATGTGAAGCCAGCCTCGCGTTGTTAGGAAGTTCCTAGACCTGGACAAACACGGGTCTAATGTTTGCACTTTGGTCACTCTGCCTTGATGATTGTCAGTTTTTGGTATCAACTGTGTTAAACATTTGAAAACGCAATATTATGTATAAAATATGGAGCACAAAGACGCCTGTGTGAGTGAGGCCTGTTACTGCGGCCTCTTGTAGCACTACTCAGCCCTTATGTGCCTGTAGGAGTATACTCTCACCAGGAAACGTTGAACCTCTTTGGAATCCTCATGCAAGCCTCCTTTGAGGTGACATCTCGGGCTGGAGCTGTTAATAGGTGGGGAGGGCGGAGCGTGAGCTGGAGGGTGGAGCCATGGACATTGGAGCTGGCTACAGGGGGGAGAGGGCAGAGGCCGCGGAGCGGGCCACAGAGGGGGAGAGGGCAGCGGAGCGGGCCACAGGGGGGAGAGGGCAGAGGTAGCGGAGCGGTCTACAGGGGGAAAGAGGGCAGAGGCAGCGGAGCGGGCCACAGGGGGGAAAGGGCAGAGGCCGCGGAGCGGGCCACAGAGGGGGAGAGGGCAGCGGAGCTGGCTACAGGGGGGAGAGGGCAGCGGAGCAGGCCACGGGGGGGGGGAGAGGGCAGAGGTAGAGGAGCGGTCTACAGGGGGAAAGAGGGCAGAGGCAGCGGAGCAGGCCACAGGGGGGAGAGGGCAGCGGAGCGGGCTACGAAGGAGGGTGAGGGCAGAGGCAGCAGAGCGGTCTACATAGGGGAGAGGGCAGCAGAGCGGGCCACAGGGGGGAGAGGGCAGCGGAGCAGGCTATGAAAGAGGGAGAGGGCAGAGGCAGTGGAGCAGGCTACAAGGGGGGGGGGGGGCTGGCTACAGGGGGGAAGAGGGTAGAGGTGTTTTTGATAATGAAGGCAAACTTCAATACTGCCAGAACCGAAACATGATGGTAATTGTTTTATAGAGACTGGTAGGCCCGACTCTGCATTTATTTTATATCAGCCCATTCGGGCCTGGCTGTATGGCATCCATCTTGTGTGCAGCTAGATAGCATTGGTAATTTCCCGGGCCCCTGGCCTATTTCCTCCCTCCTGCTGGCATTTAGGAAGGTAATTGTATTACTGTGATGTAAATGAGCCCCTCCTTCTCCTAAAAGGCCCGTTTACACCAGCAGATAGTTGCTCAAACCACAGCTTTGAGGGATCATTTTGCATAAATTATTAAGTAGCTACTCAGCTAAGTACCAATTAGGTGTGTAAATGAGGCCTTCCCTGAATACAGTTAATAGCCCCAGGGCCTCATCTGCGCTCAGATCCTTTGTTCTCCACGGGAAACAATGCTATCAGCACTTTAGGTTAGACTGAATTTAATGATCAGCTAGCAGTGCTGAAAAGTGGACACTGGGCGCACATTTACACGCACCCATTATCGCTAAAACGATCGACGATTAGCGATTTTTAATTTTTTTTAGTGACCATCGGCTGGTGTAAATGGGCCTTAGGTCTCCTGCCTCCAAATATTTGTGTCGTTAGAATTTAAATGAGGACACCGTACTGATCACCGACCTGTTAATGACGTCTCAAGGCGCTCCTTCATTTAGGAGACAAGTTCTCCCAGATGTTTAGGCATTGACAGTCAAGTTGAAGGAAAAATTGTTAGTCTTGGTTGTGCGAAGGTCCCTGCAAGATATGAATTGTATCTTCAGAATCGGGCGGCCCGCTGCACCTAAACACATTGAGGTCCGAAGCCCAGAGCACTCCGACGGTGTATCCGCGTTCCTGGACGGAATTTGTGTCGTGCTTAGTATCGCTGCATAAATAAAATCATGATCAAAAATATGTCGGGCACGAATCCCCCATCGGAGGATCTTCTGCGGCAATACGGGGAATTATGATTCCCCCGCCCCCCCCACCAGGGAATGCTTGACCCATCCTCCTGAATGACCTCAGAGGGGTCGGGGAAAGGTGTGTTCTGAAGGACCCTTTTATAATTCTGGGCATTTGTCAGACTTCAGAGATGCACCTTGGTGTAAGGCGGCTCCCATTGCTTCAGTGACTGCATGGATCAGAATCTTGGGTCGGACATGGAGCTGTAGAGTGCCGTAAGGTGGACCCTCATCAGTGGATGCTGGCATATACTAGAGAGATACCATTACTTAGGGCCCTCTTACAGTGAACAATTATTATTCAGACCCTCCCTGGGATGTGAATAATCCGGCAGTGAATGGGGGCGGCCGGCCAGAATGATCCTCTGGCCCATCTCCATTCAGTGAGCAATGATTGTTCCTGTGTAAAAGGGCCCTTACTCCCATTGGGAAATCCCTCTAACATGTTTAGTATATCTGGTAGACTGTAAATGATTGCCCAGCACTGATGCTTCTCTCATATAACCCTCCACCAGGAATCCCATCATCCCTGGAGACTGTGTCCTCGCTGGTACGGTACTTGACCATGGTGATCTTCAGGTGTTCTGCTCAGCATGCTGCAGTCAACAGTGGCCAGGTAAGTGAGTATTGTCCACCCATCATACTGACCTCCAGAAAGTCCTCGTTTTTACTTGGTTAAGGTTTAGTCAGCGTCTGATGTGGTTCTTACCCCATGATGGTCATTGCAGTGCACTCCCCAAACTAGTTATACCAGAGTGGTAACATGGGGTACACCAGGATGAAGTATACCTAGAAAGATATGGCGTAGACCCCTAATAATCCAAGAGATGGGTTTTTTTCAGACTTGTATTATTTCTACTGCAGTTTGACTTCTATGCCTGGATGCCCAATGGTCCCTCATCAATGAAGAGCCCCCCTCCCACAGCCAAAGGAGTCACCACACTGCAGACTATCCTGGATGCATTGCCTGATGTCAACACCACCACCATGGGGCTGGCTATTGTTTGGCAGCTCAGCAATGACCAAGTAGACCGGGTGGGTATCTGTAGCTGTGGATCCAGTAGCCCAAATACTGCCTCTCTCTTGCTTCCAGGCTCACTAATTCCTTCTGTTTCAGAGACGTCTTGGATTTTACCCCGATGAGCATTTCACTGAGGAAACCCCACAAATATTCATTCTAGAATTCCAGGAGAAACTCTCTGAGATATCCAAGACCATTAATGAGAGGAACCCAACTAGAAGCTTACCGTATCCCTACCTGGACCCAAAGGTGATTGAGAACAGCATCTCCATCTAATGTTAAGCCATCCTTCCTCCCAAGATGTGGTCTTCCTTATGTAGAAAAGTGTTGGGTGAAGTTGTGTAGACATGAGCTGGAAAGTAAAGCACTAGATTGATGCAAATATGTCTTCTATGTGAAACTCATGTTAATAAATTTTTCATAATTCTTAGAGGAGTGACTCCAAGCTGTTAATTTTTCTTTTACCAGCTGGGCATGCGTTATGGGGTGATATTGGTCTGAGACACTCAGATGTGATGTTTTTGCAAATGTATGTTTTGTGAGTGTAATGTGTTTTGCAAAAGTTGACTAGAGTTCAAGACGGTGATACTGCAACCTCTGACTAGGTGCAACAGGTGCCTGAGAGGACTCGGACCTCAAGGTTGGATTTCAGAAGGTCTGATTTTAATGGACTCAGAAAGAAGAGAGGAAGAATCCAATGGCCGGATGTTCTTAAGGACAGAAATGTCCAAGAAGGTTGGGAAATATTGTGGAATGAGATTCTCAAAGCACAATCGTTACCAATCCCTAAAAGAAGGAAGAATGGGAAGCATTTAAAGAGACCCGGATGGATGAACACAGAACTTGTCCACACGTTAAAGAGGGAGAAAAATATGTTTACCAAATGGAAAGAGGGGAATATCTAAAGAAGAATATAATGGGGTCTGCAGGAACTGTAGGGCAAGTGTCAGAAAAGATAAAGCTGATAATGAATTGTGGCTAGTAACAGAGACCAAAAGCAATAAAAAAGGATTTGTGGGGGGTCAAAAGAAAAGTCAAAGATGCTATTGGATGCTTACAAGATGAAAATGGTGAATTGGTTAAGAAGGATGTCGGGTAGGGAAAGATGTTAACTGTCATCATGCCAGTTTGTATATGGATAGGGACCCATTCTGGACAAAAATAATTACGAAAATTGGAGAACTAACAATAATTGGGGTAGTAGTCTGTGCTCCTGAAGCATTAGTGTGGTACCTCAGTGCGGTATGTTGATGGGAAGAGACTCCAGGCAACAGACTTCAGATGGTAAAGCAACTTTTATCTATTCGCTGGGAGAGTCAGATTATTTGATGTTACATCAGTTGCACAATTTGAATAATGTTAACTTGGATTATATTTGTAGACATTGATTATTGCTGAACTTTCCTCACGGGATCTGCACCCTTTACTTTAACTTCCAGCTTTCCTGCCTGGCTTTGACTATAGCTGAGAACATTACTTGCTGAATTGATTTCCTTCTCTTGCTTTCTCTTCTTCTCTTCTGTCCTTGTTAACAATTCCAGCTGTTCTAGTACTCACACTTTTGATGTCTTATCTCCCCATCACACTGCATAGTCTGCGGTGACTAGGCTGCGGCTGATGTCTTTTGTCCTCAGTTGCTAATCTCCAACTCCTCTCAACTGTCTCCCAACTGCCTGCTCTGCTCCTCATAGGAATCCAAACCCACCAATCACAGGCTTCCTTTCCTAACTGAACCAGGCTAACCACTCCCCCGGCTGTTGCTAGGTGACAGGACTCCCTAAGGGCTAATTGACATTGACAGTTAACAAGCAGTGATACATGGAAAAACACAATAAATTAAACAATGCAATATCTTTAATATACATAATATTAAATACACTTTGAACCTTACAAGAACCACAGAAGAGGTACTACCCAACTCTGTGGTACTATGCTAGAAGCAATGGGATGAAACCTACATTGGATATTGGACAGTGAGGGTGATCAATAAATGGAACAGGTAGCCATGGGAGATGGGGAGTTCTTCAATGGAAGTTTTCAAACAAAGGCTGGACAGACATCTGGGATGATCTAGGGATCCTGCATTGAGCAGCAGGTTGGACCCGATGACCCTGGAGGTCTATTTCAACTCTGATTCTATGATTCAATTCCAATTCTGTCCGTTTAATGGTGTCTGACTCTTGGATTCTCTATAGACCGGTCCTCTTCAGGCTTCTCTATTCTCTGTCTGCCTTCGGTTGCCTGATGTTTATTCCCATGTCCAGCCAATGTGTCTTGTTTCCCTGTGTCCTTTTACCACTTACCATTCCAAGTAGCATCTCTTTTTTTTTTTTTTCTTCCAGCACATTCGCCCTCATCACATCTCCTAAATAAATCAGTCCCTGTCATGTGATCTTTCCTTCCAGGGACACTTCTGGGTTAATATGGTCCAGGACAGGTTTGTTGGTGACTCAATGTCTAGGAGATTCATAGACGTTTTCTCCAACACCACAACCTGAAAACCTCTGTCTGCTATCCTCAATGTCCTCGTCTTACAGGCATTTGTTGCAATCGCAAAGACCTTTCATATTGAACTTTCATATTGGGTCCATGCTCACCATAGCTGCACGCCCCAGTGCTAATCAATGCTTTATCTCACCTGTTGCGCTGCCAATTACCCAAGGACCCAAGGATTACAAAACTATTGAACACTCATTTTTTTTTCCTCGTTGTTGACCTTTTTTATGTGGAATTCCTTCTTGGCCGTGGTCATGATATTTGTCTTCTTGATGTTCTGGTGAAGTCCCATCTTCTCACTTTCTTCTTTTAGCTTCACAATCAGCATCTTCAGATGCTTTGCTGTCTCAGCTACCAAGGTTGTATTGTCTGCGTATCTTGGATTAGTAATGGTTCTTCCACCTATGTTCAACCCAATAGCCAATCATTGAAGTTCAGAAAGGCTTCTTCACCTGTTTCACAGTGGCAAATAATTCCCTGGTGTGACCCTTAATGCTCATGCATCAGGTATTCAGGAAGTTGTTTTTGTATTTCCTGGCTTATCTAAGCAATTTGGCATTGATTTGCCTCATCCAGCCTTCTTCTAGCCTCTCTCCTTTTATCAGCAACCTGGAGGGTGGTTGCAATTATCCCGCTCCCACTGCGAACTGCCTTCTTGTATGGCCCTTGTTCTCGAGCGATTTTTCAGGGATGTTTCCCTTTATCTCAGCCCACAGTTCGTTTGGGTCCTTACTTTCCTGCAATTATAATTAGGTCGAGGAAAAATGGAAATATGTTCCCACCAAAAGAGTAGAATAATTATGTTATTTGTTTAGATCCAAACATGTGTTCCAGCCATTGGTCTGCTGTTACTTATGGACCATTTGTTGAATATGCTTACCCTGGGTGGAGAACTAACAGATGTCGAGTAGTTTCATGGAAATGAGACATGGACTTGGTCATGGGCTAATAGTACTGTAGTGTCCCAGAACAAGAGTCCCTGTCACACCCCAGTGCAAAGCGGTCATGTGGTTGTATAAAGCATATCTTTCACATACATAATAACACATAGTGTTTGTACCTTGTATTGTCTTATACTTGCGGCACCCTGCATAAGCTGAGGCTATGCAGAGATATAAGGGTTAAATTGTACAGATGAGATGTGATTTTGGCTATCAAGCAGACACTCAGCAAATTTTGCAAAGCAACACAATCCCCGGGAATGTGGGAGGGGATCAGAAAGCAGACAGGCTGAGTTGAATTTAGGATGGAGAGTGAGAGCTGCAGCAACCGAACAGCCCAGTGAGAAGACCAGAGAGATCCCTGTTGGTGAGCAGAAGCAGCAAAAGGAATACATTCAATGCTTTTTTTTTTTTTTTTTCTTTTTGTGCACCAGTCCTCACTGTGAAGGGAATTACGGTGTTATGAGCATGGAGGAAAAGGAAGAGAGCTTAATTTAGACAGAGAAGATAAATTGCACATGGACCCCTCTGCATACCCTGATTTCTAACCTCTGATAGCAACAGTGCTAGTCAGCTACCATGCTGATGATTCCTCCCCACATGCTTCCTTTTAGGTACCGCGTGATGGAACTAAATTGTGAGTAACAAGTAGATATTGTGATGCAATGTGAGTGGAGTCTCACAGCAGGGGTTAATCTAAATTGGACTGTGCATGTTAAGAACTGAATCAGTAACTCTTAGCAAAGATATTCCTGCTACCAACCAAGTAGGAGACATTCCCAAGAGCATTACAGGCTGTCACTCCAGTAACTCTGCTGAAGCAGCCACCTTTACAGTGACGATAACCAAATGATCATCCATCTACTGCTGTTGTAATACCTCATGTTAAGCTATAATAGACTGTTGTAACCTGGAATGTGCAGAACCAGTCGCAGTAAAGTTTAAAGTTGTTTCATGAAATCTCAGTGTCAGAAGTCCATCCTGCCCTCCGTAAAACTGAAACAGCTCCCTTGACAACAGGTATGGTGTGAAGCCTGGGACCCTCAAGTTAGTGAAGCCAGTCCACTACATGACCTAAAAACTACAACCCCTGCTAGCTTGATGTATTAGCCCCGATGCACCACAGTACAAAAGAAAAATGGGAGAATTATACGTATAAAGCAAATAATTGGGACGGAGAACATTTAGATACGACTGTTTGGAGTGCAGAAACTTGTGAGATATTATTTGTAATGCGACAATTGAAAAATATTTAGATGTTATGTTGTCAAAAGGCAAATGAAATTCAAAACAAGACTAATTGGCTACTAATCATAACTGAGCTATCTATGAATCCTGTTGTACATAATGATGATTTGGTGAAGTTACCTGCTACTTGTCAAAATGTATCCACTTTTGTTGCAAGGTTTCTCAAGTTCTGATTGGAAGTTGTAGTGTGAGTCTATCAAATTGTTGTGTGATGAGGCAAATTGTGCCATTTTATTAGATTACAAGGAGAGTTGTAAGGCTTTCAGCATCATTTTCTGGCGGTCTCCATCATTGACGTGTCATTAACACGAATATCCTCAACAACATGAATGATGGTGGGTGATATAGCTTTAGAAGAAGTTTGGTCACTCACTCCTCCGACTTCTGCCTTTGATGAGCTCCTTTTTTGTCTCTTTCGCTGGACTGACCGATGGAGAGGAGGCCTCATCTGCCATGTGGTTGGGGAGTTGGTACTGATAATCGAGTTGTTTCGGGAACTCTTGCTCCGTTTTCGTGGGATTTTCCCGCAGGTTATTGAGCAAATTTGTGAAGCTCTGTTGAAAACCCTCATACTCCAACCTGTCATAATCTACACTGTATTATCAGAACCAGTAGCTATTGCTTCTGCGGCCTGTTAGGGGGCTGGACCCAGACTTTGGCTCCACTAGGTATCGGTAGAACAAAGCTCTTTTTCACTTTTCTGTAGTCGCTTCAGGAGCATCTGCTTTTGCCTGTTCTGCTTTTGTCATAGGGAGTATTAACAACTTTGCAGTCCTGTCCTGTGGTTGTATTAGTAATGTTCTCCACTCTTCATTTCTTCCTGATAACCTGCATCAATCACTCCTCCCAAGACTTGTATTCCTTTTAAAGCCACCCCTTTTCGTGGGTCCATCAATCCAGAGTGGTTGGGAGGCAGCTAAAGGCTTATACCAGTGTCTACAACTCCAATGCGTCCATGTAGGTCCAGACCTGTTGCTTCTGGAGTAGCACAATATGGTGATTGGGCATCTTGTTCTATTTGCCAATACATGGCTTTTTGGGAACTTTCATATATACTGTCAGCTTTAACCTGTAAGTTGGCGGTAACAATCCACATAAGAGGTGTTTTTTGTCTCTGCAATAGGTCGATTGTTCAATATTTGCAGAGCTTCATGCAGGTGATCTCTCCATTGGCCAAACGTACCTCCTAAGAATTTTCTCAACTCTTTCAATAATCCATTCCTTCTCACTAGTAATCCTGTAGTTCGAGGAAAATGCCCGCTGCTGGTAACTTTTTATTCCAAAAGCCTATTGGTACCATCATCTTAGCTGATTTTGTAGTGTCCCAGAACCAGAGTCTGTGTTACACCCCAGTGCAAAGTTGTCGTGTGGTTTCATAAAGCATATTTTTCACAATGGATTATAATGTATATTGTTTGTATTTTTCACTGCGCTGTCTTATATTTGCAGAACCTTGCATATCTCAGGCTATGCAGAGATACAAGGGTTAAATTGTACAGATGAGATGTGATTTTGGTTATCAAGCAGCCCCTCAGCAGATGCTGCAGAGTTCCACATCCCCCAAGAAGGTGGGAGCGACCCGACAGCAAAAGGGAGTCAGTCGTCTCTTGGAGGGGGAAGGGAATAGAGTAACGTGAGCCAAGAACAAAGGGCAGACAGAGAGAGAGCTCCTGGGACCTTCGCCCACTCTGCCATTTTTGTGCCAGTCCACGCTGTGAAGGGGATTATTATGTGATGAGCTCTGGGGAAGCGAGACAGAGCTGGAGCTAAAGACAGAGAGGATAAGTTGTACAAGGACCTCCCTGCGTATGCTGTTTCTAACTTTTGGTGGAGAGCAGTATTGGTCAGCTAGCACGCTGATGAAATTGTCCCCGCATGCGTCCTTCCAGGTACCGCGGGACGGAACGGAATTGTGAGTACCAAGTGAAAATTGTAATGCAATGTGGATGGAGCCCCACAGCAGAGGTTAATCTAAACTGGACTGTGTATATCGAGAATTTAATCTAACTGTTAGCAAAGATATTCCTGCTACAAGCAAAGTAAGAGACATTCCCAAGAGCATCATAGACTGTATCGTCAATATCTCTGCTGAAGGAGCCACCTTTAAAGTCGTGATAACCAAATGATCATCCATCTACTGCTTATTTGTAATACCCCATGCTATACTTTGATTGACTCGTAACCTGGAATGTACATAAGCAATTGTAGTAAAGTTAAAGTTGTTTCCTGAAATCCCAGTGTCAGAAGTCCATCCTGCACTCCGTATAACTAAAGCAGCTCCCTTGACAAAAGGGTATGGTGTGGAGCCTGGGACCCTCAGGTTAGTGAAGCCACCCTGCCATGTGACATGAGAACTATAGCCCTTGGCTAGCCTGTTGTATTAACCACCGGTGCACCACAACTTTACCATAAACTCTAGTTTCCATTAAAAGGCCACAGATCCAGAGGCTACTGTGTAGCTTCTTTCACCATCTCTGCTATTCATCATTCCATCAAATCCATAGTTCTTGTGTGACTTTGTATAAAGGAGCAAAAATCTGACTGTGGAACGTGCTGCATCCAAAATCCAAAAAGGCCGTTGAACCTCTGAGCCTCAGTCTTATTTTGTCGGTTGGCAAGGTCCATCATTTTCTGTCTAGCCTTTTGGCAGGATTTCTGTCCTTGATTCCATTGTGTACCAAGGATGGGAGTTTGTGATGGTTCTTGGACTTCTTACAATCTCACCCTCCATGTAATCAGAGTCGCAGCCCATAATAGGTTTCACCGAGTCAGGATACAAATAGAAAGGATGCTTCAGGCCCTGTTAGAATTATACAATTAGTCTTTTTATAGGAAGCGCACAATGAATTTAGACTTAGTGAGACTTAAGTGAACACATCACTCCTTACCTGTAATCTTCCCTACATCCATCACATCAGATAGGGAGTCGCGTCTACATCAGGGTACAGATTCCAGGCATCTCGTTAGATCCATAGGCGAGCTTCCTGCCCACATGTTTTCAAACCCATCATAGTGACTATTTTTGGCTCTTCTTCCAGGATCGGGAGATAGGAGGGCGAGTGAATGACCAGATATTCCCTGGTTACGCTGCATTGGCTTTGAAGGTTATACACCAGTAGGGTCTGGGGATGTGGGAGATCAGAGCTCTGATGAGGAGGCTCCTGGATATTAGAGTCCTTTTGAAAGGAGTTCCTACCTCTCCCCCTATACATGTTAATACCCCGTAGGGTACTCCTACACAGGCACCTATGGCAACTACACTGTCCCTGGTTAGGAAAAGGAGCATGCATGTGCCACTGTGAGACAAGCAGAAGCAGAACACAATACTTTATAGAAGTGTATAGCCTTTTTCGTGTTCCATTAAGAGGCAATATTAAACATTATAAAACACATTTCCAAGCACAGACTTCCATGACTTGTTTGTTACTCACCCATGCTGGCTCTGGTTAATTACTCCGTTCTCATCCAAGTACTTGGACACAAGCTTAACTAATTCACCATTTTCATCTTATAAGCATCCAATAGCATCTTGGATTTTTGCTTTGCTTTTGACCTTCAAAATCCCTTTTTATTGCTTTTGGCCTCTCTTACAAGCCTCAATTCATTATCAGCTTTATCTTTTCTCACCCTTGCCCTACAGTTTCTACAGACCGCATTATATACTTCTTTAGATATTCCCTCTCTTTCCATATATTTCTTCCTCTATAACATGTGTACAAGTTCTGTGTTCATCCATCCTGGTCTCTTTAAATGCTTCCCATTCTTCCTTCTTTTAGTCCTGTTCTATGTGTTACACTGTATGTTGGTGTGAACAGCGACGTATGTTAGGTCTGTGCAGGGGGCCAGACATGTGCTTTATGTGCAGTCGTGTTCTATGTTCAGTGTGTGTGTGAACAGTGTCGTGTCCTGTGTGTCTGTTTAGTGCATTTCTCTAGCTCCCTGATCAGTGATAGTCAGGTCATTAGAAGAAGACAGTGGGATTGCCTTTATCGAGGGGATGACTCTGCTTTTAGGCAAAGGTGCCCCTCTTTCCCTGATCAGTTAGGGATAGTTGTCCATTCTTCCTCCTGGAGAGGTAAGTGCAAGTACTATATGTGTGTGTTTGTGGTTTTAAATGGACACGTTTGTGTCCCACCTGTGGAGTGGCGCTTTAGTAAGTGGATGTAACATTTACTTTTACCTGAGAGATTCCCAACAAATGTCTGGATGGGTAAAATCTCCCATGATCACTATGTTGGGTTTCTTGTAGAGCTTGGCCATCTGATGTAGAAAGAGTTCCTCCCTATCTTCTGCTTGTCCAGACGGCCTATAGTAAATGCCTATAATGGTGTCCTTTCTGTTTGTTCTCTCCTTGTATTCTTACCCAAACAGTTTCTACAGAACTCCCAGCTCTGAAGCTTGAATCTCTGTGGAGATGAATGTTTTGTAAGCCGTGTACCGGGGTGGGCTCCCCAGCATACAGCGAAGTCACAGACAAGGAAAACGTCTCTGACACCAGTTCAGGTGCAAACCGAATTTTACTAAAGCCCTGTGGCCCAAGTGATCACAAACAATAGGTTACCTGACAAAACTCACATACACTCAGCCAGATGGCTGAGGCCCTTGTGCTGTACAGCGCTGTACTCCCCAAAGGGCGCTACTATAATAGACTATGTTTTTACCTAACGGGCAAGCCTAAATAAACCGGCCCCTTGTTACCTATTAATACCGCTACTAAAGAACAAAGGAAAAGGAGAGTGATCTGAGTACCGGCGGTACGGCACAACAGCTTACAGATTTACCCACACTGACTCTATCCCCCCAGACCAATACAATAAGGGACGTATATAAAGAACAACGGCTATATAGCCAGTTGAATGGTCCCAGAAGGTTCTTACTGAACAGCGTGATGTGGCCTGCCAGCCACTGCGTCAATCCCGCTGAAGTGTGGCCTGACACGGTCCATAACCCTACCTAGTCTAACTACAGGCCAAAAGGCAGTCCCAAGTAACTTAGCACCAAAATATGGTGTCTTGCTGCACGTAGACCGGTCTGCTGTATAATCAGCCAAAAGTCTAGATGAATGAGGGCCTCCTCCAGAACAGCGTGCGGTACCGCAGAGAGCCGCTACTCACTTCCTCAGCGGCATCCAGTATTGTCCACACAATAGCCAGTCTCGCTCCAGTTGTTCAGCAACATCCCCGGCAGCAAGTCTTCTCCCATCCAGCGGGCATCTGGTCTAAATCTGAATCCGCTGCAGCTCTGGTCCCTTCAGGATACGACCTCCTTCCCTCTTCCGTAGCTCCACTCAGATGTCTCCCTCGACCAACTGTCCCCTCACAGTGTACACACGCGTTTTATTTTTTCTCTTCCCGTGCGCACGCTGTAACCAGGCAACAGGTGCTCCAATCACAGGCTACTATGGTCCTGTCACCTCACAGCTTGACCATAATCTTTTCTGTAGAACAGCGACCTCTTGTGGACAAATAATAAAACACACAGTAGAGGACTATATACAGTAACAAGAACAATGTACACATATTGGAGGCGGTCTCACCCTCTCACAGTTTTCCTAACATACAACACAACACCTCCTCCCCTTTTATTAGGTCTGTTTCTTATAAATACGTTGTATCCTTCAAGCCTTCTTTCCAATCATGTGTATCATCCCACCAAGTTTCCGTGATGCCGATGACATCATATTTCTCTTCCTGTGTTCGGAGCTCCAATTCTCCTTGTTTGTTTCCCATGCTCTGGGCATTTGTGTAGGAACATGTTAGTTTGTGATCGGGGTCTCTTGCTCCTCTACTTGCCTTCAGAATTGTTTGTCTTTGTTCTTTCTTTCCACTTCTAATAACGAGGTTCTCAAATGTATTAATTAGCTGTATATTTTTACATTTCACTTCCGTTCCCATATTGTTCAAGTTTAAAGCTCTCCTAATGAGTGAAGCAAGGCACCCACTAAATTTATGCTTACCTGTCTGTAAGGTGCAACCCGTCTCTACCAAGCAGTCCATCCTATAGGTAATTCACTCCATGGTCTAGGCATCCATATCTTTGCTGATGGCACCATCGATGTAGCCAGTTGTTCACCTCTAGAATCCTGTTCCATCTTCTTATTCCATGGCCATCCACTGGGAGGATGGATGAGAAGACCACCTGTGCTCCTAGTTCCTTCACCTTCCTTCCAGGGTCTTCAAAAATCTCTGCAGATAGTTGCAAGGTCCTTTTTTGCAGTGTCATTTGTCCTATATGTATTAGTAGGAATGGGTGGTGTTCTGTAGGTCTGAAGAGTCTTGACAGCTTATCAGACACATCTGTGATTTGTGCTCCTGGAAGACAGCAGCCCTCTCGTGAGGCTATGTCAGATCTAGAGACAGCAGCCTCTGTTCTTCTTTGCTTATGAATTGTTTTTGTCGAGATCTTTTTGTTTGTGGTCATGGACTGCGGGTTTAGAGCCTTATTTTTGCTATTTATGGTTATAAGATCATTGTTACAGTTTTGCTGTCTTTATGTTTCTTAATTTTCTAATACGTGTTGCAGTGTGTGTGTGTGTGTGGTGTATGTAATATATATATATATATATACACGTACACCCACACGTCATGCTGCTGGGACCTGTAGTTCTATGTAACTCCCAGGAACACACTGTTGCAGCTATGGTTGATTTGGCTGGAGATGTGGGTTTCTCGAGCCGACCAATCGCCATATGTCTGTATGTCCTTGCTAGATGGTGCTGCTCATTATCTATTCCTAATTAGAGATGAGCGAGCGTACTCGTCTGAGCTTGATGCTCGTTCGAGCATTAGGGTACTCGAGATGCTCGTTACTCGAGGCGAGCACCACGCGATGTTCGAGTCAATTCCATTTCCTTCCCTGAAAGTTTTGCTACCATTTTCTGGGCCAATAGAAACACAGGGAAGGCATTACCACTTCCTCCTGTGACGTTCCAGCCCTATACCACCCCCCTGCAGTGAGTGGCTGGCGAGATCAGGTGACCGCCGAGTACTTAAAGCAGTCCCGCCCGCGGCTCGCCACAGATGCACGCTGAGAGAGATCAGGGACAGTGCTGGTGCTGCTATAGGGAAAGTGTTAGTGTAGGATCCTGTGTACAAGAACCCCAAAGTCCTTCTTAGGGCCACATCTGACCATCTGCATTACTGTTGTGGCTGCTGGGAGCAGTTTTGCAATTTTTTTTTTTTGTATATCGGGCGTGCAGCCCCATTACAGCTATAGCGTTCTCAGGCTGCAGTCTGTACTACATAGTATAGGGACAGCATTGCTGAGATAGGGAGAGTGGTAGTGTAGGATCCTGTCTACAAGAACCCCAATGGTCCTTCTTAGTGCTACCTGTGACCGTGTGCATTTTACAGGTTGTCTGATGGGAGTTGTAGTCCATCACTATTGCACTTAGGCCTGTTTGCGGCCTTCCTGACTATTTTATGCCTGGAGTTTGCCTTACTAGACTGTTCTCAGCGACAAAGTCTACGCACATAATTCCAAGATTATTTACACCGGCCTGTGCCTGCAGTGAATTACACACTCAGCGTACGGCCAACACAGGTACTTATAGAGGGAAAGTGATATACACACTATACAGCCTGTCTTCTTTGACCAAAAAAAACAAACAGCTCCTTCTTAGGGCTACCGCTGACCATTTAAATTTCATGGGTGTCTGATGGGAGTTGTAGTCCATCACTATTGCACAATTAGGCCTGTTTGCGGCCTTCCTGACTATTTTTTCTGCCTGGAGTTTGCCTTACTATACTGCTCTCAGCGTGAAAGTCTACGCACATAATTCCAAGATTATTTACACCGGCCTGTGTCTGCAGTGAATTTGACGCTCAGCGTACGGCCAACACAGGTACTTATAGAGGGAAGTGATATACACACTATATAGCCTGTCTTCTTTTTTAAAAAAAAACCCCAAAAGCTCCTTCGTTGGGCTACCTCTGACCGTCTGCATATTACTGGGTGCCTGGTGGGAGTTTTGGTGCATCACTATTGCATTGCTAGGCCTGTTTGCGGCCTTCCTTCCATTTCTTTCTGCCTGGAGTTAGCGTTACGATTCTGCTCTCTGCGTGAAAGTGTACGCATATAATTCCATAATTATTTACAGCGGTCAGTGTCTACTCTATTCGTAATCCACCATGATGAGGGGTAGGGGTCGAGGATGTGGACGCGGGCGAGGACGCAGAGTTCCAAGTGAGGGTGTGGGCACAGGCCGAGTTCCTGGTCCAGGTGAATCACAGCCAGCTGCTATGGGATTAGGAGAGAGGCAAGTTTCTGGGCTCCCCAGCTTCATATCACAATTTTTGGGTCCACGTGGTAGACCTTTATTACAAACAGATCAGTGTGAGCAGGTCCTGTCGTGGATGGCAGAAAATGCATCCAGCAATGTATTGACCACCCAGTCTTCTACGCAGTCCACTGCTGAAACTCTGAATCCTCTGGCTGCTGCTCCTCCTTCCTCACAGCCTATACTGCTGCTACAAAAATGGTACTGGGGTCTGCATATGCTTCTGCTACATAAATGTTACAGGGGTCAGCTGATACTGCTGCTACAGAAATGTTACAGTGTTCTGCGTATACTGCTGCTAGAGAAATGTTCCTGGGGTCTGCCTATACTTCCGCTACAGAAATGGTACTGGGGTCTGCCTATACTGCAGCTACACAAATGTTACAGGGGTCTGCCTATACTGCTGCTACAGAAATGTTCCTGGGGTCTGTTTATACCTTTGATACAGGAATGTTACAGCGGTCTGTCTATACTATGGGTGCACAAAGTCTTCCCATTTCGGTGTTTTACCTATGTGGCACAAATAATACAGTGACTGACTAGGCCAGAATTGCTGGCCGAGGCCAAGTTGCTTGGCGGGGCGAAACTCTCCCATGGTTGGGCACTCCGATTTCTTCCCGTGTAATACCATCTTTGTGCACTTACAGCATAGGCTAGGCCAAGTAACTCAAAGACTGCCCCTTCCAGTGTTCAGCTATCTATGTTGCGATACATGGATTTCCCATTGCTATGTAACTCAGGGCACCTTTGGTCACAAAGGTGGAGGCTAGGAACCGAGCCTGACCCTGGGCCCGCTAATGTGCTTCCCACACAGACTATAGAGGGTCCTCATCATGGTGTCTTGGGCTTGTAATGCCACCTCCTCCTCCTGCTTGGGGTCAGGGGATCTGCACTGGGCATCGTGTATTTTCTCCCATGTTACTACAGTTATCTGAGACACTGGTTTGGGCCAAAGAAGAGGAGCGTTACTGCATTAATGAGATGTTCATAGCTGCACTAGCATCGGAGTCCTCTCTATGCCTGCGATTGCTGAGGGTGTGTGCAGAGGCCTATGTCCTCGGCGGAGTGAAAGTCTGCCATGTTTGGGCACTATCATTTCTTCATGTTTATTACTGTCTTTGGGTTCCTTAAGCTCGCCTATGCTGTGGGTGCACAAAGACTTCCCATAGCGGTGATTTACCTGTCCGGCACAAATACACTGACTGACTTGGGTAGGGTGCAGAGTGCAGATGGCTTTCCCCTTGCGGTGTCGATAGAGCTATCCGACACCTAGACAGAATGAATACTGTGTGGGCACATGGACTGCCCATTGCAATGCCAGTCGCAGCACCTTGGTCATGTTTTTTTGGCCTTGTAAGGCCACCTCCTGCTTGGGGTCAGGTCAGGTGATCCGCAATGCGCATCATGAATTTTCTCTCGTGTTACCACAGTTATCTGAGAAACTCGTTTGGGCCAATGGAGAGGAGCGTAACCGCATTAGTGTTATAGGGGTCTGCCTATACTTCAGCTGCAGAAATGTTACCGGGGGCTGCCTATACTGCTGCTACATAAATGTTACAGGGGTCTTCCTATACTGCTGCTACACAAATGTCACTGGGGTCTGCCTATACTGTTACTACTGAAATGTTACTGGGGTCTCCCTAGACTTCTACAACATAACTGTTACTGGGGTCAGCTTATACCTCTGCTACAGGAATATTACAGGGGTCTGTGTATACTATGGGTGCACTAAGTGTTCCCATCGCGGTGTTCTACCTATCTGGCCCCCCAAAAAACACAGACTGACTAGGGCATGGAGTGTGGGCCGAAGCCAACATGTATTTTCTCTCACGTTACCACAGCTATCCGGGGGAACTGCAATAGGATTTCTTTATGTACCTTCTCTGGGCTCCTGGGACCCACCCATGCTGTGGGTGCACACAGACTTCCCATAGCGGAGTTGTACCTGCCTGGCACTTTAAAAAAAATCCAGATTGACTAGGGCATGCAGTGTGGGCCGAAGCCAACATGCATTTTCTCTCACTTTACCACAGCTATCCGGGGCGCTGCATTGAGACAAACAAGATACAGCGCTAATGAGACGTGCACAGCTACGCTAGCATCAGAGTCCGCTCTAGGCCTGCGATTTCTGAGGGTTTGTGCAGAGGCCTATGTCCGCGGCGCAGTGAAAGTCTGCCATGTTTGGGCACTCTGATTTCTTTATGTGTACTGTCTTTAAGTTCCTTGGACCCACCTATGCTGTGGGTGCACACAGACTTCCCATAGAGATGTTTTACCTGTCTGTCCTCAAAACACTGACAGACTTGGGCAGGGGGCAGAGTGCAGATGGTTTACCCCTTGCATTGTCGATGAGGTATCCGACACCCAAACAGAATGAGTAGTGTGTGGGCACATGGATTCCCCATTGCTATGTCACTCGCAGCACCTTGGGCCACACAAGCTGTTTGCTGGGACCGAGCCTGGCCAAGGGCCCGCTCACATCCTTTCAGCACAGGCTACAGCGGGTCCTGGTCATGGTTTCATGGCCTTGTGAGGCCACCTCCTCCTCCTGCTTGGGGTCAGGGGGTCAGCACTGGGCATCATGTATTTTCTCTCATGTTACCACAGTTATCTGAGAAACTCGTTTGGGCCACAGGAAAGGAGAGTAACTACATTAATGAGACGTTCACAGCTGTACTAGCATCGGTGTCCGCTTCCTGCCTACTATTGCTGAAGCTGTTGGCTGAGGCCTATGTCCCGGGGGAACTGCAACGGCGCCAGGTTGGGCCTGTGGAACTTTTTCGCGTTGCATATTTGCATAATTTGCATACCGGCACATTTTTTGCCTTTGTTTCATCTTTCCTTTGAATAAACTTAGCAGGGACTTCCTGCATTTCAACTAAAATACGAATGGTTCTTTAGAGCGCCTAAGTTATTTTCTGCATATCCTTCCTTTTTTTTCCCTTTTGAGGAGTTGAATCCCCTTGGTTTTGGGGATACAACAAACTTGGGCAAGCTCCTCCCCGTTCCTACGGGGGGTCATTTGAGGAACACATTCCACATTTCTTTGGATCCCACAGACGTTTGTCCTTTGATTCTACGTGCCGACCAGGACTTGGAGGTGTGGAGTGGAAGGGCCCTCCCTTTCATAGGGAGCACCCTACACCTACACCGGGTAAGTCGCTTTCAACTTTTTGTTTCATTGCTTTGCTCATTTGGATATCTATGAGAGGGGCACTGTCCTCACTGTTTTCCATTTTTTCATTGGAACTTTTTCCTAGCTAATCCAGTCTTTGGAGCGGTGAAAGAAAACATAACGGATTTACTGAGAACTTCACAGGTGTACTAGCATCGAAGTCCGCTTCCTGCCTACAATTGCTGAAGCTGTTGGCTGAGGCCTATGTCCCGGGGAAACTACAACTGCGCCAGGTTGGGCCTGTGGAACTTTTTCCTGGCTAATCCAGTCATTGGAGCAGTGAAAGAAAACGTAACTGATTTAATGAGACCTTCACAAGTGTACTAGCATCGAAGTCCACTTCATGCCCACGATTGCTGAAGCTGTGGGCCGAGGCCTATGTCGTTGGTGCAGTGTAAGTCTGCCATGTTTGGCCACTCTGATTACTTTATTGTTCATGTCTTGGGTTGCCTAGGACCCACCTATGCTGTTGGTGCACACAGACTTCCCATCGCGGTGTTTGACCTGCCTGGCACAAAGACACTGACTGACTTGGGTAGGGGGCATAGTGCAGATGGCTTTCCCCTTGTGGTGTCGATTGAGCTATCTGACACCTAGACAGAATGAATACTGTGTGGGCACATGGATTCCCCATAGCTATGTAACTCATGCCCTCGTTTGCAGCTCCTGACGGAGGTGGCATTTTATTGGAATGAAGATCCAACGTCAATTTCTCATCGATTCTCTACAGCATTGTGGGCTATCGCCCCCCCCCCCCCCCGCCTCTTTTAAAGAGGGTCGCTGCCTGGCCCTGCCAACCCTCTGCAGTGTGTGCCTCCGTTTCCTCCTCATGGTAGACACACTTATAAATAGACATGAGGGTTAGTTAGTGTGGTGCTTAGCTAAGGTATGCATTGCTAATGAGGGTTTGTCCGAAGTAAAAATTGTTAGGGGGGGGGCACTCTTGCCACTATTGTGGATTAATAGTGGGACGTGGGAACCTGAGATGCAGCCCAGCATGTAGCCCCTCGCCTGCCCTATCCGTTTCTGTGTCGTTTCAATCACTTTCGTAGGTTTTGAAGTTTTGCACAAATGAAAACCTTAGCGAGCATCGGCGATATACAAAAATGTTCGGGTCGCCCATTGACTTCAATGGGGTTCGTTACCCGAAACGAACTCTCGATCATCGCGGAAAGTTCGACTCGAGCAACGAGCACCCGAGCATTTTGGTGCTCGCTCATCTCTAGTTTTTATTACTTTTTAATAAACAATAACAATCACACGGCAACTTGTGGGACCCCCGAACGTTGGTCAAGGCATTTAAAGGGTAAATAGCTCCAATAAATGGCACAGCCTATTGGAGCTGCAGTAGGCAGGTGTGGGCTGTAAGAAACAGCTGGCACCCGCATTGTATAACCTGGTAGAGCTTAAAAATCTGTTTAGAAGCATGTATCTTTTTATTGAGAAGTACAAGTAATTTCCCTGTGTTGTAAAATCAAAGTTAGATGGTGAGTGAAAGGAAAACACGTGTCCCTGGTTTTGAAAAGCACTTTTGTTTGTGGACTTATTTATTAATCGCAAGTAACTTCTGTTTACCTAGGGACACTGGCGTCACGACAATAATCTAGGACTGATCTGTGGGAATCAAGTCTGCTAAAATCTTATCTCACTTGCTAGTGACTGAGCTGAGCCATACTACAGCCTTTGGGAAAGGAGACGGTAGAACCACCGTGAACCAGTGCCATCTTGTACCCCGCTGTCTCCTCAGCTGAAGGTTCTCGGCTTAGATATCTTCCACTGGAGACTTGAAGGTCCTGACTAGTGATGAGCGAGCATACTCGCTAAGGGCAATTGCTCAAGCTAGCATTGCCCTTAGCGAGTAGCTGCCCACTCAAGAGAAAAGGTTCGGCTGCCGGCGCGCGTGACAGGTGAGTTGCGGCAGTGAGCAGGGGGAGTGGGGGGGGGGGGGGGGGGAGAGGGAGAGAGAGATCCCCCCTCTGTTCCTCCCCGCTCTCCCCCGCCGCTCCCTGCCCGGCACCGGCAGCCGAACCTTTTCTCTCGAGAGGCAGGTACTCGCTAATGGCAATGCTCGCTCATCACTAGTCCTGGCACATCCACATATCTGACACAACAGTCCTTCCTGTTGTGTCAGGCTTCTTGACCTCCAGGGCTGTCATAACCATCTGGTAGATGTTCCTCTCTGCAGGTATGTCGGCTGAGGGAAGAGAAATCTGACTGCTCTGGCAGCAGCGGTGGCATCAAATATTAATGAGCTCTCAGATGGGAGATGGCTCTTATCTTTCACAGTAAGGATCCTGCTCCTAGTGGCCAACGCTTGTAACGTCAGGCAGTTAACACTTATCAATGACACTGTTTCGTTAGCGTAATAAAATTATTCTCAATAAGATAACTAATGTGTCACACATCCCCCTCCCCCTGCTGTAAATGCAGATTGTTCTCTGTGTAGTGGCTAGGCTTGGTATTACATCGATTTACTTCAATGGGAACTTGGTCTGCAATACCAAGCCTGGCCACTGAGCTGAGATTGGAGCTGTCTGTTTCTTGCAGAAATCAGCTTATTGCTATCAGTGCACCAGCCTAGAGAATAGCTGAACGTTGGGGGTCTTGGGCAGCAGACCCCACTGATCTACTATTGATGGTCTATACTAAGGATCTTCCATCAATAGTTTGCAACAGGAAATCTTTTTAATGGTGGATTCTTCAAGAATATCAGCCGTCCAGGTTTCCCTGTTTTGGAATCAATGGTTAAAACTTTTTAATAATTTTTATGTAAATGTTAATGGATTTTAAAATACAGCCAGTAAAGGTGACCAGCGCCGTTATAGTGAGGTCTGGAGATTCTGTGGCTGGGATTACTTTCTTTCTCTTCTTTTAGCCACATGTCCTCTGGTAGTGTCACTCTGAAGGTTCATGCATGTAAGCATTACTAATAATAGGGGCATCTGGAGGAAACATCCAACTTCTATTGCGATATAACGTTACTTGTTCTCTGGTGATGCAGAAGAATAGAGGATGTTCATATGACATACAGTACAACATTAAAGGTTTATATAGGTCCCCCCCCCCTCCCCTCCCGATATGATGTCAGAGATTGCAGCAGCAGGCCCCTCCACTAGTGGCAGACCCCCTACAAGGATGCTAATGGTGGACGCTGTATTAAGCCAACTACAGCTTTATTGTCCTGAACAACAATGTATTGGTCTGGATGGTCGCTGTTATAAATTAAGAGCCTATGCGTTATATTCATACTACAAAGCGGCCCCGTGGCAATGAATAAAGTATATTATTACATGAAAAGATAGTCATCATTCTGAGACCCTGTTTAAAAATATTCTAAATCATAAAGCATAATATGTGCCATGTGGGTAGAGGACTATTGCTCTAAATTTAGACAATATGCTGGTGAAACCTCTTGGAACGATGGCACCCTTAAAGATGTGTTCTTGTTGGGTCTTTCTGACGCTGTCAAGGGTCTACTCATTTCTCATCCCGCTCCCGTGACACTCAATGAGGCGATGGAATTGGCGGTCCAAGGTGACAGGAGGCTGAGATCTAGAAAAGAGGAACATCAGGCCCGTAAGGCTAGGGAATCCGTCAGACCCACTCCCCCTTCTCCCATGCCAACTTCTGGTGCCGAGCCTATGGAAATGGATCAGCTAAGTCCCGAGGAACGGTGACGGTTCTGGATGACTAATCGCCTCTGCCTCTATTGTGGGAAAGCCGGACATCGTGTAGCGACTTGTCCTCAGAAGCGTCTACAACATCAGGCTGAACCGGTGGAAAACTTCAGATCCTAGTCAATCTCTGGAGGATCGCCTAGGATCACAGGTACTCCCTAAGTTGTTGGTACCTTGTCAGATTGGCTTCTGGAATTTCACTCGGTCCAGTCAAGCTTTTATTGATTCGGGTGTTGACACCAATTTGATTAATTTAAGTTTTGTCAGACCTCTGATGACTGAATTCTCGGTGTTAAAGATTCCCATATGCTTCACTAGTATTGATTCTACCCCTCTGTCTGAGGGGTTGTACAATGAAGGACTCCCATGTTACAGTTCACTGTGGGAGTTCTCCATTCTGAGAATCTGTCGTTCTTGGTAATGGAAAGGATGTCTGTTGATGTAGTGCTTGGCATGCCCTGGTTGGCACTGCACAATCCCTGATTTGATTGGTCCACTCGGGAATTGACACATTGGTGGTTCTCCTGTCATAGTCACTTAGCTACTATATCCATGTGCTCAGCAGATACCGTACTTATTCCTGAGTATTTGTCTGATTTTCATGATGTATTTTCCAAGAAGCTGTCTGATACTTGGCCTCCTCATAGGGAGTGGGACTGTGGTATTGATTTGATCCCCGACAGTCCCATCCCTAAGGGAGCCATTTTCAATTTGTCTGGGCGTGAGCACGAAGCCCTTAAGTCCTATATCTCAGAGTCTCTGGCCAAACGACATATCAGGCCGTCCAGGTCCCCTGCCGGGGCAGGTCTCTTCTTTGTATAGAAGAAGGATGGGACATTGAGGCCTTGTGTGGATTATCGGGCTTTGTATAAAATTACAGTGAAGAACCAGTGCTCCTTGCCCCTGATTCCTGATTTACTAAATCAGGTGGTAGGGGCCCACTGGTTTTCCAAATTAGACTTGAGGGGGGCTTACAATTTAATTTGCATCCAAAAGGGAGATGAGTGGAAGACCGCGTTCAACACCCCGTTCGGACATTTTGAATATCTAGTCATGCCCTTCGGACTCTGTAATGCCCCCGCTGTGTTCCAGGGATTTATGAACGCAGTCTTCACAACTTCCTGGGGGTATTCTTGGTCTTATATCTCGATGACATTCTGGTGTATTCCCCAGACTGGGATTCACATGTGCGGCACCTGAGGCTGGTTCTGACCCGTTTGCGTGAGTATCAACTTTTTGTCAAGTTGGAGAAATGTATTTTTGGTACTAAACGAGTATCTTGCCTTGGTTATGTGATTTTACCCACGGAGATTCAAATGGAGTCTGATAAAGTGGCAGCAATCCCCCAATGGGTCAGACCGGATAACCTGAGGGCTCTTCAGCGGTTTTTAGGTTTTGCAAATTTCTACCGTAGATTCATTAAGAATTATTCTGTTATTGCTCAACCCCTGACCGATCGTACCAAGAAGGGGGCCGACTTGATAAGATGGTCGCCAGAGGCCCTAGAGGCTTTTAGTCGTCTCAAAAGGGCGTTTACTGCTGCCCCGGTGCTAATACAGCCTGACGCGCAGTGACCGTTCTTTATTGAGGTCGATGCATCTGAGGTGGGGGCAGGGGCTGTATTGTCTCAGGAAGTCAGTGGGAGACCTGGGTATAGTCCATGTGCGTTCTTCTCGGGGAAGTTCAGTTCGGCGGAATGTAACTATGACGTGGGTAATCGGGAGTTATTGGCGATTAAGTGGTCTCTAGAAGAGTGGCGTCACCATCTTGAGGGGGCAAGGCATCCCATTGCCATGTATACTGATCATAAAAACTTGGTATATCTCGCCAATGCTAAGAGACTCAGGGCTCGTCAGGCCAGGTGGGCGTTGTTTTTTGCCAGATTTAACCTCGTCGTCACATATATTCCAGGGGAGAAGAACGTGAAGGCAGACGCCCTCTCACGGAGTTTCGGTTCGCCAGAAAGTGAGACAGTGCCTCCCGAGAACATCTTGGCACCTGGGTTGGTGGTGGCAGCTGTAGAATCTGATCTCGTTCCTCATCTACAAAATTGTCAGCAGGACGCCCCCTCGGGGGTGCCGGAGGGCAGATGGTTTGTGCCAGAGACCTTGTGTCTGAGAGTCATTGAAGAGTCTCGCTCATCTGTTCTTGCAGGCCATCCGGGGGTTCAGGTGACTCTGGATCTTTGTACTAGACACTACTCATGGCCAGGCATGTCTCGGGAGATCCGCGACTTTGTTAAGGGATGTTCTGTCTGTGCACGCAGTAAGTCGTCGGCGTCGTCCGGAGGGGCCTCTCAGACCGTTACCGGTGCCTTCTCGTCCGTGGACGCATTTATCAGTAGATTTTGTCACCGATCTACCTGAGTCTCAGAAGTTCACCTCTATCCTAGTTGTTGTAGACCGTTTCTCAAAGATGGCTCATTTCGTGGCGTTAAAGAAGCTTCTCTGCAATAGAGTTTGCCAAGATTTTTGTAAAAGAAATCATTTGCCTACATGGGGTTCCCGAGAACATCGTATCTGATCATGGGGTTCAGTTTGTTGGGAACGTCGCTTTCCTTCTCGTCAGCGTTCCACCCGCAGACTAATGGTCAGACTGAGTGGAAGAACCAGGATTTAGTGCAATATTTACGGTTGTTTGCTAACGAAAAGGCTCATCAGTGGGCAGAATTCCTGCCGTTGGCAGAGTTTGCGCTAAACAACCGTACTTGTTCTTCCACCGGGGTATCTCCATTCCGTTGCGTATATGGTCAGCATCCTCGCTTTCTTACAGCTATTTCTGCGCCGTCTGCTTGTCCGGCAGCTGATGTCACCACAGATGCGCTGCAGGGGGTATGGAAATAAGTACGGAAGAACCTGGAAACAACGGGGGCTCGTATGCAGGTGCGTAGTGGGAGGAGTCTGTCAGTATCTGAACCTTACAGGATGGGACAGAAAGTATATTTGTCTTATAGAAATCTCAAATTGAAGGTTCCATCTTTGAAACTGGCGCCGCGTTACATGGGTCCCTTTGTCATCACGCGGGTAGTAAATCCGCTTGCTTATGAACTTGATTTGCCAGCTACATGGAGGGTTCACAGGGTTTTTCATAAGTCATTATTGAAACCTTGTGTCCCTTCAGTTAGATTTCTGGCATTTAAGGGATCTGACTATGTATAATTTCAGCAGGGGAGATAGGAGCACTGAGACTTTTGAGATGTGAGGAAGATTTAGTTGGTCAGTTGACTTTTTGGAGAAAGTTATCCATTGAAGATACAGATGGCTGGGGTGGGGCCAGGGGCCATTTTCTTTTAGGTTAGAGAGCTTAGAACAATTGTGGCAAAACTATGGCATGTGTGCTAGAGACGGTACGCAGAGCCCTCCCTGCTGGCACGTGCCGCTGTTGGTCACTCACCAAGTTAGTGAATATCGGCAAGAACCGAGGCTTCCCTGCCAACATTCACACAGCAGTGCTGCTAGCGGCACTGATCCCGGCACACACTGTGATGTCAATTTGCAGCCGGGATCTTCCTCCCCCCCTCCTGATGCCTTCTACTTGGTTACGTCAGAGCAGGGGAGGAGGTGTCCGGCAGAACACTGACATCACAGTGTGCACCTGGGATCAGTGCTGCTAGTAGCACTGACCAGAGGAGGGGGGGGGGGTAAGTATATTGGTCTCAGAGGGGCGCTATTACTACTGGGGCTGCTGTGGGATGTCACTATTACTACTGGGGCTACTGTGAAATGTTACTATTACTACTGGGGGCCGCTGTGGGGTGTCACTATTACTATTCGGGGGCCGCTGTGGGATGTCACTATTACTACTGGGGCCCGCTGTGCGATGTCACTATTACTACCTGGGGCCACTATAGGATGTCACTATTACTACTGGGGGCCGCTGGGGGGTGTCACTATTGCTACTGGGGGCCACTGTGGGATGTCACTATTATACTGGGGGCCGCTGGAGGATGTCACTATTACTACTGTGGCGCTGCTGTGGGATGTCACTATTACTACTAGGGCCGCTGTGTGATGTCACTATTACTACTGGGGCCCGCTGTGCGATGTCACTATTACTACCTGGGGCCACTATAGGATGTCACTATTACTACTGGGGGCCGCTGGGGGGTGTCACTATTGCTACTGGGGGCCACTGTGGGATGTCACTATTATACTGGGGGCCGCTGGAGGATGTCACTATTACTACTGTGGCGCTGCTGTGGGATGTCACTATTACTACTGGGGGCCACTGTGAGATGTAACTATTAGTACTGGGGACGGCTGTGGGATGTCACTATTCCTACCTGGGGCCACTGTATTGAGTCACTATTAGTACTGGGGCTACTGTGGGATGTCACTATTACTACTGGGGGTGCTGTAGGGGTCACTGTTACTCCTGGGGCCACTGTGGGCTGTCACTATTACTACTGAGGCCACTGTGGGGGTGTCACTATTACTACTGGGGGACGCTGTGGGATGTCACTATTACTACTGGGGGCCGCTGTGTGATGTCACTATTATACTGGGGGCCGCAGTGGGATGTCACTATTACTACTGGGGGGCTGCTGTGGGATGTCACTATTATACTGGGGGCCGCTGTGGGATGTCACTATTACTACCTGGGACTGCTGTGAGATGCGACTATTACTACCGGGGGCCGCTGTGGGGTGTCACTATTACTACTGAGGCCGCTATGGGATATCACTATTACTACTGGGGGGCTGCTGTGGGATGTCACTATTACTACTGGGGGCTGCTGTGAGCTGTCACTGTTACTACCGGGGGATGCTGTAGGGTGTCACTATTACTACTGGGGGCTGCTGTGAGCTGTCACTCTTACTACCGGGGGATGCTGTAGGGTGTCACTATTACTACTGAGACTGCTGTGGGATATCACTATTACTACTGGGGTCGCTGTGGGATGTCACTTTTACTACCTAGGACTGCTGTGAGATGCGACTATTACCACTGGGGTGGTCTCTATTACCACTGAAGCCACTGTGGGGGCCACTATTACTACTGAGACTGCTGTGGGATATCACTATTACTACTGGGGGGCTGCTGTGGGATGTCACTATTATACTGGGGGCCGCTGTGGGATGTCACTATTATACTGGGGGGCTGCTGTGGGATGTCACTATTATACTGGGGGGCTGCTGTGGGATGTCACTATTATACTGGGGGCCGCTGTGGGATCTCACTATTATACTGGGGGCCGCTGTGGGATGTCACTATTATACTGGGGGGCTGCTGTGGGATGTCACTATTATACTGGGGGCTGCTGTGGGATGTCACTATTATACTGGGGGCCGCTGTGGGATGTCACTATTATACTGGGGTCGCTGTGGGATGTCACTATTATACTGGGGGCCGCTGTGGGATGTCACTATTACTACCTGGGACTGCTGTGAGATGCGACTATTACCACTGGGGTGGTCTCTATTACCACTGAAGCCACTGTGGGGGCCACTATTACCACTGGGGCTGCTCTGGGGGTCACTATTACTGCTGGGATATGTTTACATGAATGTCCTCAGCAGAAATTTCTGGGGCAAATTCCACAGCATTTCTGTATCCAAAAGCAGTCAAAATCTGCACTCAGTTTATACTGAAACAGCCTTGTCTTTTTAGGAACACGGAGGTAAAAATCATACGTGGTGATAAGCCCCGCCCCCTGATGTGTGGGCACTCTGCGATAAATAAGTGGGTTTCGGGTTGCAGTTTGGGCACTCGGTCTCTAAAAGGTTCGCCATCACTGTCTTAGAGTAATAAGATCTCCTTAGCAATGTGTTGGGGTGAGTCAATTTAATACCAGATCAGTCAGACTTGATGAGATATGGCAGTTCAGCTGTAACTTGTTTTTGTGTAGCTGAGGCAGGAGGGTTTGTTGAAGGAGGAGTGAAATCTTTTTCATATTCCCCTAAAAGTACCACTCTTAGGTAATTTCTCATCTTAAGAAGATCAATATTGTTACGTCTACTTGGCACAGTAAAGTGCGACGCCTCAGTATGGACGCAAGATGGTGAACTAATAAAACCGTAACTACACTTATAGTAATTGCAAGAACCAATTACACCTCCCCAGGAAAAGATGGAAGAACCCCGAAACACAGAACACTGTTCACACACACTGAACACAGAATGCGATGGTTCACACCTCATGTCTAGCCATCTGCACAGCCATCACACCTCATGTCTAGCCAAACCACATATAACAGGTACCCTACCCAGAAAGCACATGTATACAGATAGAAAACCATAGCTAGTCCAAGTGTCCTCACACCAAGCGGAAAGGGAGTCAGCCACTGTACTGACATAAAGGGAACAGTGTCAGCAATCACCCATCTGACCATATGTGACATCAGACATCTGGAAGCCGCACCTTTATAAGGGGACGGGAGAAACCTGCGGTCACTGCACCACACACTACTCAATGTACGCTCTCTGGAATGCAAGAAGGGGAGGGAAAACAGGTGTCCAGACCGTCCTCAGGGAACATGAGAGAGACACTAGAGACAAGCATGCATAGCACCAACTCTGAGTGGGTTTACAACAGAGTAACACAGTAAAATGCCCAGCATCTACCACCAAGAGATGCTGGTATTTATGTGCAGCAGACCAGAGGGGATTGGCAGGTGAATCACCATACCCAGCCAGCTCAATTAACCCTCACCTGTGAAGCTGTGCTCATGGAAACCTGTAGAACCACAGGTTCCTGACGCTCAAACTAACAGATATGTAAGGTATCTAAGGGACTAATTTGTAGACTTTGTTCTATATTAAAACGTTTGTGCAAGAAGGTCATTAATGCATGTTTGTTTATATTCTTTGTGTTATGAGCTAAGCTCTATCAAGATCCCCCGTATGAATACCCTATGAGCATTCTAGACTGACAATGCGTCCGTTTTTAGGGGTAGCTGAACTACTTCGGCTGTACAGCTCTGAGAAGTCCTGGATGACTCTGTACCATCCGCAGGGCAGTGCAGCATGTGAGCGCTTCAACCGGACTCAATTATGATGCTTGCAACTTTGGAAGGTGGCAAGAAGATGCAGTGGCCTGAATATCTACCACATCCCCACAGTTACACCCCTTATATGCTGCTCATTCGATGGGCTGACAGAGAAATTGGCAAACTATACAAAGAGCAAACTAAAGATGTGCCATGTTATTTTCTGATACATCAGGAAAAAGCTGCTGTCCTCACATAGTAAGTGATTTTGGTGACATTTGGGTCTTTGGAACCCATTACTAGTTTCCCATAGAGTTCTGGTTTTTCCGTATACTGGCTGTCCCGGATCCAATTAAAGCTGTGTGTTGCGAGGTGGCGGTATACGAGTGAGGTGTCTGCAGAGAGGAGGCTTCATTGGTGGTCAGAAGTGACATTGATCGGTTTCTGATTCCACAGACTGCCTGTTTTTGAGACTCTGCGGTGTGATAATTCGCTTCCTCTTACAGACTCCAGTTGTGTCACTCCGAACGTTGATGTGGACACTTCTTTAGCCCCTCTATTATTGGGTCACCTGTAGTTAGCACATTCTGACTTCCTGATTTTGGGAAGAAGCCACAGTATGGAGCATAAAAGTGCTGTTTACCGTATATCATGTGTCACTCCGCACCCTGTGATCCTTCCATACACTGATCGCTCAGTAAGCTATAACTAGCAAGTTCTGGTGTCTCTCCTTCCTATTTGACGGAGCAGCACTTCAGTGGTGACCCCTGACGGGATCTTCCTCTCTCTGATCCGACACTTCTGCTCTCCCCACCAGGAGGGATCGAATACACATTGGCTCTGAGGTGAGAAGATACTTTTCTGTCTTTCTCGATGTTTTTGTGGACAGTGCGGACGGCTGAGCTCTGGCGGCGGACGGATTTTATTTGCTTGTGTGCTATTGATAATAGTCTGTCATCTCTCTGCACTCTTCAGATTCTCTTGTTTTAAAGGAAGCCTGCCACTAGCACAATTCACTGGTATGAGGGGTCTATGGTTACCTCTATGTTTCCAGTGTGTCTTCACTCTCCAGATATCACTCCCTAATGTTGTATGTAAATTACTTTGGACCATCCAATGGGCGGTCCACCTCTGCCTCCGGTCCTGGCTCTCTTCCTCCCGGTTGTTGCAAAAACTGCCCCATTCTGTGTTTAGAGATGTCTCAGCTCCGCCTATTAGGTAACAAACTTCCTTTAATGGACAAAAAGTAAAAATTGGCAAATAAAGTTTTTCTAACTTGTCTTCTATAGTATGTCCTTGTCGGGCACCTGGACATGAGACCCTTTGATCGTTCTGATAGTACACTGCAGTACATTTGTTCTTTCATTGATGGGAAATGTTGGGATTGATGAATTTTGGCATCAGTTGTAACAATTTGAGGCTCTTATAACTGGGCGGTGTCCATATACTGTGCTGTGCCAATCCCCACAACAATTTATGGCAATTTATAGTAATATCGTATGTAAGGCTAAACAATCCCTCCTCCCCCTGTCCATCCAGTTCTGCTTACTTTCCTGCAGTATTCATGCAGGCAAAAGCAAAAAAAAATTGCAATGAGGTAGAAGCCAATTTTCCTCATTTTAGGAAAAAAAACTCCTTCCTGACTCCAATCTGGCAATCAGAATAGGTCTTTTGAGACCACACAAGTGAGCGCAATAGCAGTCCGGAAAACTTGGATCGATATAGCACTTTTACTACAAGTATGATGCGTACATAGCGGTACATACCATTTTCAGGTGCATTTTTCATGCACGTAGTTTCAATAGGAAATATGTAAAGGTCACATTGCATCGCATGAAACTCACAGGGACATACGGGGGCAATGCAATTCTTAACTCGCATAGCAAATTATGGACCAATTGTTGGCAATATTGCAGAAAAATCGCAGCATGTAAATACCTTCATTGCAAATAATGGGCTTAATTTTCGTGAGTTTCAGAAATCTCGTGCAAAACTATGAGCCATGTAGATATGTCCGTACTAAATGTCAGGCACTGAAGTCCCCCACAGTCGCCCCAGTTTATATCATTCCTGTGCTTTAACACAGGAATGATAAACGCTCAGTGATTGGATGTGGAGCGCACCATGGATCACTCCGGCCTCCTCTCACGGTAAGCAGTCATTTGTAGATGAGCAATGGCCTGTTTACACGGGCCAACTGTTGTCTGGTTCTTATGCATGCAGAAGCCGAATGGCGAGCAACAAACAAATTACATTTTGTTCATTATTCAGACGCTCCTCAGGGGGAACAACAACCAGGGATGTCTCACCACACGCTTCTGTTTCTTCTCCAGTTTGGACACTATCTGACGTTGGGGACCAAGCTCCACAGTAATATCTTCTAATTCCTATTGCAGATTTCTTTTCAACGCCTCACGTTTTTCATAAGCAGCTGCTTTTTTTCATACTGTTGATTTGCAGCTTCTAATTCTCTTTGAATTTATCTCCTTTGCTCTTCAACAGAATCCAAGCATGCAGTATTCTTCTCCATTGTCTTCTCCATATCTGACACCTGAACCTGAAGTGTTGACATCTGCTTTGACAGGTTTCTCTTAGTTTCTGAATCTTCCTCTAACTGCTTGAGTAACACATCTGTCTCACATCCCACTCTCTTGAGGTGTGCACTAAGGCCAAGCCTTCGGCTAACTGATTATTGCAACAGTTTTTGATACTCTTCAATCTGATCTTCCAGTTCCACCTGCAGCCTGTTGACCTCCTCAGTCAGCTCTGTCTGTAACCTGTCTCCTTCAGTTAATTATACTAATAGCTCTTGAAGCTTCATTTCAGTTGTGTTTCTCTTACATTCAGAGTCATGTTTATCTTTCAATAGCTCAAAGAACGGGGTTCCTATTTGTGCAGGATTTGTCCTTCTCACAACGCACAAGTCTCCGCCATGTTAAAATGGCCTTACTTCGACATTCTGAAGAGTTACTTCAGCTCTTGCAATGAAATCCTCATCTTCCTTAAGGTGGATTCATACAAGAAAATTGTGTGAGATTTGTGTGTTGCGAGATGCACAAATTTCACGCGAATATGAACCCCACTGTTCTGAATGGGGTCATACACACGAGTGATTTTTTTCGGGCATCACATCACTCCACGATGCAATGTGAGAAACAAACCGCGGCACGTCCTATATTGGAGGGTGCCCTCACATCACCCATTGTTTTCAATGGGGCCAGCGTCAGCATCACACCTTGTTCTAGGTGCATGTGGTACAATGTGATGCCAGATTTCCCATTGGAAACAGGAACAGCTACTTCCCGAAGTGATGTAAGGAAATTGCATGTTAGCGAGTGCGATATCAGACCATGATTCACGGCCCAATTTCACGCTCGCCCTAATGTGTTTCAATCAGAGTGTGACCCAATCAGAGTAGGTCTCGTTAATAACCCCCCTCTGCTTTCTATCACTGAGCCAGTTACTTACCTCTGCATACCAAGGCAAGACGTGCGTTGGGGCGCAGCATATGGGCACACATACAGGCGATATGTGACTTATCTGACCATCATATCTGCAAATTAAGGGAGATATTCAGTTATGGAGCCGCTGTGAAATGTCCCGAACAGTAGAAGATAAATGCACTGACACCTGCAGCGCAGTATTCTCGCTGTTACTGCCATGATGTCATTCTGCGCCTCTGATCTCCGCATGTCTGTTTTATGATAGAATTCACAATTAATGAATTTTAATGCGTTTTGTGTTTGATAAAACGCAGTCTTTTTAAAGCATTTCTCTGCATGTCGTGGTGTTACCTGCATCAGTGACGCCTGACACCCTTCTGTTCTCGCAGTTATCAGTCATCTCTCCATAATATTTAAAGGCACGATATCACCAATTTCTTAAATTAATTAAAACCAGAAACATGTTACATGAATAAAATCAGTTTTTATTTTCAGATAGTAGAATTGTTTATTCTGTTGTCTGTACATGTCTATGGGGGGGGGGGGGGGCATCCTGTCTGTACATGACTATGGGGGCGGCCATACTGTCTGTACATGACTATGGGGGGGGCGGCCATCCTGTCTGTACATGACTATGGGGGGGCGGCCATTCTGTCTGTACATGACTATGGGGGGGGAGGCCATTCTGTCTGTACATGACTATGGGGGAGGCCATCCTGTCTGTACATGACTATGGGGGGGGCGGCCATCCTGTCTGTACATGACTATGGGGGGGCGGCCATCCTGTCTGTACATGACTATGGGGGTGGCCATCCTGTCTGTACATGACTATGGGGGGGCGGCCATCCTGTCTGTACATGACTATGGGGGAGGCCATCCTGTCTGTACATGACTATCGGGGGGGCGGCCATCCTGTCTGTACATGACTATGGGGGCGGCCATCCTGTCTGTACATGACTATGGGGGGGCGGCCATCCTGTCTGTACATGACTATGGGGGCGGCCATACTGTCTGTACATGACTATGGGGGCGGCCATCCTGTCTGTACATGACTATGAGGGCGGCCATCCTGTCTGTACATGACTATGGGGGCGGCCATCCTGTCTGTACATGACTATGGGGGCGGCCATCTTGTCTGTACATGACTATGGGGGCGGCCATCCTGTCTGTACATGACTATGGGGGCGGCCATACTGTCTGTACATGACTATGGGGGCGGCCATCCTGTCTGTACATGACTATGGGGGGGCGGCCATCCTGTCTGTACATGACTATGGGGGGGGCCATCCTGTCTGTACATGACTATGGGGAGGCCATCCTGTGTGTTCATGACTATGGGGCGGCCATCCTGTCTGTACATGACTATGGGGGAGGCCATCCTGTGTGTTCATGACTATGGGGGCGGCCATCCTGCCTGTACATGACTATGGGGGAGGCCATTCTGTCTGTACATGACTATGGGGGCGGCCATCTTGTCTGTACATGACTATGGGGGCGGCCATCCTGTCTGTACATGACTATGGGGGCGGCCATCCTGTGTGTTCATGACTATGGGGGGGAGGCCATTCTGTCTGTACATGACTATGGGGGCGGCCATCCTGTCTGTACATGACTATGGGGGCGGCCATCCTGTCTGTACATGACTATGGGGGTGGCTATCCTGTCATTACATGACTGTGGGGAGGCCATCCTGTCTGTACATTACTGTGGGGGGCGGCCATCCTGTCTGTATATGACTATGGGGGCGGCCATCCTGTCTGTACATGACTATGGGGGCGGCCATCCTGTCTGTACATGACTATGGGGGTGGCCATCCTGTCTGTACATGACTATGGGGAGGCCATCCTGTCTGTACATGACTATGGGGAGGCCATCCTGTCTGTTCATGACTATGGGGGGGGCGGCCATCCTGTCTGTACATGACTATGGGGAAGGCCATCATGTCTGTACACGACTATGGGGAGGCCATCCTGTCTGTTCATGACTATGGGGGGGGCGGCCATCCTGTCTGTACATGACTATGGGGGAGGCCATCCTGTTTGTACATGACTATGGGGGCAGCCATCCTGTCAGTATATGACTATGGGGGAGGCCATCATGTCTGTACATGACTATGGGGGCGGCCATCCTGTCTGTACATGACTATGGGGGCGGCCATGCTGTCTGTACATGAGTATTGGGGGCGGCCATCCTGTCTGTACATGACTTTTGGGGGGCGGCCATCCTGTCTGTACATGACTATGGGGAGGCCATCCTGTGTGTTCATGACTATGGGGGAGGCTATCCTGTCTGTACATGACTATGGGGGCGGCCATCCTGTCTGTACATGACTATGGGGGAGGCCATACTGTCTGTACATGATTATGGGGGCGGCCATCCTGTCTGTACATGACTATGGGGGAGGCCATACTGTCTGTACATGACTATGGGGGCGGCCATCCTGTCTGTACATGACTATGGGGGAGGCCATCCTGTCTGTACATGACTATGGGGGGGCAGCCATCCTGTCTGTACAAGACTATGGGGGGGGGGGGGGCAGCCATCCCGTCTGTACATGACTATGGGGGCGGCCATCCTGTCTGTACTTGACTATGGGGAGGCCATCCTGTGTGTTCATGAGTATGGGGGAGGCCATCCTGTCTGTACATGACTATGGGGGCGGCCATCCTGTCTGTACATGACTATGGGGAGGCCATCCTGTGTGTTCATGACTATGGGGGAGGCCATCCTGTCTGTACATGACTATGGGGGTGGCCATCCTGTCTGTGCATGACTATGGGGGAGGCCATCCTGTGTGTACATGACTATGGGGAGGCCATTCTGTCTGTACATGACTATGGGGAGGCCATTCTGTCTGTACATGACTATGGGGGCGGCCATCCTGTCTGTACATGACTATGGGGGAGGCCATACTGTCTGTACATGACTATGGGGGAGGCCATCCTGTCTGTACATGACTATGGGGGCGGCCATCCTGTCTGTACATGACTATGGGGGCGGTCATACTGTCTGTACATGACTATGGGGGAGGCCATCCTGTCTGTACATGACTATGGGGGAGGCCATCCTGTCTGTACATGACTATGGGGAGGCCATCCTGTCTGTACATGACTATGGGGGCCGCCATCTTGTCTGTACATGACTATGGGGACGGCCATCCTGTCTGTACATGACTATGGGGAGGCGGCCATCTTGTCTGTACATGACTATGGGGACGGCCATCCTGTCTGTACATGACTATGGGGGAGGCCATCCTGTCTGTACATGACTGTGGTTTATGACCCCTATAAAAGCACCTTAAGGCCGGCTTAACATAGGAGTATTTACGCGATGGCCTTTGTTTTTGCATGATTGCTTGTGCGCAATACTTTATTTTTTGCACTTCTATAGCATGCAGATTTGCACCTGCAGTAAAGCCCGCGGCCATGCTCCCAGGGATGGCAATGTAGAGGTACTCAATTGTATGTGTTTCACCCTCAAGCGTTTTGAAGTCTGAGTCCCACTGAGTGGAGGTACTTATCTGCCGGAGAGTCCGTGGAGTGACCCCTCTCCTCCTCCACAGTGTTCCCCTACCAGTACCTGGCAGATTATGTGGCCTGCAGGACCGGCGTCCTCCTGTGTTTCCTCCCTGACCTCCAATCTCTTGTCTTACCTGCACTACTGTATCTTGTGAATTCATGCCTTGTACTACTAAAGAGAAGTTTACAGCAAAGTTATTTCCCGGCCCTGACCGTTCCCAGGAACCCGAGGTAGCTAAACTGTCTGTGGCTCATCTATTTGTCCCGCCAATGGTCATGTCGGGGGGTACCGGAACGGTGGCGTCACACGTGACTAATTCCTCTACACCTGCTCCACAGTTTATTGGGCATCCACATGCTGGGGTGTCCGGAAGCGGCCCAGCTCTGCCATGGCCTTGGCAATGTGTGTCCCTCCTGGAGGGAGCCTGTTAGGTGCCGCCGTGAGAAGCTAACACTTTACCCTCCCAGCTCCTCAGCATATGCCATGTGTCCAGGGTCCCCCTACGGGATGCTGCAGCAACGTTGCAACAAGTTTAATTAGCATCATGTGCTATATTCCTGTGCAATCACAAAAACACGAAAAAAAATGTGCACGCGGTGCGTATGGTTTTGCACAGACGAAATACGTGCAAAATCTGCCTAAGTGAACGCACCCATGGAATCCTTCACTATGTATTACGGACACAAACGTTTTGCGCGTCATATACTGTGCCAATCCATTAGTGTGAGTCCATCCTGAGGGCCCACACCCACTGCTGTTATTGACCGCCGCCATATTGATGCGTTTTATTAATGCGAATGTCAATGGGACTTCCTAATGTTAAAATCGCATCGCACAAAAATCACAAAGCACCAACCAGCACTGCGAACATGAGAAAGTCCCATGACATCTTCATTAAAGGGGTTGTCCCGCGGCAGCATGTGGGTCTATACACTTCTGTATGGCCATATTAATGCACTTTGTAATGTACATTGTGCATTAATTATGAGCCATACAGAAGTTTTATAAGAAGTTTTTCACTTACCTGTTCCGTTGCTAGCGTCCTCGTCTCCATGGTTGCCGTCTAATTTTCGCCGTCTAATGGCCAAATTAGACGCGCTTGCGCAGTCCGGGTCTTATCTTCTCAATGGGGCTCTGTGTAGCTCCGTCACGTGCCGATTCCAGCCAATCAGGAGGCTGGAATCGGCAATGGACCGCACAGAAGCCCTGCGGTCCACGGAGGGAGAAGATGCCGGCGGCCATCTTCACCGGGTAAGTAAGAAGTCACCGGAGCGCGGGGATTCAGGTAAGCGCTGTCCGGTGTTCTTTTTTAACCCCTGCATCGGGGTTGTCTCGCGCCGAACGGGGGGGGGGGGGGGTTGAAAAAAAAAACAAACCCGTTTCGGCGCGGGACAACCCCTTTAAGAAAACGCAGCAGTAAAAGCACCAGTGGGTGTGAGCCCTGAGGATGCATTCACACTGACAGGAAACTCGGGGGGTTTGTGCGCTGTCAGATAAACAAAACTACAACTCAGTATTGGCAATGGGTGTATTTACGTGGGTGACTCCTAGCGGCGCTGTGTGACGGGGCAGTTGCAGTATGTTCTATCTTTCTGCGAGTCTCACATGAGAGTAGAACATGTAGATGCGCGGTCTCCCTCCCAGCACATGGATGTTGCGCCTAAGAACATTGGATGTGATTCGCTGTTACCCGTGTGAGTGCACCCTAAGCACCAATGTAGTCTAACCCCCTCCTCCAAGCCTTCTCCCAAGCTGCGTCAGGTTTCTGGCATGCGCTGCTGCAACGAGCAGGAGTTGGCGGTAGTATCTCGGGCGGGTGCCACTCCTTCAAGTTGGTCACGGTGGTGGCTACTCAGCCTTTTGAATAGCCCAAAGTTGTGTATTTTCGTGACGCCAGTGCCTTTTTATTATCTATTCCCTTAGTGGAATAAAGAAACAAGCAGGTTGATAAGCTGGTAAACTGAAGGCACACAGTTTACTGAAGCTCGGTAGTGGAGATACAGCCACAAAGATGATCCTCACATATAGCACAGCATGGATCCCCATTAGTTTCCTCACTCTGCCCATGGTCTGTGATTTGAGTAGCTGGGCTGAACGGGGTCCTGACTGAACTTCCGAAAAGAACCTTTACTAAATGAAACTGGAATAACGTTTATAACGGTAATACCTTGTAGTACATAACGGCCCGGGAAACTGAGGGAGAAGAAAACGGCGGCTGAGGGATCACTAACCCCCTAGCTGACAGGACTTCTCACAGCTGCAGCGTCTGGTTTTCCCTCCACTCTGGCATGTATCGCCCCGTTCTCTCTCACCCTGGCAGGGTCACAACGGTCTCCTCTCCTCTGACGTCCCATCCCTCCTAACTGCCTTCTCCTCACGTCTCCCTTACAACAGTCATCTCCTCCTTTGTGTTACGCCTGTCAGCTCATAGTTATTTTGCCAGCACACCTTGTTCTGTCCAGACGAGCCAGGGTTAACATCTCCTGTGCCTTCCAGTCAGGTTAATTACCCTGCCATGTGTCTGAGTAGTGTGCTGGTGATTGACAGGTCTATCCACCTATCAGCTCCTCCCACCTCCCTATAAGATCCAGCTCTGGCTGCCTGGGGGGGTCGATTATTTTTTGTTTCAGTGTCAGCCCTGGTGTTGTGCCATTCCCTCTGTCTGCTAGCCAATCTGCCTTTGTTTTTATCCTGCTTCTGTCAGCTTGTCCGCTAGCCCTCGCTGTTATCAGCCAGGGTTTTCTGTAGTAATAATGACCCCCACAATGTCCCCAGTAGTAATAATTGTGACCTTAACAGTGTCCTCAGTAGTAATAGTGTTCTCCACAAGGGCCTCAGTAGTTCTAGTGTCCCCAGTAGTAATAGTGACTCCCACAGGGGACTCAGAAGTAATAGTGACCCCCCACAATGACCCTCAGAAGTAATAGTGACCCCACAGAGCCTCAGTAGTAATGCAGCAGACCAGATCTGCTAAGGGTGCGATTGGCGGGGGCAGTGAACGATACTAGTCACAGTGACGCTGCTGCTCCTTTATCTTGAAACACAGCCTGACATCCGCGCTGCACCAGTGGTAAAATAGATGGTACAGTTTGGCAGTTCTTTCTGAGGTGCTATCAGCGGAGTTAGGTAGGGTAAGATATTGTTTTGTCGTGACACCAGTCTGTATATGGGTAGGGACAAAATATTAATTACAAAAATGGGAGAAATAAACCAAAATCGGTGGTGGTAGTCCTTTTTTCCCTGGAGGGTGTAGTGTGGTTCTTCAATGCAGATACTGGGTTGGTAGTAGTAATAGAGACCCCCACAGTGGCCTCAGTAGTAATAATGACCCCCCCATACTAATAGTGCCCCCTATATTACGCCAAGAAGTAACAGTGACCCCCTACAATAGCCCAGTAGTAATAGTCCACCCCTAAAACCGATATACTTACTCTTCTCTTGGTCTTTACAGCACCACTGTTCCCCTTCTCAGCACTGCTGCAGGCGGAAGTGTGTGTGCCCACAGCAGTGCCTTCTCCCCTTCTCCTGTGGAACCAAAGATGAGAGTTCAGAGGAGGGGGATCCCAAATGTACATACTAATGTCAGTGTGTACATCCCGCAACAGTGTCAGTGAGTGATTACCAGCCGGGGAGCCAAAGCACCTCAGCTGGTAATTACCTTCATGGTGATGCCGTGCCCCGAAAGCAGGACCCAGGGTCCCAAAGCATGACTGTCCCACATAATAGGGACATCTGGTCACCTTCACAATCTCTGGTTACAGCAGCGACCACTAAACGAAAGCTAATGTCATATGTCTAGTGCGGGACTGGAACCTTATATTGTAGCCACTGTGGTGCACCGGGTTTAATACCGCAGGGTAACAGGAATTGTAGTTTTTAGGTCATGTAGCAGACTGGCTTCACTAACCTGAGGGTCCTGAGCTCCAACCCATACCTTTTGTCAAGGGAGCTCTTTCAGTTTTACGGAGTGCAGGATGGATTCCGACACTGAGATTTAGTGAAACAACTTTACTGTAACTGGTTCTGCACTTTCCAGGTTACAACAGTCAATTATAGAATAACATAAGGGATTACAACAGCAGCAGATGGGTGATCATTTGGTTATTGTGCCTTTAAAGGTAATTGCTTTAGCGGAGTTATTGGAGCGACAGCCTATAATGCTCTGGGGAATGTATCCTACTTGGTTGGTATCAGGAATATCTTTGCTAACAGTTATTGATTCAGTTCTTAACACGCACAGTCCAATTTAGATTAACCTCTGCTGTGGGGCTCTACTCAACTTGCGCTACAATACCCACTGGTTACTCACAATTTAGTTCCATAACATGATACCTAGAAGGATGCATGCGGGGAGGATTCATCAGCGTGGTAGCTGACTAGCATTGTTCCCACCGGAGGTTAGAAATCAATGTATGCAGAAGGATCCTTGTTCAACTTATCTTCTCTGTCTAGATTCAGCTCTGTTTGCTTTTCCTCTGGCCTTATAACACTATACTTCCCTTCACAGCGAGGACTGGCACAAAAAAAATCAGCATTGAATGTATTCGTCTTGTTCCTTTTGCTCACTAACAGGGATCTCTCTGGTCTTCTCACTGAGCTGTGAGGTTGCTGTTTCTCTCACTCTCCATCCTAAACTAAAACTCAGCCTGTCCGTCTGCCTACTGGCCCCTCCCACATGGTGTTGTTTTCAAACCTACTAGAATTTGTCAAAAATGACTCAACTCTGCAAAATTAGCTGAAGGATGTGTCTGATAACCAACATTACATTTCATCTGCACAATTTAACCCTTACATCTCTGCGTAGTCTGAGCTTATGCAAGGTTTTGTGAATATAAGACTGTGTAATGCAAGCTACAAGCAATGCTTATTATCCATGTGAAGAATATGCTTTATACAACCACATGACAGCTTTGCACTGGGGTGTAACAATAACATTGGTTCTGGGACACTATGAACTCCTCCTCTTAGGGTAAGCCAACCTCAGCGATATTGTTAGAGGTTGGTCATTGTCCTTGACAGGCAAGGAGTATCAGGGCTCCTGCGCACGGGCGATAGTTCATTGCGTTATCCGCAGCGATTATTTGGCCACAGGTAACACAGTGAATGCTTTCCCTAGACTTACTACGGAAAGCGCAGCCCCGACGTCCATGAGGAGAGAATCATAGCGATTCTCCACTCGCAGGATGCAAACCGGGGCATGCCGTGATTTGCTGCGTTTCTCCGCGGTGAGCCTATCTATTAGATAGGCTCAGCGCAGTGACCTGTCAGCTCTCCCCCCTGCTCCCCCATGGCGTAATATCGCTAGTGATATTCCATCACGGCCTTAAAGTCTATAAAGCAATGCAAAGGCAATAGTCTACATAGCCAAATACTAAGACTTGAACTGGATTTTCAGTTGGTATGAACTCCTATGCAGATGAACATATTTCCATTTAATAATTTAAGGTATTGTAGGGAAAAGGATACTAGCTCCTTACTGTCTGTAGTGCGCTGGTAGCACTCCTTTGGTGACTCATTCGGATCTTCGCAATAGTGGATCTTCTGCTGCAGCAGGAGTCATACCATCTCCAAAATCTCTTGGTGTTGGACTTGTATTGGGTACGGCAGGCATTACTGGTGAAAGTGTTGGAATCACAGCAGGTACCAATTACTCCTGGTACAGTATTAGTCCTGGTACAAGTACTGGCGTAGCAAACATTGGTTCTCCAGTAACAGTTAATCTCTCCACAGGATCTGGTGGGACTGGGTAGGAGCCTGCAATTCTCTGTGGAGGTGTGTAAAGAGTTGGGATGTCTCGTTTAGCACATACTTTCATGCCGTTCTGGTGCACAACTTGGTGAATCCTAACGCTCGGTCTCTTGGAAGTTGTCCTTGTCTTCCGATCATGAGATAGTAAGGCGAATACCCAGTAGAACAATGTGTTGTATTGTTATAGATCTCAAGATGTTCACAAAGTAGTTCAGGCCATTCCACTTGTTTCTTTATCGAAGCGGTCCTGAGCATATTGATGAAGGCTTGATTCACTCTTTCACAAAGGCCTTGGGGCTGGTAAGCTGTGGTCCTCAGCTTTCTGCATTCATGGAATTGGCACAATACTTTGAACAATTGGGATTCAAATATTTGCCCATGATCAGTCAACACAGCATCTGGACCTCGAAAACAGCTGACATACTTCTAGAACATGACAGCAGTGGTTCGCGCTGCAAGGTCTCTAACAGGTACCACAACGACCCATTTGGAATAATGATCCCCCATAGTTAAGGCATATGAGTAGCCGGAACGTGTTGGGGCACGCTTCACGTGATCAAGGGCTACTAACTGATTGGTGATTTTTTTCATGCATAACATTCATTACACCATTTCTCAACGTCTCGTCTCATTCTGATCCAATTGAAGCATTTATGTATGGTAGCTTCCATCTTTTATATGCCGATTGGTCGGGATATGCATCGAAGGCCATATTAGTGTCTTTCTTGGGATCAGGATCTGATGTAGCCTCTCACCAGAGACTGGATCAAGTGAGTTGCGCATGATCTCACCCTTTTGAAGGAATAGACATTTACTGTCTCCACAAGCGGACAAGTTAAGTATTTGGATGAGCACGACGTAGTCGCATTGGTACCCTATCAGCAGTAATGTAGTCACAAACCTCTCCAAGAACACGACTTTCACTCTGGATTGTCTTCCATAGAGAAGGATCTGATAAGGGTTCAGGTGATTGGTCAGGCAGTCGGTCACTATCTGCAGTGATAGTATTCTGTAGTGCAAACCTGTTGTAGAAGGAAGGCATTTCCACCTCTTCCCAGTGATCATCTTGTGGGGGTTCTTCTCCAACTTGTAGGTGGAACAAAGCATCTACACTATGGAAATTCACATGACCTAAGCACCTCTCCATGAGTCCCTGGTATGTTGCGGGAGCGTTACAGAGTCCGAATGGCATGCTGTTAAATTTAGAGTCCCATGGGAGTAGTAAATGTAGTTTTCTCCCTGCCTTCAGGCGCCGTAGGTAATTGCCATCAAATCCAGGGTGGAAAAATAGGCAGCTGAGCTGAGAGCAGTGAGTGACTCTTCGATATGCATCCTTGTGCGTATTCTGGTTAAGTATCCAATAGTCTACACAGAATCGGATCGATCCATCCTTCTCTTTAACAAGAAGCAAGGGCGCGGCCCAGGGGTTTGACTTTCAGAGGTGACATCCGCTTCCTTCATCTCTCGCAGCATTTTCTCACAGCATTCATGTACATTGTTGGAGAATTTGTTGATGCCTTTCTTTAACCCCTTAGTGACCAAGCCTGTTTGTGCCATAATGACCAGACCCCTCAAATCTGTGAGCTAACCAACACCCTAAAGCCAAAATCCAAAACTTCTGAGAGACCAAAGTAAAAAAATGTCAAGGCCCACATCTGTTAGGGGCACCCCATCTTTTCCTATATTGGTCCCCCCCACATCCAATAGTTTGTGACGCACTACGAGACCCCCCACATTAAGATGAACACTTTTTGCCACGGCCTTGTTAACCTTTATTCTGGTCCAATTTATGGCTGATAAAGAGATCACACGTCTCTATTTAAGTCTCTGAATCATCTCTGGCCAAATAATCAAAATGCCAGAAACACAGAAAATCTTGTTTCATATTTTTATCACATTTTTCATGGGGTAACTACCTGAGATCTTCAGGTTCTCGGGTTCGTTTAGTAGCTAGGAGCAGGGAGACTTTAAATTACCCCGGCAATCCGCGGCTTTTGCACATGCATCCACCATTTTGATGATGGGCGCATGCACAGCAGCCGGGGTAAGGCCCTCGGATTAATCTGGGGGCCTTAGGTACATAATTTCATCTTCTCTCATGGATGTGATCTATGAGGGGAGATGAAACAAACTTTTAAAACTTTTTTTTTTCTTTTTTACACTTTTTCTTAACTTTAAATGATCGCTGTTATCCATTGGATAACAGCGACCATGTGACCAGAAACCGCATATGTTTCTCTGCTCTCGGCTACACATGGTAGCCAGGAGCAAAGAGATTTAAAATTTCCTGGAGTCCAAGCCCTTCTGCATCAGGCGCGCATGTGCAGAAGCTAACGTCAGGTCTGGGAAGGACCAGAACGTCGCCAAACATAGCAGAGGATGGAGGTGAGTACTTTCAGCTGCCCTCATGGACCGAATCCATGAGGGGAGCTGAATCTTTAACTTTTATTTACTTTTCATTTACTTTTATGCAAATACTGGCGATCGCGTTACCGTGGAAGGTGTGTGTGTGTGTGTGGGGGTGATATGACAGCTCTAGGTTGTTAGCTACAGCCAACAGCAGGGAGCTGTCACGTCCACAGCCCATGTGGCTTTAATCCCCAGAGCAAACGTGTTTTTACGGCCCTAGGTATTAAACCCCACTGAAGCAGGACGTAGAAAGTCTATGAGGTAGTCACTAAGGGGTTAACAGGAGGGTGATCACTGGTGGCTATGCAATGTTGGATAAGGATAGTCTTTCTAAAATTCGAGGGGTGTTTGCTGAAAGCCTGATGATACCACTTGGCAACGTTCAGAGCTCCATTTACTCTATCAGCAGGAGTACTGGTGTCTCCCACATGGAGTTCTGTCCATCACTGCCTTTATCTCTAGTGGCTTCTACCTAATGTTGATGGCCAAGGGGGTTATACTTCACCATGTCACTGGGAAGAAATTGATACAACTGAGCCACTTGGTGGAATTTGTGTAAAACTACTGGTGGGTCACTTAAATTCACTAACCGTACTGGTACCGTTGAGGCGGTGACAAGACTCCTTGTGCAGCGTCCGAGGAGCGGGCCCACAGCCAAGGAGATAACAGGGCAGATTGAGGTCTTGTCACGGGCCTCTACCATCTCCTCCCCTGGGGGTAGCATGGGACCTGTCCAAGTTACTGCTGGGGGAGTTTCACAGGGTAACCCAAGTAGTGGTTTACCTTAAGGTTTTTTTGTCACCTGTGATGCCACAGTTCCGTCCTCGGTGAATCCATATGGTTAAATAAAGAGTCCACACACAGGTATATCTTTGTAGAGCAGAACCGGGCACGGTCGGTTAAACTCGTTTACGTGCAGAACTATTTACAGTCCAACATTATGCATGTCAGCAGGAAAAATGGTGCAGAACACAAAAGTGGTGCAACGGAGGAATCACAGGATAACAGACGAGTCCACAGTCCAAGTTATCTGCAGGGTTCTGTTCCCGGCCATTCTCCTTTCCTCTCTCTCCAGCTCTCTACCGGTCAACACTCACAAGTGGAAGTCAAGCACTCAGCACTGCATGGTCGTTCCTTCCACTCTCTCAATCCTCTAGGTCAGCAGCAAGAAGGCCTGGGTGAATTGGGCCTAGGGCAGACATCAGGCCATCGCTCATCCTCTTCCATCTCCCGCACAGACCAATCAGTGTCTGGGGTTCAATGAGCAGAACTTCTCTCCTCCTTGCACTCAGAAGTACTTGCTAGACTGACTAACATACACCTTGCAATCACATATATATTACATGGTCACATGACACACAACAGATATATTTTACAGACAGTAACCCATTCAGTGCTGTAGAGGTGCAATACACGTCAAATTCATGCAATATAGAAGACACTGACAACTCAGAGGCGCAAGACAAATGCATTCATACTTATGAAGGGGCCCCGTTAACTCTGGGCCAGTACATTTGTGTCTTTCACCAGCGGTTGTCCATCTAGCTGGATGGCTTCTAGCAAGGCTGGGTAGTCTATTTGTGATACCCAGTCGGGCACGACCCTGGATAATAGTTTCTGGTTTAGGTGGTAGTGGCACTGATCTAGCACCTTGACCTCTGATGCGGCAGATCACACCCTTCTGGTTCACAAACCTCTGCTGAGGGCTTTGGTATGAGGCGGTAGAACTTTCTGGAGAGAAGCATGCAAGGCATCCAACAAAGCAACAACGCATTATATTCAGGCCTAACATAAACTTAGCAGCACCTTCATCCTCTCCATCTGGGACCACTAGGCCCTGATCAGGCAATCTCATCTCACCCACTTGCTCATTAGGTTCCCAGTAACCCACTAACAGTAGAACTTGACCATTGCTTGTATATAGAGTCAAATCATTAATATCAGGAGTTCCCAAATCATTACAGGCCTGACATTTTAAGAATGTAGACATTTGTGATCCTGTGTCCACCAGCGCCTCCTGGGGTACGCCATCAATACGGACAGTTATATAAGGGCAGGAAGAGACACAGTGTGAGGCTCCTGTTTGGAGGCTCTTGGGGTCGGACCTTCTTTCGGTACTCCTGAGGGGCGGTCCACAGCCTCAGGGGCAGCCCGTTTAACTGCTAACATAGAGCTTTAGTATGACCTGGCTTATTACAATGGAGACAGATAGGCCCCTCACTCTGAAAGATCCTAGCGAGAGGGGGGGGGCGGACGGGATCTGGATGGCACGAGAGAGGTACTGGTGCAAGAGGTGGCTGCTTAGGTGCTCTGAAGAGAGTCCCTGTTATCTGCGACTGCCACAGCGGCCTCTTCAATGGCATTATTGCGGTTTTAGTTTATTTTATTAGTAAATCGTGACGCCAGCGCTACATCAGCACAAGGATGTCACATGTGATGCAATTAAGAAATCACGAAACAAGCAGCGATCATACATCAGTGCACACATACAAGTAGGGATCATACATCAGTGCACACATACAAGTAGGGATCATACATCAGTGCACACATACAAGTAGGGATCATACATCAGTGCACACATACAAGTAGGGATCATACATCAGTGCACACATACAAGTAAGGATCATATATCAGTGCACACATACAAGTAGGGATCATACATCAGTGCACACATACAAGCAGCGATCATACATCAGTGCACACATACAAGTAAGGATCATACATCAGTGCACACATACAAGTAGGGATCATACATCAGTGCACACATACAGGATCATACATCAGTGCACACATACAAGTAGGGATCATACATCAGTGCACACATACAAGTAGGGATCATACATCAGTGCACACATACAAGTAGGGATCATACATCAGTGCACACATACAAGTAGGGATCATACATCAGTGCACACATACAAGTAGGGATCATACATCAGTGCACACATACAAGTAGGGATCATACATCAGTGCACACATACAAGTAGGGATCATATATCAGTGCACCCATAGAAGTAGGGATCATACATCAGTGCACACATACAAGTAGGGATCATACAAAAGTGCACACATACAGGTAGGGATCATATATCAGTGCACACATACAGGTAGGGATCATACATCAGTGCACACATACAGGTAGGGATCATACATCAGTGCACACATACAGGTAGGGATCATACATCAGTGCACACATACAGGTAGGGATCATACATCAGTGCACACATACAGGTAGGGATCATACATCAGTGCACACACAGGTAGGGATCATACATCAGTGCACACATACAAGTAGGGATCATACATCAGTGCACACATACAAGTAGGGATCATACATCAGTGCACACATACAAGTAGCGAACATACATCAGTGCACACATACAAGTAGGGATCATATATCAGTGCACACATACAAGTAGGGATCATACATCAGTGCACACATACAAGTAGGGAATCATACATCAGTGCACACATACAAGTAGGTAGCATATATCAGTGCACACATACAAGAAGGGATCATATATCAGTGCACACATACAAGTAAGGATCATACATCAGTGCACACATACAAGTGGGGATCATACATCAGTGCACACATACAAGTAGCGATCATACATCAGTGCACACATACAGGATCATACATCAGTGCACACATACAAGTAGGGATCATACATCAGTGCACACATAGAAGCAGGGATCATATATCAGTGCACACATACAAGTAGGGATCATACATCAGTGCACACATACAGGTAGGGATCATACATCAGTGCACACATACAAGTAGCGATCATACATCAGTGCACACATACAGGATCATACATCAGTGCACACATACAAGTAGGGATCATACATCAGTGCACACATAGAAGCAGGGATCATATATCAGTGCACACATACAAGTAGGGAACATATATCAGTGCACACATACAAGTAGGGATCATACATCAGTGCACACATACAAGTAGAGATCATACATCAGTGCATACATACAAGTAGGGATCATGCATCAGTGCACACATACAAGTAGGGAGCATATATCATTGCACACATACAAGAAGGGATCATATATCAGTGCACACATACAAGTAGGGATCATACATCAGTGCATACATACAAATAGGGATCATATATCAGTGCACACATACAAGTAGGGATCATATATCAGTGCACACATACAAGTAGGGATCATACATCAGTGCACACATACAAGTAGGGATCATACATCAGTGCACACATACAAGAAGGGATCATACATCAGTGCACACATACAAGTAGGGATCATACATCAGTGCACACATACAAGTAGGGATCATACATCAGTGCACACATACAAGTAGGGATCATACATCAGTGCACACATAGAAGCAGTGATCATATCAGTGCATACATACAAGTAGGGAACATATATCAGTGCACACATACAAGCAGCGATCATACATCAGTGCACACATACAAGTAGGGATCATATATCAGTGCACACATACAAGTAGCGATCATACATCACTGCACACATACAAGTAGCGATTAGAGATGAGCGAGCACCAAAATGCTCGGGTGCTCGTTACTCGGGACGAAATTATCACGATGCTCGAGGGTTCGTTTCGAATAACGAACCCCATTGAAGTCAATGGGCGACCCGAGCATTTTTGTATTTCGCCGATGCTCGCTACGGTTTCCATTTGTGAAAATCTGGGCAATTCAAGAAAGTGATGGGAACGACACAGCAACAGATAGGGCAGGCGAGGGGCTACATGTTGGGCTGCATCTCAAGTTCACAGGTCCCACTATTAAGCCACAATAGCGGCAAGAGTGGGCCCCCCCCCCCTCCCAACAATTTTTACTTCTGAAAAGCCCTCATTAGCAATGCATACCTTAGCTAAGCACCACACTACCTCCAACAAAGCACAATCACTGCCTGCATGACACTCCGCTGCCACTTCTCCTGGGTTACAAGCTGCCCCCCCCCCCCCCCCGCACGACCCAGTGTCCACAGCGCACACCAAACTGTCCCTGCGCAGCCTTCAGCTGCACTCATGCCACGCCACCCTCATGTCTATTTATAAGTGCGTCTGCCATGAGGAGGAACCGCAGGCACACACTGCAGAGGGTTGGCACGGCTAGGCAGCGACCCTCTTTAAAAGGGGCGGGGCGATAGCCCACAATGCTGCACAGAAGCAATGAGAAATATAATCCTGTGCCACCGCCATCAGGAGCTGCACACGTGGGCATAGCAATGGGGAACCTATGTGCCACACACTATTCATTCTGTCAAGGTGTCTGCATGCCCCAGTCAGACCGTGTTTTTTTATAAATAGTCACAGGCAGGTACAACTCCGCAATGGGAATTCCGTGTGCACCCACAGCATGGGTGGGTGCCAGGAAGCCACCGGCTGTACATAAATGTATCCCATTGCAGTGCCCATCACAGCTGAGGTAACGTCCGATTAAATGCAGGTGGGCTTCGGCCCACACTGCATGCCCCAACCTGATCGGTGTTTTAAATTCATAGACACAGGCAGGTACAACTCCCTATTGTGAAGTCCCTGTGGACCGACAGCATGGGTGGGTGCCAGGAAGCCACCAGCGGTACATAAATATATCCCATTGCATTGCCCATCACAGCTGAGGTAACGTCAGGTTTAATGCAGGTGGGCTTCGGCCCACACTGCATGCCCCAGTCAGACTGGGGTTCTTTAGAAGTGGACACATGCAGTTACAACTCCGTGTGGACCGACAGCATGGGTGGCTCCCTGGAACCCACCGGCGGTACATAAATATATCCCATTGCAGTGCCCAACACAGCGGATGTAACGTCAGCTGTAATGCAGGTGGGCAAAAAATTACTAGGATTACACTGTAGGCGAGGGCCCCCAAAAATTGGTGTACCAACAGTACTAATGAACCTCAGAAAAATTGCCCATGCCCAACCAAGAGGGCAGGTGAAACCCATTAATCGCTTTGGTTAATGTGGCTTAATTGGTAACTAGGCCTGGAGGCAGCCCAGTTAAAATAAAAATTGGTTGAGGTGAAAGTTTCATCGCTTGTAAGAGCATTGAAACGTATAAAAATTGTTTAGAAAAATTATATGACTGAGCATTGTGGCCCTAAGAAAAATTGCCCGTTCAGCGTGATTACGTGAGGTTTCAGGAGGAGGAGCAGGAGGAATATTATACACAGATTGATGAAGCAGAAATGTCCCCGTTTTGGATGGTGAGAGAGAACGTAGCTTCCATCCGCGGGTGCAGCCTACGTATTGTTTAGGTATCGCTGCTGTCCGCTGGTGGAGAAGAGAAGTCTGGGGAAATCCAGGCTTTGTTCATCTTGATGAGTGTAAGCCTGTCGGCACTGTCGGTTGACAGGCGGGTACGCTTATCCGTGATGATTCCCCCAGCCGCACTAAACACCCTCTCTGACAAGACGCTAGCCGCAGGACAAGCAAGCACCTCCAGGGCATGCAGCGCGAGTTCAGGCCACGTGTCCAGCTTCGACACCCAGTAGTTGTAGGGGGCAGAGGCGTCACGGAGGACGGTCGTGCGATCGGCTACATACTCCCTCACCATCCTTTTACAGTGCTCCCGCCGACTCAGCCTTGACTGGGGAGCGGTGACACAGTCTTGCTGGGGAGCCAGAAAGCTGTCAAAGGCCTTAGAGAGTGTTCCCCTGCCTGTGCTGTACATGTTGCCTGATCTCCGCGCCTCCCCTGCTACCTGGCCCTCGGAACTGCGCCTTTGGCCACTAGCGCTGTCGGATGGGAATTTGTACCATCAGTTTGTCCGCCAGGGTCCTGTGGTATAGCATCACTCTCGAACCCCTTTCCTCTTCGGGTATGAGAGTGGAAAGGTTCTCCTTATACCGTGGGTTGAGCAGTGTGTACACCCAGTAATCCGTAGTGGCCAGAATGTGTGTAACGCGAGGGTCACGAGAAAGGCATCCTAACATGAAGTCATCCATGTGTGCCAGGGTACCTGTACGCAACACATGGCAGTCCGTACTAGGAAGATCACTTTCAGGATCCTCCTCCTCCTCCTCAGGCCATACACGCTGAAAGGATGACAGGCAAGCAGCATGAGTACCCTCAGCAGTGGGCCAAGCTGTCTCTTCCTCCTCCTCAGCATGCTCCTCCCCCTCCTCCTCCTCCTCCTCCTCCTCAACGCGCTGAGATATAGACATGAGGGTGCTCTGACTATCCAGCGACATACTTCCCCCTCCTCCATTTCCGAGCGCAAAGCGTCTGCCTTTATTCTTTGCAGGGAACTTCTCAAGAGGCATAGCAGAGGAATGGTGACGCTAATGATTGCAGCATCGCCGCTCAGCATCTGGGTAGACTCCTCAAAGTTTCCAAGGACCTGGCAGATGTCTGCCAACCAGGCCCACTCTTCTGTAAAGAATTGAGGAGGCTGACTCCCACTACGCCGCCCATGTTGGAGTTGGTATTCCACTATAGCTCTACGCTGCTCATAGAGCCTGGCCAACATGTGGAGCGTAGAGTTCCACCATGTGGGCACGTCGCACAGCAGTCGGTGCACTGGCAGATTAAACCGATGTTGCAGGGTGCGCAGGGTGGCAGCGTCAGTGTGGGACTTGCGGAAATGTGCGCAGAGCCGGCGCACCTTTCCGAGCAGGTCTGACAAGCGTGGGTAGCTTTTCAGAAAGTGCTGAACCACCAAATTAAAGACATGGGCCAGGCATGGCACGTGCGTGAGGCTGCCGAGCTGCAGCCTTGAGGCTTCTAATTGTGCGACTGGATGAAATGATGTCCATCACCTGTGGAAGCTGCTTGGATGGAGTTTGTATGTATTCTTTGTGTTTCTCCTCCTGCTCCAAAATAGGAAGAACAAGCATGGTGCCGTGGAAGGCCAACATCTGTACGGAGATGTGGTTCTCAATGAGATTTGAACCTAGGATGGCAGTAGTACTAACCACTGAGCCACATTCATTGAAATACACACCACACCAATTTTCTTCCAACCTCTAGTAAGAATCAAATGTGGGAAAATTGACCTAATTTTATCCCCCTTATGATCATGATGAGCAACACTAGTGTAATATTATTATATTATGGGTGTGTTTACTGCCATGAATGATATGATGTGCTGTGAGATTGGTTCTATCATACCCAGTGACTCCAGGCCTAACATATGTTCCAGAACTGATCCAGCGTGGGACATCTTTGAAGACATGGGGGTCTACAAGGTGACAGTGGCCACAGGAAGCCATCTCCTTGCTGGGACCAACAACATTATCTACATCAGCCTTGTGGGAATAAAGGAAGAAAGTGCAAAGCATAAGTTGGGCCACGGCTGGAGACGTGCATCGGTGAGTGTTCCCATAGTCAGGACCAGCTCCAGGTGTATGTAGACCTAGGGTGGCAGAGTTGCAGTCTTCCAGTCTGCCCCACCATTGATAAATCTAAATCCTATTAACCAGCTTACCATGGGTTCTTCAGTCCTCATGGGCTCTGGAATCTAATCAGTTTTGTAGGGTCCTGACATTGTAAACCAGTCAGTGGAGGGGAAACCATAACCACTTGTCACTGGGTTCAATGGTGGCACCGGTGTCCTGCAGCTTTGTTGTTGGTGACTTTTGTGGGTTTCCTTTAGATTCACCTTTTTTCTAATTTTCCTAAACAGGGACAATGACTAAGAAGTGAAGTGCTCCTGCTGACCGAAGAAGGTCTGGTAGATTTAGGGGGTTCTTCTTTTTGTCTCTACAGGAGTGTGACTTTAGGTTGAACATTAAGGAAGATATTGGGGAGCTCCTGTCGGTGCGACTCTTCAAGGAGAGATATCTGCTCCAACTCCAGGATGCCTGGTACTGCGAGAATATCAAGGTCATCAACCCCATTGGGAAGCTCCACCAGTTCCCAGTCTACCAGTGGATCTCCGAAGACACCAGTGTGCTGATTCCAGAGGGGAGAGGTGAGTACTCCTGAGCAGGGGGATGACCCAGACATGGAGGGAAAACCTTCTATAATATGCGGCTCCACCCAGAGAACATATCATGGTAGTCTAGTCAGGCTGATGACTCACAGCCATCTGGTCACCTGTCATCCCACTAGGTTTATCAACAGGAAGAAGAACAAGATGGAGGTCGGGTAGTAGGATAAATAAACTTACTGACTCCAAATACGGCAATCAAAATAAAACCCGGGGTCAGCAGCCCATCTCCAGCATCATGTGTATTATATTCATATAAAAAGTCAACTATTCCAACAGGAAGGGAATCCTCTTACAGTAGAGGCTCCATAATGTGACCGCTCTTACAGTAGAGGCTCCATAGTGTGACCGCTCTTACAGTAGAGGGTCCCTAGTGTGACCGCTCTTACAGTAGAGCTCCATAGTGTGACTGCTCTTACAGTAGAGCTCCATAGTGTGACTGCTCTTACAGTAGAGGCTCCATAGTGTGACCGCTCTTACTGTAGAGAATCCATAGTGTGATCGCTCTTACAGTAGAGCTCCATAGTGTGACCGCTCTTACAGTAGAGGCTCCATAGTGTGACCGCTCTTACAGTAGAGGCTCCATAGTGTGACCGCTCTTACAGTAGAGCTCCATAGTGTGACCGCTCTTACAATAGAGGCTCCATAGTGTGACCGCTCTTACAGTAGAGCTCCATAGTGTGACCGCTCTTACAGTATATCTCCATAGTGTGACCGCTCTTACAGTAGAGGCTCCATAGTGTGACCACCCTTACAGTAGAGGCTCCATAGTGTGACCGCTCTTACAGTAGAGGCTCCATAATGTGACCGCTCTTACAGTAGAGGCTCCATAGTGTGACCGCTCTTACAGTAGAGGCTCCATAGTGTGACCGCTCTTACAGTAGAGGCTCCATAGTGTGACCGCTCTTACTGTAGAGAATCCATAGTGTGATCGCTCTTACAGTAGAGGCTCCATAGTGTGACCGCTCTTACAGTAGAGGCTCCATAGTGTGACCGCTCTTACAGTAGAGGCTCCATAGTGTGACCGCTCTTACAGTAGAGCTCCATAGTGTGACCGCTCTTACAATAGAGGCTCCATAGTATGACCGCTCTTACAGTAGAGCTCCATAGTGTGACCGCTCTTACAGTATATCTCCATAGTGTGACCGCTCTTACAGTAGAGGCTCCATAGTGTGACCACCCTTACAGTAGAGGCTCCATAGTGTGACCGCTCTTACAGTAGAGGCTCCATAATGTGACCGCTCTTACAGTAGAGGCTCCATAGTGTGACCGCTCTTACAGTAGGGGCTCCATAGTGTGACCGCTCTTACAGTAGAGCTCTATACTGTGACCGCTCTTACAGTAGAGCTCCATAGTGTGACCACTCTTACGGTAGAGGCTTCATAGTCTAATGTCTCTTATAGTAAAGCTCCATAGTTTGACCCCTCTTATATTTGAGCTCCATAGTGTGACCGCTCTTACAGTAGAGGATCCATAGTGTGACCGCTCTTACGGTAGAGGCTCCATAGTCTAATGACTCTTATAGTAGAGCTCCATAGTTTGACCCCTCTTATATTAGAGCTCTATAGTATGACCGCTCTTACAGTAGAGGCACCATAGTGTGACCGCTCTTACAGTAAAGGCTCCATAGTGTGACCGCTCTTACAGTAGAGGCTCCATAGTGTGACCGCTCTTACAGTCGGGGCTCCATAGTGTGACCGCTCTTACAGTAGAGGCTCCATAGTGTGACCGCTCTTACAGTAGAGGCTCCATAGTGTGACCGCTCTTACAGTAGAGGCTCCATAGTGTGACGGCTCTTACAGTATAGCTCCATAGTGTGACCGCTCTTACAGTAGAGGCTCCATAGTGTGACCGCTCTTACAGTAGAGGCTCCATAATGTGATTGCTCTTACTGTAGAGAATCCATAGTATGACTGCATTTATGGCAGCTGGGCCCCCAAGATCAATGAATTCGTCAGGACGTTAAGCTGATATTTGCCTCCAGTGGACTTTCCATGTAACATACAGACATTGGGGTTTCCAGCTGAGAGATCCAAGGACTCCTAAAAATGCTCTGATAGGGCCTATATAAAGTAGACTTTAATGCTTTAAGTATCAGCCATCTAATTCCGTCTCTGTATTCCTGCCTCGCAAGAGTCATAACGCTTTCACTTTCCATGAGGACTATGAGGATATAAGGTGTTTTACAGAACAAGTTTACCTGGTGTTAAGTACTGTTATATGAATCAGATGAAAGTCTTATAACTGTGACACCTTTGGTCAACCAGAAGCTTTCAGAGCACAAGGGCCCCTTCATCAGGCAGGGTAACAATTGTGAAAACTCTGAACATGTTGTGTGATGATTGAACTTCTGGAGATTCTCCGGTCACTCTTGGTTACTCCCTAGAAGTCTACAGTAGCGCCCGTCCTAGCAGAGGATTGTGTACCCTCTATGGTGGGGGCGGTGAACATGACAAGTTTTGGCATTGTGTAGCTTTTACGGAGTTCATCATACAGGATAAAAAAAGATTTAAAAAGTTCTGGGTTTTGCGGAAGCAGAAATACCAATTTCATTCTTTTATTGCTAGATTTTTAAGTTCTCTTAGTTTCACCTTTTGTTACTTCCAGCAGGGACTGGAAGTTCCGATCGCTTGTACAATATATAGTACTTTTATCCTTAGACCCTCAGCAGGGTTAAATAGGCGTGAATACATACAGCCCTGCGAAGCCTTTACTAGACCCCGGCTGTCATGAACACCCATTGGCACCTACAATGGCATGGAGGCTGATGGGATGCCAGAGATGTGCTGACCATTCTTATGTCATCAAAGAAGATGTGATAAGCTGACACATTAGTATTTCCTTATATGTTGGCAGATCGCTGGAATACAAGGGAGCGATGATTGGGAACAAACCTTCAAACTGCGCATTATCAGCCCATGTAAAAAAGCCCCAAGAATATTTTTAGGAAGCTCTGGTGGAGCACATAGTCCCTGCAGGGGGCGCTACCTACAGTCACTGCGACCTGTTCTTCTTTCAGGCAATATATTGTCACTGGGCTCAGACAATGTCTATGAAGATCAACGGAGGAGACATCTGGAGAACAATAGAGAAGTTTACAAGTAAGTGACACTCCTCCAAGAGCAGGAAGCCCATGTGATATGGATAGTGGGGGGCACCCCAGGAACATGACCCCCATTTATGTCTAACACTAGTGATTGTTTTGCAGGTGGAAGATGTATGCTCCAGGGTCCCCACACTGCATCGATGCAGACGGCATTGGTGATCTTCCCGTCAACGAACAGTTCTCTGACCAAAAGCGTGGCAGCTTCCTATTTAGGGGGGCAATATCGTAAGTTCTCATTAATCCTCAATTGTACTGGATGAATTAGGAGCTTGTATCCATTGTGTTGTATTGGAAAATGCAGGAGGGGTCTAGAAGCTTTCATTACTGGCCCACCACAGATGTTGATGGGCTCAAGTTAACAATCACAAGTTTCTAGATTTTACCCCTCAGCCCGAGCCCATATACACCATTTCAAAAACAATCCGCCCCCAGAAGAAATTGTCATTCTGCTGCAGACCCGGACATGCGGTTTCATCTCAGGCAGATATGTAAATGATGAGAGTTGTGGTGATTAGATGGACGGTCTTGTCCCCGGAGGCCATAATAGTGGTTCCCCCGTTGGCCTATAAAAGGCTCTCGGAGGCCCCTTGTGTGCAGTGACCTCTTCTTCCACTTGTAGAGCTTGTTGACCACAAGACACCTCTACGATGCAGAGAAGAGATTTCACCCCGTTACCAGAGTCTGAGAGGGGCGCATTATTGGAACACGAGCAACTGGATGGTCGTATTGATTAATTGTCCCCCACCAGCCGTTATGACCAGACTGTTAGGAGGTGTTGGGAACAGTGGATGTCTGAGGGCACATAAGGTGACTGGGCTCAGGACGCCCCCTACAGACCACCAGTAGAGAAGACCGTCTGATCATCCGAAAAGCACCAGCAGCTCCAACTGCTCTGTTGTCCACCATCCAGAGACAGGGGGCGCCATCTTACACCCCTGTGTCTGTTGGAACCATTTCCAGGCGCTTGGCTGAAGGACATTTGGTCTCACAGCCCCTATGACATGTACAGCCTCTGCCCCCCCACCTTTACCTCCGTCTACAGTAGTGTTGTGTGGTCACTGGGGAGAAGTTATCTATATATATATAAAATTGAATGTATGTCTGTCAGTCTGTCTGTTTGTCCTTTATGCGCTACTACACCATTCATCCGATCGCCATGAGACTTTGGGAAGTTGTTGAGTACACTCCTGGGAAGATTATAAGCATAGTACAAATATCCTACGATAAATGGCGCGCGTGCGAGCGTCGTCGGCGGTTACGGGCCCCCCCCCCACGTAGATCGTTCGATTTCCAACGTTGCCACTAATTCTCTCACTTCCCGATGTCGCAGAAACATGAAATTTGGCACGAGCATTGATTATGTCATAAATAGGAAAAGTTAATGGGTCCCAACTCGATTATTTAATTCTATGCGCCAAAGAATTAGCGTCCAAATTTTACGTACGGAATCTAATTCTCTCACTTCCTGATGTCATCTATATATATAAAAATGAATGTCTGTCTGTCTATCTGTCCTTTTTGCGCTACTACACCATTCATCCGATCGCCATGAAACTTTGGGAAGTTGTTGAGTACACTCCTGGGAAGATTACTGGCATAGTACATCTATCCTACGATAGGTGGCACACGTGCGAACATCGTCGACAGTTATGCCCCCCAGACAAAGATCGTTTGATTTCCATCTCAAGCACAAAAGCAAAAGGCATTACGAGCGACGAGATGCGTGTTCAACTACAAGATGATGCATCCGCCGAACGTATCACTAAACCATTGCTGGATATTGAGAATGCTGAGGTAACATGAAAGCTGCGCTGTGATTGGTTGTTATATATTATACTGAGGTAACATGAAAGCTGTGCTGTGATTGGTTGCTATTTCTTATACCGCTGAGGTAACATGAAAGCTGTACTGTGATTGGTTGTTATATATTATGCTGCTGAGGTAACATGAAAGCTGTGCTATGATTGGTTGTTATATATTATACTGCTGAGGTAACATGAAAGCTGCGCTGTGATTGGTTGTTATATATTATACTGCTGAGGTAACATGAAAGCTGTGCTGTGATTGGTTGTTATATATTATACTGAGGTAACATGAAAGCTGCGCTGCGATTGGTTGTTATATATTATAAAGCTGAGGTAACATGAAAGCTGCGCTGTGATTGGTTGTTATATATTATACTGCTGAGGTAACATGAAAGCTGTGCTGTGATTGGTTGGTATATATTATACTGAGGTAACATGAAAGCTGTGCTGTGATTGGTTGCTATTTCTTATACTGCTGAGGTAACATGAAAGCTGCGCTGTGATTGGTTGTTATATATTATACTGAGGTAACATGAAAGCTGCGCTGCGATTGGTTGTTATATATTATGCTGCTGAGGTAACATGAAAGCTGTGCTGTGATTGGTTGTTATATATTATACTGAGGTAACATGAAAGCTGTGCTGTGATTGGTTGCTATTTCTTATACTGCTGAGGTAACATGAAAGCTGCGCTGTGATTGGTTGTTATATATTATACTGCTGAGGTTGCATGAAAGCTGTGCTGTGATTGGTTGTTATATATTATACTGAGGTAACATGAAAGCTGCGCTGTGATTGGTTGCTATATATTATATCACTGAGGTAACATGAAAGCTGCGCTGTGATTGGGTGTTATATATTATACTGAGGTAACATGAAAGCTGCGCTGTGATTGGTTGTTATATATTATACTGAGGTAACATGAAAGCTGCGCTGTAATTGGTTGCTATATATTATACTGCTGAGGTAACATGAAAGCTGCGCTGTGATTGGTTGTTGTATATTATACTGAGGTAACATGAAAGCTGTGCTGTGATTGGTTGTTATATATTATACTGCTGAGGTAACATGAAAGCTGCGCTGTGATTGGTTGTTATATATTATACTGAGGTAACATGAAAGCTGCGCTGTGATTGGTTGTTATATATTATACTGCTGAGGTAACATGAAAGCTGTGCTGTGATTGGTTGTTATATATTATACTGAGGTAACATGAAAGCTGTACTGTGATTGGTTGTTATATATTATTCTGCTGAGGTAACATGAAAGCTGCGCTGTGATTGGTTGTTATATATTATACTGCTGAGGTAACATGAAAGCTGCTCTGTGGTTGGTTGTTATATATTATACTGAGGTAACATGAAAGCTGCGCTGTGATTGGTTGTTATATATTATACTGAGGTAACATGAAAGCTGCGCTGTGATTGGTTGTTATATATTATACTGAGGTAACATGAAAGCCGCGCTGTGATTGGTTGTTATATATTATACTGAGGTAACATGAAAGCCGCGCTGTGATTGGTTGTTATATATTATACTGAGGTAACATGAAAGCCGCGCTGTGATTGGTTGTTATATATTATACTGAGGTAACATGAAAGCTGCACTGTGATTGGTTGTTATATATTATACTGCTGAGGTAACATGAAAGCTGTGCTGTGATTGGTTGTTATATATTATACTGAGGTAACATGAAAGCTGTGCTGTGATTGGTTGTTATATATTATACTGAGGTAACATGAAAGCTGCGCTGTGATTGGTTGTTATCTATATATATAAAATTGAATGTCTGTCTGTCTTCGCAGCAACGCGTGACGGGTAAGCTAGTACAATATAAAATGAAGGACACCTGATTCTTATATTATCCTCTGTGTGTAACAATCTATGATCTTCTTTGACCCGAGGACTGATGACCTCCTGAACTCCATCTGCTTTCTTACAGGGGAGCAGAAGTAGCTTTAAAAGGTCTTTTATTTAATAAAAATTCCTGGAAAACTGTAGACGACATCAAGACGATATTTACCTGCAAGAGAAGCGACATCTCCGGTGCGTTTCCTCTACGTCTCTTCTGTGGTGGTCTCCGTGTGGTTTCAGCTCCTGTCTTCTCTGGCCTCCTCACTTCTTGTACTTTTGGTTTCCAGCATATTTGCTATAAGCCTCATAGATGCAGTTCTGGTCTTACTAGATTGTAAATGGCTTGTACTCCTCCTCTTTGGGCCTTGCGAGGCACGGGGGAAGACAGGCAGTAGGGGATTTCATGTGGAAATCAGTTATTAGAAAGCAATCGGGGGGGGGGGGGGGCGGTAAGGAGGTGCAGGGATAACATTAAACCGTCTTTGTCTTATTTGCTTTGGCTTTCTGTCCACTAGAGTCTTCCTGGACCTTCTAATATGAGCCATAATAATAGCCTCTCGTAAAGAGGGCTCCTCCTGGCGATTGGTGCAGGATCATTTCTTTACGTATGCCTTTATCGTAGAGCCGTCTCCATCACATTCTATTGGCTAGCTCAGAATGTAAAAGCATCACCTTGCATATCTAGTTAACACAACAAAGAGAGCCCTCAGAGTCCCCGCCATGCACAAAATGATCTGTTTGGCCACTTTCACACACAATTGTCTCGCGATGCACCAGCGCTACGAACCGCATGTATGTGCGGCCCGTGCTGTCCTGCGGCTTCCTTCAGATTAGAGATGTTTTGTAGGCTGCTACATTGCAAGGAAAAAAAATGCAGCGAGCTGAATATTGCCGCGATTTGTGATGTTTTGCAGCCCATGTTTCTCTATGGAGACTTCCTTTGTGTTGCATCGCATCGCATGAAATCACGGTTTTCGTTCGGCGCAACTTTAACAGAAGGAAGCCCTACTGTGTCCCCTAAAATAAGCCCTAGCTGCATTAAAAAACAACTATACATTACCTAACAGGCGCTGTCCGCTCCGCTGCACTTCCCATCCCAAAGCTCAGGCACACTTGTTTGCAGTCTACAGCCACCGCTTCCTGATTAGAGGGTTCATAAATCCCGCCTCCAGTTGGTGCTGGCTCTGATTGGCTGAGCAGCAGTGCTTGAAAACCACCTGACCGGGCACGTGAAACCCCACAAATTACCCCATTTTAAAAACTATACCCTTTATGTCTTCACTTAGGGGTGTTGGAGTATTTTGACCGCACCGTTTTTTTTCAGGAGCTAATGCAATTTAAGGAGAAAAAAATAAAATTTCCTATTTTTGCAAATATGTCATTTTAAAGACATAATTTTTTTCTATAGTGTGCATGAGAATGAGAATTTACACCCCAAAATGGGTTCCCCTGTTTGTCCTGTGTTTAGAGTCATACCCGTTGGGGTCCTAATCTTCTGTCCGTATGCACAAACCGAAAGCAGCAGCCGGGGGCTTTCAGAACAGGCATTTCGCTTAAAGGTGTTTTGGGCCGCATTGCCCACTTGTAGACACCCTGAGGGGCCAAAACCATAGAGAACTCCCACAAATGACCCCATTTTGGAAACTAGACCCCTTAACGAATTCTTCTAGGGGTGTACTGCATATTTGACTTGCAATTTTTGAATGAATCTAAGCAAAGTAGAAGAAAAGAATTGCGATTCTAATTTTTTTTGGCAATTGTGTCATTTTAAAAAAAGGTTTTTGTTGTACAGCACACATATAACCCCAAAATGTATCCTACTGTTCGTCCCATGTTCAGAAACATATCCATTGTAGCCCCATCTACTTAGAGGACACATGGCTAGGCCTATAATAGAGGGAACACCTGTTGACAATCACATGACTGGGGAAGGGGAGGGAGGGCTCCCCATGGCCCCCATGCAGCTTCATGTTATTGGCTGCCTCCGGGGACCGGAAGCATGGAGCTGTCACATCCACAGCCTGCAGGGCTTTAATCCCCAGAGGATGCGTGCTTTTACATCCTTGGGGATTAAAGCTCACTTAATTTGGACAGGACTAGAGATGAGCGAGCACCAAAATGCTTGGGTGCTCGTTACTCGGGACGAACTTCCCGCGATGCTCGAGGGTTCGTTTCGAGTAACGAACCCCATTGAAGTCAATGGGCGACCCGAGCATTTTTGTATTTCGCCGATGCTCGCTAAGGTTTCCATGTGTGAAAATCTGGGCAATTCAAGAAAGTGATGGGAACGACACAGCAACGGATAGGGCAGGCGAGGGGCTACATGTTGGGCTGCATCTCAAGTTCACAGGTCCCACTATTAAGCCACAATAGCGGCAAGAGTGGGCCCCCCCCCCCCCCCAACAATTTTCACTTGGGACAAACCCTCATTAGCAATGCATACCTTAGCTAAGCACCACACTACCTCCAACAAAGCACAATCACTGCCTGCATGACACTCTGCTGCCACTTCTCCTGGGTTACATGCTGCCCAACCCCCCGCATGACCCAGTGTCCACAGCGCACACCAAAGTGTCCCTGCGCAGCCTTCAGCTACCCTCATGCCACACGCTGGCCTCATAGCCACACCACCCTCATGTCTATTTATAAGCGTGTCTGCCATGAGGAGGAACCGTAGGCACACACTGCAGAGGGTTGGCAGGGCCAGGCAGCGACCCTCGTTAAAAGGGGCGGGGCGATAGTCCACAATGCTGTACAGAAGCAATGAGAAATCCAATCCTGTGCCACCTCCATCTGGAGCTGCAAACGTGGGCATAGCAATGGGGAACCCATGTGCCACACACTATTCATTCTGTCAACGTGTCTGCATGCCCCAGTCAGACCGGGGTTTTTTATAAATAGTCACAGGCAGGTACAACTCCGCAATGGGAATTCCATGTGCACCCACAGCATGGGTGGCTCCCTGGAACCCACCGGCTGTACATAAATGTATCCCATTGTATTGCCCATCACAGCTGAGGTAACGTCAGGTTTAATGCAGGTGGGCTTCGGCCCACACTGCATGCCCCAGTCAGACTGGGGTTCTTTAGAAGTGGACACATGGAGTTACAACTCCGTGTGGACCGACAGAATGGGTGGCTCCCTGGAACCCACCGGCGGTACATAAATATATCCCATTGCAGTGCCCATCACAGCTGAGGTAACGTCCGATTAAATGCAGGTGGTCTTCGGCCCACACTGCATGCCCCAGTCTGACCGGGGTTTTTAATACATAGACACTAGCAGGTACAAATCCCTAATGTGAAGTCCCTGTGGACCCACAGCATGGGTGGCTCCCTGGAACCCATCGGCGGTACATAAATGTATCCCATTGCAGTGCCCTGCTCAGCAGAGCTAACGTCACATACAATACAGGTGTGCTTCGGCCCACAGTGCATGCCCCAGTCAGACTGGTAATATGTACCTTAACAGTAACCTCGTTGGTGGGAATGTGGTGGCGACTGCAGACCTAGTGGCGCGGTTTTATTTAGTTGGTTTTCGGAATGTGGCCAGGATTAAGTGGACCGTGGTGGGGGGGATGGTGGGGGGGCTCTCTTGTTGTGTCGGTAAAGGTGAAATTCTTGGACTGCCACCAGATGGACCAATGCAAAAGTATTTGCCAAGAATGTTTTCATTGTTGGAGGAGGAGGGGGATGTTTTTGAGGCACTACGTGTCCTCTACACGTGTCTTTGGTTATATGCACCTTAACAGTAACTGCGTTGGTGGGAAATGGCCTCACCACCATCATGTCTTTGTGAAGCCTCTGTTTCCACACCCCAGTGACATAGCATTAGCAGCGGTATAGGTAGAACCCAGAATTAGTAATATTTCAGCGGTAGCATTAGGGACAGGCCCCAGTAACATATCACTAGCAGCATTATAGGGGGAGCACAGTATTAGTTCCATTTCAGTAGTAGTAGCAGTCCAGACAGGCCCCAGTAACATATCACTAGCAGCAGTATAGGGGGAGCACAGTATTAGTTCAATTTCAGTAGTAGTAGCAGTCCAGACAGGCCCCAGTAACAATTCCGAAGCAGCAGTATAGGGGGAGCACAGTATTAGTTCCATTTCAGTAGTAGTAGCAGTCAAGACAGGCCACAGTAACATTCCCGTTGCAGCAGTTTAGGGAGATAACCGTCTCTTTCACATTTCAGTAGCTGCAGTATAGACAAGGCCCCAGTTACATTTATGTAGCAAAAGTGTAGGCCAACCCCACACACCTTGCTGTACCATGAGTGCAGGCGAAGAACATAGAAATTACTAGGATTACACTGTAGGTGAGGGCCCAAAAAAATTGGTGTACCAACAGTACTAATGTACCTCAGAAAAATTGCCCATGCCCAACCAAGAGGGCAGGTGAAACCCATTAATCGCTTTGGTTAATGTGGCTTAATTGGTAACTAGGCCTGGAGGCAGCCCAGTTAAAATAAAAATTGGTTGAGGTGAAAGTTTCAACGCTTTAATGAGAATTGAAACGTATAAACATTGTTTACAAAAGTAATATGAGTGAGCCTTGTGGGCCTAAGAAAAATTGCCCGTTCGGCGTAATTACGTCAGGTTTCAGGAGGAGGAGCAGGAGGAGGAGGAGGATGAATATAATACACAGATTGATGAAGCTAAAAGGTCCCCGTTTTTGATGGTGATAGAGAACAATGCTTCCATCCACGGGTGCAGCCTACGTATTGCTTAGGTATCGCTGCTGTCCGCTGGTGGAGAAGAGAAGTCTGGGGAAATCCAGGCTTTGGTCATCTTGATGAGTGTAAGCCTGTCGGCACTGTCGGTTGACAGGTGGGTACGCTTATCTGTGATGATTCCCCCAGCCGCACTAAACACACTCTCTGACACAACGCTAGCCGCAGGACAAGCAAGCACCTCCAGGGCATACAGCGCGAGTTCAGGCCACGTGTCCAGCTTCGAAACCCAGTAGTTGTTGGAGGGAAGAGGCGTCACGGAGGACGGTCGTGCGATCGGCTACATACTCCCTCACCATCCTTTTACAGTGCTCCCGCTGACTCAGCCTTGACTGGGGAGCGGTGACACAGTCTTGCTGGGGAGCCATAAAGCTGGCAAAGGCCTTGGAGAGTGTTCCCCTGCCTGCGCTGTACATGCTGCCTGATCTCCGTGCCTCCCCTGCTACCTGGCCCTTGGAACTGCGCTTTCTGCCACTAGTGCTGTCGGATGGGAATTTTACCATCAGTTTGTCCGCCAGGGTCCTGTGGTATAGCATCACTCTCGAACCCCTTTCCTCTTCGGGTATGAGAGTGGAAAGGTTCTCCTTATACCGTGGGTCGAGCAGTGTGTACACCCAGTAATCCGTAGTGGCCAGAATGCATGTAACGCGAGGGTCACGAGAAAGGCATCCTAACATGAAGTCCGCCATGTGTGCCAGGGTACCTATATGCAACACATGGCTGTCCTCAATAGGAAGATCACTTTCAGGATCATCCTCCTCCTCCTCCTCCTCAGGCCATACACGCTAAAAGGATGACAGGCAAGCAGCATGGGTACCCTCAGCAGTGGGCCAAGCTGTCTCTTCCTCCTCATCATCATGCTCCTCCCCCTCCTCCTCAACGCGCTGAGATATAGACATGAGGGTGCTCTGACTATCCAGCGACATACTTCCCCCTTCTCCGTTTCCGAGCTCAAAGCGTCTGCCTTTATGCTTTGCAGGGAACTTCTCAAGAGGCATAGCAGAGAAATGGTGACGCTAATGATTGCTGCATCGCCGCTCACCATCTGGGTAGACTCCTCAAAGTTTCCAAGGACCTGGCAGATGGCTGCCAATCAGGCCCACTCTTCTGTAAAGAATTGAGGAGGCTGACTCCCACTACACCGCCCATGTTGGAGTTGGTATTCCACTATAGCTCTACGCTGCTCATAGAGCCGGGCCAACATGTGGAGCGTAGAGTTCCACAGAGTGGGCACGTCGCAAAGCAGTCGGTGCACTGGCAGATTAAACCGATGGTGTAGGGTCCGCAGGGTGGCAGCGTCCGTCTTGGACTTGCGGAAATGTGCGCTGAGCCGGCGCACCTTTCCGAGCAGGTCTGACAAGCGTGGGTAGCTTTTCAGAAAGCGCTGAACCACCAAATTAAAGACGTGGGCCAGGCATGGAACGTGCGTGAGGCTGCCGAGCTGCAGAGCCGCCACCAGGTTACGCCGGTTGTCACACACGACCATGCCCGGTTGGAGGCTGAGCGGCGAAAGCCAGCGGTCGGTCTGCTCTGTCAGACCCTGCAGCAGTTCGTGGGCCGTGTGCCTCTTCTCTCCTAAGCTGAGTAGTTTCAGCACAGCCTGCTGGCGCTTGCCCACCGCTGTGCTGCCACGCCGCGCGACACCGACTGCTGGCGACGTGCTGCTGCTGACACATCTTGATTGCGAGACAGAGGTTGCATAGGAGGAGGAGGGTGGTTTAGTGGAGGAAGCGTACACCGCGTTGGTGAGGGCGCATACAATGTTGCGGGAGACGTGGTCGTGCAGGGCTGGGACGGCACATCGGGAAAAGTAGTGGCGACTGGGAACCGAGTAGCGTGGGGCTGCCGCCGCCATCATGCTTTTTAAAGCCTCCGTTTCCACAAGCCTATACGGCAGCATCTCCAGGCTGATCAATTTGGCTATGTGCACATTTAACGCTTGAGCGTGCGGGTGCTAGGCGGCGTACTTGCGCTTGCGCTCAAACACTTGCGCTAGCGACGGCTGGACGCTGCGCTGAGAGACATTGCTGGATGGGGCCGAGGACAGCGGAGGTGAGGGTGTGGGTGCAGGCCAGGAGACGGTCGTCCCTGTGTCCTGAGAGGGTGGTTGGATCTCAGTAGCAGGTTGGGGCACAGGGGGAGAGGCAGTGGTGGTAAGGCTGGTGGTGGTGGCTCCCCGGCTGATCTTGGCGCGACAAACCTTGCACACCACTGTTCGTCGGTCGTCTGCACTCTCAGTGAAAAAATGCCAGACCTTTGAGCACCTCGGCCTCTGCAGGGTGGCATGGCGCGAGGGGGCGCTTTGGGAAACAGTTGGTGGATTATTCGGTCTGGCCCTGCCTCTACCCCTGGCCACCGCACTGCCTCTTCCAACCTGCCCTGCTGCTGCACTTGCTTCCCCCTCTGAAGACCTGTCCTAAGTAGGCGTAGCAAACCAGGTGGGGTCAGTCACCTCATCGTCCTGCTGCTCTTCCTCCGAATCCTCTGTGCGCTCCTCCCTCGGACTTACTGCAATTACTACTACCTGAGTGATAGACAACTGTGTCTCATCGTCATCGTCCTCCTCACCCACTGAAAGCTCTTGAGACAGTTGCCGGAAGTCCCCAGCCTCATCCCCCGGACCCCGGGAACTTTCCAAAGGTTGGGCATCGGTCACGACAAACTCCTCCGGTGGGAGAGGAACCATTACTGCCCATTCTGGGCAGGGGCCCGAGAACAGTTCCTGGGAGTCTGCCTGCTCCTCAGAATGTGTCATTGTAATGGAGTGAGGAGGCTGGGAGGAAGGAGGAGCAGCAGCCAGAGGGTTCAGAGTTGCAGCAGTGGACGGCGTAGAAGTCTGGGTGGTCGATAAATTGCTGGATGCACTTTCTGCCATCCACGACAGGACCTGCTCACACCGCTCAGTTTCTAATAAAGGTCTACTGCGTGGACCCATTAATTGTGAGATGAATCTGGGGACCCCTGAAACTTGCCTCTCTCCTAATCCTGCAGCAGTCGGCTGCGATACACCTGGATCAGGAGCTCGGCCTATGCCCACACCCTGACTTGGGCCTCCGCGTCCTCGTCCCCGTCCACGTCCTCGTCCTCTAGGCCTACCCCTACCCCTCAGCATTGTGTATTATGTGTATTACAGAACGCTGTAATTAAATGTGCCGCTTATTGGCCTGTGGTTGGAGGCTGACTTCGCTTACGGAACGCACAGCAGAGCCAGGAAACAATTTTGCGCACGCCTGTAGTGAGACGTAGGTGCGTATGACTGAGCTAGTGGAATTCACAGCACAGAGGCAGTCAAGTCGCCAAAGGGCAGTAGTAGGCCTTAAGTATTTGGCTTCCCTTTTTTTAAATGGTGAGCTGAAACACCAGACATATACTGTATGCAGCATATATTATGTATACTGTTTCCCTCTGGCGCTATCACGGCGGTGATGTAACGGAGACAGCAGAGCCAGGAAAGAATTTTGCGCAAGCCTGCTGTAACGCTTAGCGGCATATTAATTAGGACTACTACCCCCAGCAGACACGCAGTAAACTGAATACGGTCACAGGCAGCCCAAAGATAGTATTTTTCCCCAATTTTTTGGAAAAAGCTCACTGCCTATATAGCCTGTATATCTCTTTCCCTGTACCACTGTCCCTGCCTCACCAGTACTGGCCCTATACTATGTAAAATTACTGCAGACTGAGGACACAATGCTCTGCACGCCTGATATACAAAAAAAATAATAATTGTGCAACACTGCTAAAAGCAGCCTCCACAGTACTGCACACGGTCAGATGTGGCCCTAAGAAGGACCGTTGGGGTTCTTGAAGCCTAAAATAACTCCTAACGCTCTCCCTATAGCAGTTCCGGCACCAGCAGCACTGTCCCTGATCTCTGTCAGAACGCATCTGTGGCGAGCCGCGGGAGGGGCCGATTTATATACTCGGGTGACACCTGATCTCGCCAGCCACTCACTGCAGGGGGGTGGTATAGGGCTTGAACGTCGCAGGGGGAAGTTGTAATGCCTTCCCTGTCTTTCTATTGGCCAGAAAAGCGCGCTAACGTCTCAGAGAGGAAACTGAAAGTAACTCGAACATCGCGTGGTACTCGTTACGAGTAACGAGCATCTCGAACACGCTAATACTCGAACGAGCATCAAGCTCGGACGAGTACGCTCGCTCATCTCTAGACAGGACGTTAAAACACTATGGGGGGGGGGTCAATAAGGGGTTAAAGAGCGACTTATAAAACAAAAAATCCTGTCAACCCTCAGCCAAACAGGAATCTTCCAGACTAAACTATCATCTTGGCCATATGTCTCACAAGTAAACTCTGAGAAGGAACTCTTTATCCACTCTAACAGCCTCGATATACCACCTTCCATAGATGTTCCGGACAACGTGTTGGTTTCTGCTGCGATTGCGGTGCCAATTCTCTGAAACGTGCAAGCTGTTGGCGATAACGCATCAGTAATATAATAAGAATGTGCACAGCTGTAAACTAAGTGTTCCACTTCAGGCTAATATTAACCAATCACCAGCGGAGAAATGTCAGACTGACTGTTGACCACGCCTACAAGTGCCATATTGTCACAATGAAACTGAACCGCCTTGTTTGCCAACTGACTGCCAAGATCTCTACTGCAACCGACATTGGCAGCAATTCTAAAGAGCATACATTGCTAATCCCCCCTAATGCCACACGCTGGGTCACGTTCTCACATTCCACCTCCATTGAAAAGACACCACTGCCAATAAAACCCGATGCATGAATGACGAGCTCTAACTGTATATTACACTGCGCTTCAGTCATCCATAAGGTGCGGCCATTGTATTCTGATAAAGCGCCTCCCACATCCTAAGATCCCTCCTGTGTGCTTCATCTAACCGGACGGAATGCTGAGGATGCCTAATACCTAATAGTAATTGTACGAGCCCTAAGCTGAACTTAGTCATGGCCCAAACCTCCTGAATCGTAACTTGCCAGTCTCCTAACTTTGCCTCAGGCAAACAACCCCCTATTCTCTGTGAATCCATTTCGATACCCAGAAAACAATGCAGTAGTAGAGCCTTCAGTGGTGAGAGGAGGATGCATCTATATGCGCTCCTCAGTCAGTAAGGAACGGCCGTTTTCTGGGATTGTTTTTAATTCTTGATTTCCCCTTCTGTGATGCATTTATATTAGTGTAGGGACCCGCTACAATGCAGGGAACCGTGAAGTGGTTAGTGGGCTCATGTATCTTGGCCAACATCCAACCAATGCCTTGCATTTATTATCTATCATTCACATGCAGTGTGGCATTAAGACTCCAGGGGGAGCCCAGGGTTTCAGTACCAATGTGGTTCACTGATGGAAGTGCAGGGCAACCCGCTGAATTATCATGGCGTCACTAATAGGTTGCTGGTCTGCATGGTGAACTACATATATCAGAATGGTCTGGCACCCTGTATCCACTCTGTGTGGGAGTGTACACCAAGCATCCACCCCCTCATTATCAGGAGGCAGTGTGAGTGGCTGTCTCATCGGTGTCCTGCACAGGTGTTATTGGCTCCTCCATTTGGTAGTCAGCTACCTGCATGGTGAGAGGAGGATACATCTATATGCACTCCTCACTCAGTAAGGAACGGCCATTTTCTGGGATTGTTTTTAATTCTTTTTTTTCCCCTTCTGTGATGCATTGTTCTGTAACCTTCGATCTCTTGAAGCAATGAAGGATGGGGTGACTGGATCCGCCACATTCCTGTCGATAGATACATGATGTTCCCCATCTACACCTGCTCTCATTGAATAGCCAGCACACACCCTTCTTGATAGGGCCCGGTGATCCCCTCCTTTGTTTAGACCCATCAGAGGCTGACTGAAAGGGATCCAACATGGCAGAGTTGCTATTTGAGTTACCATATCCCCCCGTTAGGCACCTTTAGAGTCAACATCAATCGCATCCAAAGTCCAATATCTTTGTGGTCCCAATGCAACAAAGGCTGCACCGCCATTCTCTGCCTAAACTGCTCATCATTCTTTAATCACACAATACCTTCGTAAATCCTATAGACTTCCCACATCGCATCAAGATAGCAAAATAATCCAGGGCAGCTTTCTGCATCCTTTTACCAATGACACTCCCCAAAATTGCAAACGCCTGTAACCGATTCCCAACGGTACGAGGAATTGAAGGGAAACGCCTTCTCTCCTGATCTCCCTCCTTTCTATGTTCCTTTCCTTTTCCCCCTGCTCAATGCTAAACCATTCTATTGGTAAGAATGTCAGTATCTTCCCTACTCCATAGGTTTTCTGTTACTTCAGGCTTTAATTGTGCGCCTAACGTACCTTCAAAACAAACGTATAAAGTACTCTTTACAGACAATCGGACACCAGTAAAGGCCCCATGTGTGCCATCTACTCTATCCATCTGCACTCCCGTTTCCAATGACTAGAACGTCCCACTGCTTCCTATAGCCCCCGATGACGATGCCACAGTCCTCCTACCTTCCCCATTATCACCTACCTTCCAGGCCCCTAGGGGCCCCTCTGCTTTGACTCCATAGAGTTTTTGTTCTGGCCAAAATTTTGTCCTAATCCTCTAAAGATTGGCTCCGCAGCCCATCATTGTGCATGCCGTACGTTAGGTGTGCCCTGAGAAAGCCTCGTGATGTGGAGTAGGAGAACAACTGGCCAATCACCAGTAAGGCTTTCGCCATAAAACAAAGGAGATGACTTCCGTCCAGAAGCCTGTGTAGCCAACCCATATTCTGAGCAGCTCACCAGTATCGCAGGACCTTCTACACTGACCCACATTAAAATGTTCGCTCTAAACACACTACCTGCATTTTAACTTTATTAACCCCTGCCTGCCTGGCCGTGTCATGCTGCAGTCCACCCAGCTCTGGTATTTGTATCAGAACAATCACATGGGAATTCTGAGTAACTTTTCTCAGTACAAACATTCAGAAACTCCATACGGACTCTTGTTTTACATCCTCTTCTATTCTCTCATTCTAATCAGCATAACTCTCTTCCAGCTGAGACTCGGTGTCCATGAACTTCTTCCTAGGATTCAGACACTTTCTAAACCTTCCGTTTCAGCGTTCCACGGGCATATTTGCCCCTCAGAAGAGCAAAAGGCATCTGATTCCTGATTAATCCAGCCCGCTCACCATTTACCGTCCTGTTTCTTCTCCTCTTTGGGCCTTGAGAAGGTTTCTTGTTAAATCATGGGATACTGAGGTTTCCAAGATAAAAGAATCTTCAGGTTTAATTCTTCAAGATGATAAAGGATGCAGTTCAGATGATGCAAAAGTCAAAGCTTTAGAGATACAAAAATACTAAAAAACATTGAGTGCATGAATCCAGGACAGACGTGTGTAGCCTGTCCTGCTCAGATCCCACATGTCTCGGCCACCCACATGTCTCGGCTATACTTTTACCATCCCCCACTCCCCTAGCCAGCCTGTCCCCGATGAGATTGAATCAGTCTAATATCTGGGGCTCCCGGGTCTTGGTCAGTTATACAAAGGAACTCTTTAAAAACAGGAAAAAGGCATTTAAGATGAAACACAAGATGGGGCATTGTGGAGAAATGTATGATGGGTGGGCGTGTTATGGTACATGCACATGGGCCTGCTTCAGACGCCCCCGTGCATAGGAGGAATTTTCATTTGATTACATTTCTTCAAGTAATCTGCTGCATGTGAACCTCACCTGATACTAAGCATCCTGATATCCAGCACATCCCGAAGGCCCCAGAGGCTGGATGGATGTTATATGCACCCTGTATCTGGGATGATGGTCGGTAGGAGGATCTAGTCCTCGTCTTCTGCTGCTTCTACCTCTTAGATTATGTTTTTTCTTGTATTATTAACCTCTGCCCTCCCCCCACCTGCAATCTTTACATGAATGGTTAACAGCAGACAGTGATCAGTCTCTAACTCTCTGTCATCTCCAGATGAGGTCTCCAAGAGATGGAATGAGGACTCCTTCTTTGGTTATCAGTACCTGAATGGCGTCAACCCAATGCTGATCCAGAAATGCCTCAACCTACCGGAGAACTTCCCAGTCACCAGCAGCATGGTGGCTGCCTCTGTGGGGACCTCCACAGACCTTCAGAAAGAGCTTCAGGTGGGGATTGTAACAACCATGTTTACCTAATGATGTCTCCTCCGAGCTTTTCTCCCAAAGCTCAAATCTGCTTGAGTGGGAGGAAGAATTGTAAAACAAGTCCATGCATTATAGAGAGAGTCTACTGTACGGCCGATGATACAGGTCTGTGTAGTATGGAGAGACAGTCTACTGTACGGCAGATAATACAGGTCTGTGTAGTATGGAGAGACAGTCTACTGTACAGCAGATAATACAGGTCTGTGTAGTATGGAGAGACAGTCTACTGTACAGCAGATAATACAGGTCTGTGTAGTATGGAGAGACAGTCTACTGTACAGCAGATAATACAGGTCTGTGTAGTATGGAGAGACAGTCTACTGTACGGCAGATAATACGGGTCTGTGCAGTATGGAGAGACAGTCTACTGTACAGCAGATAATACAGGTCTGTGTAGTATGGAGAGACAGTCTACTGTACGGCAGATAATACAGGTCTGTGCAGTATGGAGAGACAGTCTACTGTACAGTAGATAATACAGGTCTGTGTAGTATGGAGGGGCAGTCTACTGTACGGCAGATAATACAGGTCTGTGCAGTATGGAGAGACAGTCTACTGTACAGCAGATAATACAGGTCTGTGTAGTATGGAGAGACAGTCTACTGTACAGCAGATAATACAGGTCTGTGCAGTATGGAGAGACAGTCTACTGTACAGCAGATAATACAGGTCTGTGCAGTATGGAGAGACAGTCTACTGTACAGCAGATAATACAGGTCTGTGTAGTATGGAGGGGCAGTCTACTGTACAGCAGATAATACAGGTCTGTGTAGTATGGAGAGACAGTCTACTGTACAGCAGATAATACAGGTCTGTGTAGTATGGAGAGACAGTCTACTGTACAGCAGATAATACAGGTCTGTGTAGTATGGAGAGACAGTCTACTGTACAGCAGATAATACAGGTCTGTGCAGTATGGAGAGACAGTCTACTGTACAGCAGATAATACGGGTCTGTGTAGTATGGAGAGACAGTCTACTGTACAGCAGATAATACGGGTCTGTGCAGTATGGAGAGACAGTCTACTGTACAGCAGATAATACAGGTCTGTGTAGTATGGAGAGGCAGTCTACTGTACAGCGGATAATACAGTTCTGTGCAGTATGGAGAGACAGTCTACTGTACAGCGGATAATACAAGTCTGTGTAGCATGGAGAGGCAGTCTACTGTACAGGAGATAATACAGGTCTGTGCAGTATGGAGAGACAGTCTACTGTACAGCAGATAATACAGGTCTGTGTAGCATGGAGAGACAGTCTACTGTACGGCAGATAATACAGGTCTGTGTAGTATGGAGAGACAGTCTACTGTACAGCAGATAATACGGGTCTGTGTAGTATGGAGAGACAGTCTACTGTACAGCAGATAACACGGGTCTGTGTAGTATGGAGAGACAGTCTACTGTACGGCAGATAATACAGGTCTGTGTAGTATGGAGAGACAGTCTACTGTACAGCAGATAATACGGGTCTGTGTAGTATGGAGAGACAGTCTACTGTACAGCAGATAATACAGGTCTGTGCAGTATGGAGAGACAGTCTGCTGTACAGCAGATAATACAGGTCTGTGCAGTATGGAGAGACAGTCTACTGTACAGCAGATAATACGGGTCTGTGTAGTATGGAGAGACAGTCTACTGTACAGCAGATAATACGGGTCTGTGTATTATGGAGAGACAGTCTACTGTACAGCAGATAATACAGGTCTGTGCAGTATGGAGAGACAGTCTACTGTACAGCAGATAATACAGGTCTGTGTAGTATGGAGAGACAGTCCACTGTACAGCAGATAATACAGGTCTGTGTAGTATGGAGAGACAGTCTACTGTACAGCAGATAATACAGGTCTGTGTAGTATGGAGAGACAGTCTACTGTACAGCAGATAATACAGGTCTGTGCAGTATGGAGAGACAGTCTACTGTACAGCAGATAATACAGGTCTGTGCAGTATGGAGAGACAGTCTACTGTACAGCAGATAATACAGGTCTGTGCAGTATGGAGAGACAGTCTACTGTACAGCAGATAATACGGGTCTGTGTAGTATGGAGAGACAGTCTACTGTACAGCAGATAATACAGGTCTGTGTAGTATGGAGGGACAGTCTACTGTACAGCAGATAATACAGGTCTGTGCAGTATGGAGAGACAGTCTACTGTACAGCAGATAATACAGGTCTGTGTAGTATGGAGAGACAGTCTACTGTACAGCAGATAATACAGGTCTGTGCAGTATGGAGAGACAGTCTACTGTACAGCAGATAATACAGGTCTGTGCAGTATGGAGAGACAGTCTACTGTACAGCAGATAATACAGGTCTGTGTAGTATGGAGAGACAGTCTACTGTACAGCAGATAATACAGGTCTGTGCAGTATGGAGAGACAGTCTACTGTACAGCAGATAATACAGGTCTGTGCAGTATGGAGAGACAGTCTACTGTACAGCAGATAATACAGGTCTGTGTAGTATGGAGAGACAGTCTACTGTACAGCAGATAATACAGGTCTGTGCAGTATGGAGAGACAGTCTACTGTACAGCAGATAATACAGGTCTGTGTAGTATGGAGAGACAGTCTACTGTACAGCAGATAATACAGGTCTGTGCAGTATGGAGAGACAGTCTACTGTACAGCAGATAATACAGGTCTGTGTATTATGGAGAGACAGTCTACGGTGCGGCAGACAATACAGGTCTGTGCAGTATGGAGAGACAGTCTACTGTACAGCAGATAATACAGGTCTGTGTAGTATGGAGGGGCAGTCTACTGTACAGCAGATAATACAGGTCTGTGTAGTATGGAGGGACAGTCTACTGTACAGCAGATAATACAGGTCTGTGCAGTATGGAGAGACAGTCTACTGTACGGCAGATAATACAGGTCTGTGTAGTATGGAGAGGCAGTCTACTGTACAGCAGATAATACAGGTCTGTGTAGTATGGAGGGGCAGTCTACTGTACAGCAGATAATACAGGTCTGTGCAGTATGGAGAGACAGTCTACTGTACAGCAGATAATACAGGTCTGTGTAGTATGGAGAGACAGTCTACTGTACAGCAGATAATACAGGTCTGTGCAGTATGGAGAGACAGTCTACTGTACAGCAGATAATACAGGTCTGTGTAGTATGGAGAGACAGTCTACTGTACAGCAGATAATACAGGTCTGTGTAGTATGGAGGGGCAGTCTACTGTACAGCAGATAATACAGGTCTGTGTAGTATGGAGAGGCAGTCTACTGTACAGCAGATAATACAGGTCTGTGCAGTATGGAGAGACAGTCTACTGTACAGCAGATAATACAGGTCTGTGTAGTATGGAGAGACAGTCTACTGTACAGCAGATAATACAGGTCTGTGTATTATGGAGAGACAGTCTACTGTACAGCAGATAATACAGGTCTGTGTAGTATGGAGAGACAGTCTACTGTACAGCAGATAATACAGGTCTGTGCAGTATGGAGAGGCAGTCTACTGTACAGCGGATAATACAGGTCTGTGTAGTATGGAGAGACAGTCTACTGTACAGCAGATAATACAGGTCTGTGTAGTATGGAGAGACAGTCTACTGTACAGCAGATAATACAGGTCTGTGTAGTATGGAGAGACAGTCTACTGTACAGCAGATAATACAGGTCTGTGTAGTATGGAGAGACAGTCTACTGTACAGCAGATAATACAGGTCTGTGTAGTATGGAGAGACAGTCTACTGTACAGCAGATAATACAGGTCTGTGTAGTATGGAGAGACAGTCTACTGTACGGCAGATAATACGGGTCTGTGTAGTATGGAGAGGCAGTCTACTGTACAGCAGATAATACAGGTCTGTGTAGTATGGAGAGACAGTCTACTGTACAGCAGATAATACGGGTCTGTGTAGTATGGAGAGACAGTCTACTGTACAGCAGATAATACAGGTCTGTGCAGTATGGAGAGGCAGTCTACTGTACAGCAGATAATACAGGACTGTGCAGTATGGAGGGGCAGTCTACTGTACAGCAGATAATACAGGTCTGTGCAGTATGGAGAGACAGTCCACTGTACAGCGGATAATACAGGTCTGTGTATTATGGAGAGACAGTCTCCTGTACAGCAGATAATACAGGTCTGTGTAGTATGGAGAGACAGTCTACTGTACAGCAGATAATACGGGTCTGTGCAGTATGGAGAGACAGTCTACTGTACGGCAGATAATACAGGTCTGTGCAGTATGGAGAGACAGTCTACTGTACAGCAGATAATACAGGTCTGTGTAGTATGGAGAGACAGTCCACTGTACAGCGGATAATACAGGTCTGTGTAGTATGGAGAGACAGTCTACTGTACAGCAGATAATACACGTCTGTGTAGTATGGAGAGACAGTCTACTGCACGGCAGATAATACAGGTCTGTGTAGTATGGAGAGGTAGTCTACTGTACGGCAGATAATACAGGTCTGTGCAGTATGGAGAGACAGTCCACTGTACAGCGGATAATACAGGTCTGTGTATTATGGAGAGACAGTCTACTGTACAGCAGATAATACAGGTCTGTGCAGTATGGAGAGACAGTCTACTGTACAGCAGATAATACAGGTCTGTGTAGTATGGAGGGGCAGTCTACTGTACGGCCGATGATACAGGTCTGTGTAGTATGGAGAGACAGTCTACTGTACAGCAGATAATACAGGTCTGTGTAGTATGGAGAGACAGTCTACTGTACAGCAGATAATACAGGTCTGTGTAGTATGGAGGGGCAGTCTACTGTACAGCAGATAATACAGGTCTGTGTATTATGGAGAGACAGTCTACTGTACAGCAGATAATACAGGTCTGTATAGTATGGAGAGACAGTCTACTGTACAGCAGATAATACGGGTCTGTGCAGTATGGAGAGACAGTCTACTGTACGGCAGATAATACAGGTCTGTGCAGTATGGAGAGACAGTCTACTGTATAGCAGATAATACAGGTCTGTGCAGTATGGAGAGACAGTCTACTGTACAGCAGATAATACAGGTCTGTGTAGTATGGAGAGACAGTCTACTGTACAGCAGATAATACACGTCTGTGTAGTATGGAGAGACAGTCTACTGCACGGCAGATAATACAGGTCTGTGTAGTATGGAGAGGTAGTCTACTGTACGGCAGATAATACAGGTCTGTGCAGTATGGAGAGACAGTCCACTGTACAGCGGATAATACAGGTCTGTGTATTATGGAGAGACAGTCTACTGTACAGCAGATAATACAGGTCTGTGCAGTATGGAGAGACAGTCTCCTGTACAGCAGATAATACAGGTCTGTGCAGTATGGAGAGACAGTCTACTGTACAGCAGATAATACAGGTCTGTGCAGTATGGAGAGACAGTCTACTGTACAGCAGATAATACAGGTCTGTGCAGTATGGAGAGACAGTCCACTGTACAGCGGATAATACAGGTCTGTGTATTATGGAGAGACAGTCTACTGTACAACAGATAATACAGGTCTGTGCAGTATGGAGAGACAGTCTACTGTACGGCAGATAATACGGGTCTGTGCAGTATGGAGAGACAGTCTACTGTACAGCAGATAATACAGGTCTGTGTAGTATGGAGAGACAGTCTACTGTACAGCAGATAATACAGGTCTGTGTAGTATGGAGAGACAGTCTACTGTACAGCAGGTAATACGGGTCTGTGTATTATGGAGAGACAGTCTACTGTACGGCAGATAATACAGGTCTGTGTAGTATGGAGAGACAGTCTACTCTACAGCAGATAATACAGGTCTGTGTAGTCTGGAGAGACAGTCTACTGTACAGCAGATAATACAGGTCTGTGCAGTATGGAGAGACAGTCTACTGTACAGCAGATAATACAGGTCTGTGTAGTATGGAGAGAGTCTACTGTACAGCAGATAATACGGGTCTGTGTAGTATGGAGAGAGAGTCTACTGTACGGCAGATAATACAGGTCTGTGCAGTATGGAGAGACAGTCTACTGTACAGCGGATAATACAGGTCTGTGTAGTATGGAGAGACAGTCTACTCTACAGCAGATAATACAGGTCTGTGTAGTCTGGAGAGACAGTCTACTGTACAGCAGATAATACAGGTCTGTGCAGTATGGAGGGACAGTCTACTGTACAGCAGATAATACAGGTCTGTGTAGTATGGAGAGACAGTCTACTGTACAGCAGATAATACAGGTCTGTGTAGTATGGAGAGACAGTCTACTGTACAGCAGATAATACGGGTCTGTGTAGTATGGAGAGACAGTCTACGGTGCGGCAGATAATACAGGTCTGTGTAGTATGGAGGGGCAGTCTACTGTACAGCAGATAATACAGGTCTGCGTAGTATGGAGAGACAGTCTACTGTACAGCAGATAATACGGGTCTGTGTAGTATGGAGAGGCAGTCTACTGTACAGCAGATAATACAGGTCTGTGTAGTATGGAGAGACAGTCTACTGTACAGCAGATAATACAGGTCTGTGTAGTATGGAGAGACAGTCTACTGTACAGCAGATAATACAGGTCTGTGTAGTATGGAGGGGCAGTCTACTGTACAGCAGATAATACAGGTCTGTGCAGTATGGAGAGACAGTCTACTGTACAGCAGATAATACAGGTCTGTGTAGTATGGAGAGACAGTCTACTGTACAGCAGATAATACAGGTCTGTGTAGTATGGAGAGACAGTCTACTGTACAGCAGGTAATACGGGTCTGTGTAGTATGGAGGGGCAGTCTACTGTACAGCAGGTAATACGGGTCTGTGTAGCATGGAGAGACAGTCTACTGTACAGCAGATAATACAGGTCTGTGTAGTATGGAGAGACAGTCTACTGTACAGCAGATAATACAGGTCTGTGTAGTATGTAGAGACAGTCTACTGTACAGCAGATAATACAGGTCTGTGTAGTATGGAGAGACAGTCTACTGTACAGCGGATAATACAGGTCTGTGTAGTATGGAGAGACAGTCTACTGTACAGCAGATAATACGGGTCTGTGTAGTATGGAGAGACAGTCTACTGTACAGCAGATAATACAGGTCTGTGTAGTATGGAGAGACAGTCTACTGTACAGCAGATAATACAGGTCTGTGTAGTATGGAGAGACAGTCTACTGTACAGCAGATAATACAGGTCTGTGCAGTATGGAGAGACAGTCTACTGTACAGCAGGTAATACGGGTCTGTGTAGTATGGAGGGGCAGTCTACTGTACAGCAGGTAATTCGGGTCTGTGTAGCATGGAGAGACAGTCTACTGTACAGCAGATAATACAGGTCTGTGTAGTATGGAGAGACATTCTACTGTACAGCAGATAATACAGGTCTGTGTAGTCTGGAGAGACAGTCTACTGTACAGCAGATAATACAGGTCTGTGTAGTATGGAGGGGCAGTCTACTGTACAGCAGATAATACAGGTCTGTGTAGTATGGAGAGACAGTCTACTGTATGGCAGATAATACAGGTCTGTGCAGTATGGAGGGGCAGTCTACTGTACAGCGGGTAATACGAGTCTGTGTAGTATGGAAAGAGAGTATACTGTACAGCAGGTAATACGGGTCTGTCTAGTATGGAGAGACAGTCTACTGTACAGCAGGTAATACGGGTCTGTGTAGTATGGAGGGGCAGTCTACTGTACCGCAGGTAATACGGGTCTGTGTAGTATGGAGAGACAGTCTACTGTACAGCAGATAATACAGGTCTGTGCAGTATGGAGGGACAGTCTACTGTACAGCGGATAATACAGGTCTGTGTAGTATGGAGAGACAGTCTACTGTACAGCGGATAATACAGGTCTGTGTAGTATGGAGAGACAGTCTACTCTACAGCAGATAATACAGGTCTGTGTAGTCTGGAGAGACAGTCTACTGTACAGCAGATAATACAGGTCTGTGTAGTCTGGAGAGACAGTCTACTGTACAGCAGATAATACAGGTCTGTGCAGTATGGAGAGACAGTCTACTGTACAGCAGATAATACAGGTCTGTGTAGTATGGAGAGGCAGTCTACTGTACAGCAGATAATACAGGTCTGTGCAGTATGGAGAGACAGTCTACTGTACAGAAGGTAATACGGGTCTGTGTAGTATGGAGGGGCAGTCTACTGTACAGCAGGTAATACGGGTCTGTGTAGTATGGAGAGACAGTCTACTGTACAGCAGATAATACAGGTCTGTGTAGTATGGAGGGGCAGTCTACTGTACAGCAGATACTACAGGTCTGTGTAGTATGGAGAGACAGTCTACTGTACAGCAGATAATACAGGTCTGTGTAGTATGGAGAGACAGTCTACTGTACGGCAGATAATACGGGTCTGTGTAGTATGGAGAGGCAGTCTACTGTACAGCAGATAATACAGGTCTGTGTAGTATGGAGAGACAGTCTCCTGTACAGCAGATAATACAGGTCTGTGTAGTATGGAGAGACAGTCTACTATACGGCAGATAATACAGGTCTGTGTAGTATGGAGAGACAGTCTACTGTACAGCAGATAATACGGGTCTGTGTAGTATGGAGAGACAGTCTACTGTACGGCAGATAATACGGGTCTGTGTAGTATGGAGAGACAGTCTACTATACGGCAGATAATACAGGTCTGTGTAGTATGGAGAGACAGTCTACTGTACAGCAGATAATACAGGTCTGTGTAGTATGGAGAGAGTCTACTGTACAGCAGATAATACAGGTCTGTGTAGTATGGAGAGACAGTCTACTGTACGGCAGATAATACGGGTCTGTGTAGTATGGAGAGACAGTCTACTATACGGCAGATAATACAGGTCTGTGTAGTATGGAGAGACAGTCTACTGTACGGCAGATAATACAGGTCTGTGTAGTATGGAGAGACAGTCTACTGTACAGCAGATAATACAGGTCTGTGTAGTATGGAGAGACAGTCTACTCTACAGCAGATAATACAGGTCTGTGCAGTATGGAGGGACAGTCTACTGTACAGCAGATAATACAGGTCTGTGTAGTATGGAGGGACAGTCTACTGTACAGCAGATAATACAGGTCTGTGTAGTATGGAGAGACAGTCTACTGTACAGCAGATAATACAGGTCTGTGTAGTATGGAGAGACAGTCTACTGTACAGCAGATAATACAGGTCTGTGTAGTATGGAGAGACAGTCTACTCTACAGCAGATAATACAGGTCTGTGCAGTATGGAGGGACAGTCTACTGTACAGCAGATAATACAGGTCTGTGTAGTATGGAGGGACAGTCTACTGTACAGCAGATAATACAGGTCTGTGTAGTATGGAGAGACAGTCTACTGTACAGCAGATAATACAGGTCTGTGTAGTATGGAGAGACAGTCTACTGTACAGCAGATAATACAGGTCTGTGTAGTATGGAGAGACAGTCTACTGTACAGCAGATAATACAGGTCTGTGTAGTATGGAGAGACAGTCTACTGTACAGCAGATAATACAGGTCTGTGCAGTATGGAGGGACAGTCTACTGTACAACAGATAATACAGGTCTGTGTAGTATGGAGAGACAGTCTACTGTACAGCAGATAATACAGGTCTGTGTAGTATAGAGAGACAGTCTACTGTACAGCAGATAATACAGGTCTGTGTAGTATGGAGAGGCAGTCTACTGTACAGCAGATAATACAGGTCTGTGTAGTATGGAGAGACAGTCTACTATACGGCAGATAATACAGGTCTGTGTAGTATGGAGAGACAGTCTACTGTACAGCAGATAATACAGGTCTGTGTAGTGTGGAGAGACAGTCTACTGTACAGCAGATAATACAGGTCTGTGTAGTATGGAGAGACAGTCTACTGTGCAGCAGATAATACAGGTCTGTGCAGTATGGAGAGACAGTCTACTGTACAGCAGATAATACAGGTCTGTGTAGTATGGAGAGACAGTCTACTGTACAGCAGATAATACAGGTCTGTGTAGTATGGAGAGACAGTCTACTGTACAGCAGATAATACAGGTCTGTGTAGTATGGAGAGACAGTCTACTGTACAGCAGATAATACAGGTCTGTGTAGTATGGAGAGACAGTCTACTGTACAGCAGATAATACAGGTCTGTGTAGTATGGAGAGACAGTCTACTGTACAGCAGATAATACGGGTCTGTGCAGTATGGAGAGACAGTCTACTGTACAGTGGATAATACAGGTTTGTGTAGTATGGAGAGACAGTCTACTGTACAGCAGATAATACAGGTCTGTGTATTATGGAGAGACAGTCTACTGTACAGCAGATAATACAGGTCTGTGTAGTATGGAGAGACAGTCTACTGTACGGCAGATAATACGGGTCTGTGCAGTATGGAGAGACAGTCTACTGTACAGCAGATAATACAGGTCTGTGTAGTATGGAGAGACAGTCTACTGTACGGCAGATAATACGGGTCTGTGTAGTATGGAGAGACAGTCTACTGTACAGCAGATAATACAGGTCTGTGTATTATGGAGAGACAGTCTACTGTACGGCAGATTATACGGGTCTGTGTAGTATGGAGGGGCAGTCTACTGTACAGCAGGTAATACAGGTCTGTGTAGTATGGAGGGGCAGTCTACTGTACAGCAGATAATACAGGTCTGTGCAGTATGGAGAGACAGTCTACTGTACAGCAGATAATACAGGTCTGTGCAGTATGGAGAGGCAGTCTACTGTACAGCGGATAATACAGGTCTGTGCAGTATGGAGAGACAGTCTACTGTACAGCAGATAATACAGGTCTGTGTAGTATGGAGAGACAGTCTACTGTACAGCAGATAATACAGGTCTGTGCAGTATGGAGAGACAGTCTACTGTACAGCAGATAATAGAGGTCTGTGTAGTATGGAGAGACAGTCTACTGTACAGCAGATAATACAGGTCTGTGTAGTATGGAGAGACAGTCTACTGTACAGCGGATAATACAGGTCTGTGTAGTCTGGAGAGACAGTCTACTGTACAGCAGATAATACAGGTCTGTGCAGTATGGAGGGGCAGTCTACTGTACAGCAGATAATACAGGTCTGTGTAGTCTGGAGAGACAGTCTACTGTACAGCAGATAATACAGGTCTGTGCAGTATGGAGAGACAGTCTACTGTACAGCAGATAATACAGGTCTGTGTAGTATGGAGAGGCAGTCTACTGTACAGCAGATAATACAGGTCTGTGCAGTATGGAGAGACAGTCTACTGTACAGAAGGTAATACGGGTCTGTGTAGTATGGAGAGGCAGTCTACTGTACAGCAGATAATACAGGTCTGTGTAGTATGGAGAGACAGTCTACTGTACAGCAGATAATACAGGTCTGTGTAGTATGGAGGGGCAGTCTACTGTACAGCAGATACTACAGGTCTGTGTAGTATGGAGAGACAGTCTACTGTACAGCAGATAATACAGGTCTGTGTAGTATGGAGAGACAGTCTACTGTACGGCAGATAATACGGGTCTGTGTAGTATGGAGAGACAGTCTACTATACGGCAGATAATACAGGTCTGTGTAGTATGGAGAGACAGTCTACTGTACAGCAGATAATACAGGTCTGTGTAGTATGGAGAGACAGTCTACTGTACGGCAGATAATACGGGTCTGTGTAGTATGGAGAGACAGTCTACTATACGGCAGATAATACAGGTCTGTGTAGTATGGAGAGACAGTCTACTGTACGGCAGATAATACAGGTCTGTGTAGTATGGAGAGACAGTCTACTATACGGCAGATAATACAGGTCTGTGTAGTATGGAGAGACAGTCTACTGTACAGCAGATAATACAGGTCTGTGTAGTATGGAGAGACAGTCTACTGTACGGCAGATAATACGGGTCTGTGTAGTATGGAGAGACAGTCTACTATACGGCAGATAATACAGGTCTGTGTAGTATGGAGAGACAGTCTACTGTACGGCAGATAATACAGGTCTGTGTAGTATGGAGAGACAGTCTACTGTACAGCAGATAATACAGGTCTGTGTAGTATGGAGAGACAGTCTACTCTACAGCAGATAATACAGGTCTGTGCAGTATGGAGGGACAGTCTACTGTACAGCAGATAATACAGGTCTGTGTAGTATGGAGGGACAGTCTACTGTACAGCAGATAATACAGGTCTGTGTAGTATGGAGAGACAGTCTACTGTACAGCAGATAATACAGGTCTGTGTAGTATGGAGAGACAGTCTACTGTACAGCAGATAATACAGGTCTGTGTAGTATGGAGAGACAGTCTACTGTACAGCAGATAATACAGGTCTGTGTAGTATGGAGAGACAGTCTACTGTACAGCAGATAATACAGGTCTGCGCAGTATGGAGAGACAGTCTACTGTACGGCAGATAATACAGGTCTGTGTAGTACGGAGAGACAGTCTACTGTACAGCAGATAATACAGGTCTGTGTAGTATGGAGAGACAGTCTACTGTACAGCAGATAATACAGGTCTGTGTAGTATGGAGAGACAGTCTACTGTACAGCAGATAATACAGGTCTGTGTAGTATGGAGAGACAGTCTACTGTACAGCAGATAATACAGGTCTGTGCAGTATGGAGGGACAGTCTACTGTACAACAGATAATACAGGTCTGTGTAGTATGGAGAGACAGTCTACTGTACAGCAGATAATACAGGTCTGTGTAGTATAGAGAGACAGTCTACTGTACAGCAGATAATACAGGTCTGTGTAGTATGGAGAGGCAGTCTACTGTACAGCAGATAATACAGGTCTGTGTAGTATGGAGAGACAGTCTACTGTACAGCAGATAATACAGGTCTGTGTAGTATGGAGAGACAGTCTACTGTACAGCAGATAATACGGGTCTGTGCAGTATGGAGAGACAGTCTACTGTACAGTGGATAATACAGGTTTGTGTAGTATGGAGAGACAGTCTACTGTACAGCAGATAATACAGGTCTGTGTATTATGGAGAGACAGTCTACTGTACAGCAGATAATACAGGTCTGTGTAGTATGGAGAGACAGTCTACTGTACGGCAGATAATACGGGTCTGTGCAGTATGGAGAGACAGTCTACTGTACAGCAGATAATACAGGTCTGTGTAGTATGGAGAGACAGTCTACTGTACGGCAGATAATACGGGTCTGTGTAGTATGGAGAGACAGTCTACTGTACAGCAGATAATACAGGTCTGTGTATTATGGAGAGACAGTCTACTGTACGGCAGATTATACGGGTCTGTGTAGTATGGAGGGGCAGTCTACTGTACAGCAGGTAATACAGGTCTGTGTAGTATGGAGAGACAGTCTACTGTACAGCAGATAATACAGGTCTGTGTAGTATGGAGAGGTAGTCTACTGTACAGCAGATAATACGGGTCTGTGTAGTATGGAGAGACAGTCTACTGTACAGCAGATAATACAGGTCTGTGTAGTATGGAGGGGCAGTCTACTGTACAGCGGATAATACAGGTCTGTGTAGTATGGAGGGGCAGTCTAATGTACAGCGGATAATACAGGTCTGTGCAGTATGGAGAGACAGTCTACTGTACAGCAGATAATACAGGTCTGTGTAGTATGGAGAGACAGTCTACTGTACAGCAGATAATACAGGTCTGTGCAGTATGGAGAGACAGTCTACTGTACAGCAGATAATAGAGGTCTGTGTAGTATGGAGAGACAGTCTACTGTACAGCAGATAATACAGGTCTGTGTAGTATGGAGAGACAGTCTACTGTACAGCGGATAATACAGGTCTGTGTAGTATGGAGAGACAGTCTACTGTACAGCGGATAAAACAGGTCTGTGTAGTATGGAGAGGCAGTCTACTGTACAGCAGATAATACGGGTCTGTGTAGTATGGAGAGACAGTCTACTGTACAGCAGATAATACAGGTCTGTGCAGTATGGAGAGACAGTCTACTGTACAGCGGATAATACAGGTCTGTGTAGTATGGAGAGGCAGTCTACTGTACAGCAGATAATACGGGTCTGTGTAGTGTGGAGAGACAGTCTACTGTACAGCAGATAATACAGGTCTGTGTAGTGTGGAGAGACAGTCTACTGTACAGCAGATAATACAGGTCTGTGTAGTATGGAGAGACAGTCTACTGTACAGCGGATAATACAGGTCTGTGTAGTATGGAGAGACAGTCTACTGTACAGCAGATAATACAGGTCTGTGTAGTATGGAGAGACAGTCTACTGTACAGCAGATAATACAGGTCTGTGCAGTATGGAGAGACAGTCTACTGTACGGCAGATAATACAGGTCTGTGTAGTATGGAGAGACAGTCTACTGTACAGCAGATAATACGGGTCTGTGTAGTATGGAGAGACAGTCTCCTGTACAGCAGATAATACAGGTCTGTGTAGTATGGAGAGACAGTCTCCTGTACAGCAGATAATACAGGTCTGTGCAGTATGGAGAGACAGTCTACTGTACAGCAGATAATAGAGGTCTGTGTAGTATGGAGAGACAGTCTACTGTACAGCAGATAATACAGGTCTGTGTAGTATGGAGAGACAGTCTACTGTACAGCGGATAATACAGGTCTGTGTAGTATGGAGAGACAGTCTACTGTACAGCGGATAATACAGGTCTGTGTAGTATGGAGAGGCAGTCTACTGTACAGCATATAATACGGGTCTGTGTAGTATGGAGAGACAGTCTACTGTACAGCAGATAATACAGGTCTGTGCAGTATGGAGAGACAGTCTACTGTACAGCGGATAATACAGGTCTGTGTAGTATGGAGAGGCAGTCTACTGTACAGCAGATAATACGGGTCTGTGTAGTGTGGAGAGACAGTCTCCTGTACAGCAGATAATACAGGTCTGTGTAGTATGGAGAGACAGTCTCCTGTACAGCAGATAATACAGGTCTGTGCAGTATGGAGAGACAGTCTACTGTACAGCAGATAATACAGGTCTGTGCAGTATGGAGAGACAGTCTACTGTACAGCAGATAATACAGGTCTGTGTAGTATGGAGAGACAGTCTACTGCACGGCAGATAATACAGGTCTGTGTAGTATGGAGAGACAGTCTACTGTACAGCGGATAATACAGGTCTGTGCAGTATGGAGAGACAGTCTACTGTACAGCAGATAATACAGGTCTGTGTAGTATGGAGAGGCAGTCTACTGTACAGCAGATAATACAGGTCTGTGTAGTATGGAGAGACAGTCTACTGTACAGCAGATAATACAGGTCTGTGTAGTATGGAGAGACAGTCTACTGTACAGCAGATAATACAGGTCTGTGTAGTATGGAGAGACAGTCTACTGTACAGCAGATAATACGGGTCTGTGCAGTATGTAGAGACAGTCTACTGTACAGCAGATTATACAGGTCTGTGTAGTATGGAGAGACAGTCTACTGTACAGCAGATAATACAGGTCTGTGTAGTATGGAGAGACAGTCTACTGTACAGCAGATAATACGGGTCTGTGCAGTATGTAGAGACAGTCTACTGTACAGCAGATTATACAGGTCTGTGTAGTATGGAGAGACAGTCTACTGTACAGCAGATAATACGGGTCTGTGTAGTATGGAGAGACAGTCTACTGTACAGTAGATAATACAGGTCTGTGTAGTATGGAGAGACAGTCTACTGTACAGCAGATAATACGGGTCTGTGTAGTATGGAGAGACAGTCTACTGTACAGCAGATAATACAGGTCTGTGTAGTATGGAGAGACAGTCTACTGTACAGCAGATAATACAGGTCTGTGTAGTATGGAGGGGCAGTCTACTGTACAGCAGATAATACAGGTCTGTGTAGTATGGAGAGACAGTCTACTGTACAGCAGATAATACAGGTCTGTATAGTGTGGAGAGACAGTCTACTGTACAGCAGATAATACAGGTCTGTGTAGTATGGAGAGACAGTCTACTGTACAGCAGATAATACGGGTCTGTGTAGTATGGAGAGACAGTCTGCTGTACGGCAGATAATACAGGTCTGTGTAGTGTGGAGAGACAGTCTACTGTACAGCAGATAATACGGGTCTGTGTAGTATGGAGAGACAGTCTACTGTACAGCAGATAATACAGGTCTGTGCAGTATGGAGAGACAGTCTACTGTACAGCAGATAATACAGGTCTGTGTAGTATGGAGAGACAGTCTACTGTACAGCAGATAATACGGGTCTGTGTAGTATGGAGAGACAGTCTACTGTACGGCAGATAATACAGGTCTGTGTAGTATGGAGAGACAGTCTACTGTACAGCAGATAATACAGGTCTGTGTAGTATGGAGAGACAGTCTACTCTACAGCAGATAATACGGGTCTGTGTAGTATGGAGAGACAGTCTGCTGTACGGCAGATAATACAGGTCTGTGTAGTATGGAGAGACAGTCTACTGTACGGCCGATGATACAGGTCTGTGCAGTATGGAGGGGCAGTCTACTGTACAGCAGATAATACAGGTCTGTGTAGTATGGAGAGACAGTCTACTGTACGGCCGATGATACAGGTCTGTGCAGTATGGAGAGACAGTCCACTGTACAGCAGATAATACAGGTCTGTGTAGTATGGAGAGACAGTCTACTGTACAGCAGATAATACAGGTCTGTGCAGTATGGAGAGACAGTCTACTGTACAGCAGATAATACAGGTCTGTGCAGTATGGAGAGACAGTCTACTGTACAGCAGATAATACAGGTCTGTGTAGTATGGAGAGACAGTCTACTGTACAGCAGATAATACAGGTCTGTGTAGTATGGAGAGACAGTCTACTGTACAGCAGATAATACAGGTCTGTGTAGTATGGAGAGACAGTCTACTGTACGGCAGATAATACAGGTCTGTGTAGTATGGAGAGACAGTCTACTGTACGGCCGATGATACAGGTCTGTGTAGTATGGAGAGACAGTCTACTGTACAGCAGATAATACAGGTCTGTGTAGTATGGAGAGACAGTCTACTGTACAGCAGATAATACAGGTCTGTGTAGTATGGAGAGACAGTCTACTGTACAGCAGATAATACAGGTCTGTGTAGTATGGAGAGACAGTCTACTGTACAGCGGATAATACAGGTCTGTGTAGTATGGAGAGACAGTCTACTGTACGGCAGATAATACAGGTCTGTGTAGTATGGAGAGACAGTCTACTGTACAGCGGATAATACAGGTCTGCACAGAGTAAGGGTATCTTTACACAGAGCAACTATTGCTCAGCTAGTAAGTAATACAGTATGTGAGGCCGAAAAAGACATATGTCCATACAGTTCAGCCTATGACTCCCTCAGTGTTGATCCAGAGGAAGGCAAGAAACCAAATGAGGTAGAAAACGGCAATCGGAATAATCTGTGGATCGCCGACCCTCCTGAGTAATCAGTGATACCATATAATATGTAATATTGTAACACTCAAGATAGGCGTCCAGAACCTCAAATACTCTTATATCGTAACACCGTCACCGTGTGCTCAGGAGAGAGTTCCATAGTCCCACTGCTCTTACAGTAAAGAACCCCTTCTATGTTGTATGGAAACCTTCTTACCACTAGATGTAGAGAGCGCCCCCTTGTTATCATTACCGTTCTGAATATACATTGATGATGAGAGAGATCTCTGTACCGATCCAGTGCCGTACCTAAAGGCTCAGGGGCCCGGGTGCAAATGTTCAGCTTGGGCCCCCCTCCCTGGCCTACACCCTCCCCGTACCTATACCTAGATCCTGCTGCATACAGCTGCCAAACGCATTTCCATACATGATCTGCCCCTTGGCGTAGTCTTCCCAAACGTGAAGCATTTCCGGCACTACATGATCATTTGTCTGCAGCCCCGCCGGCCGCTCTCACACAGACCGCTTTGTACCGCTATTAGAGTGGGGTCCCGAGGGCCGTACTAACCGCGGTACAACACTCCGGATGATTTTAATGGGGTTACTCAAACCTGCGCTTGAACAGAGTGTTTCTAATGCCGCGATTTCCGAGAGCCACCTGTTCTATTTGTGTGTTTTTGTGGTTTTTTACGCACCGACTCGCCCATCACAATGATGGGGGGCATTAAAAGCGCCGTCAGACGCTGTAACCTGCGTTCAAGAACCAAGCTCGAAAACCCGGTAAAAAAGCCATGATTTTGAGTTGCGCTTTCTGAAAACACGTGAGAGCGGCCTCAGGGGGGGGGGGGGGGGGGGGGGGGGGGGTCATGATTAGGTTGTACTTTAGAAGCACAATTAAGAAAAACACACAAAAACCTGCATGGAGTATATAAAGACCGCGTCCGTTATTAAGGAGCCGCAGACACAATTAATAACCGCATGCGGTGTAGATGTGTGTAAAGGGTGAGATTATACACAGTGAATCCAGGGAGATATATAACTTATACCCGTCGGAGACAGATAGGAGATAGCGAGATAGGAGATGGGCCAAGGGGGGGGGGGGGGGGGGTTGTATCAGATAACGCAATCCTATGCAGACAGCCGCGATAAACAAGTCACGCCATGGCCTATTCCTATGCGAATGTCGCAGAGGGCCGCACAGAAGTGTCTCTGTTCTGCACATGCGCGGCACAGAGCGGAGTGAGACGCCGGGAGGAGGTGAGCGCTGGGTCACTGCCGGGCACTGCTCACATCCCGCTGGGAGAATTCTCGCAGCAGGATCCGACCCGGCCGTCTGCAGGAGGCCATAGATAGATGGATATAGATAGATGGATATAGATAGATGGATAGATGCAGAGGTGTAAACTGACGCCCCTGGGCCCCAATGCAAAATCTGTACCAGAATGTATTTAACCCCTTAAGGACACGGCCTATTTAGGGCTTACAGACTTGGTGGATTTTCATCTCCATTTTTCAAAAGCCATAACTTTTTTATTTTTCCGTCAAATCGGCCGTATGAGGGCTTGTTTTTTGCGTGGCGAGCTGTAGTTTTTGATGGCGCCATTTTTAAGTACATTGACCATATTGTAAAACTTTTATTATTTTTTTATGATAGCAGGGAGAGAAAACGCATCAATTCTGCCATAGATTTTTTTTTTTTTTTTACAGCGTTAGGCCGCCTGCACACGAGCGGAAATCCCGCAGTGGTATTTCCCGCGGGATTTCCGCCACTGAAAGTTTGCATAGGAGTGCATTACAATACGCACTCTTATGCAGACGCCCGCGGTTTGGCCGCGCGAAATCTCGCGCGGCCAACAAACCGCGGCATGTCCTATTTTTGTGCGGGGAACGCACTCACCCGGCCGCCGGCTCCGGTCTGCGCATGCGCACTTAAAAAGAGCCGGGGCCGCCAGGCGCGGGAGAGTACACGCTCGTCCCTGCAGACTCTCGGGTTGGGTCTCGCGGCGAGAATTCTCGCTGCTGGATCCGACCCGCTCGTCTGCAGGCGGCCTTAATCATGCAGCATAAATGACACAATACGTTTTTCCTGCGGGGCGGTACGATTACAGCGATACCAAAATTATTATATATTTTTTAGGTTTTTTTCCCCTTTTTCTGCGATAAAAACCCTTTTTTTTGGAAGTTTTTTTTTCTAAATCGCTGCATTCAAAGTCCTGTAACTTTTTTATTTCTCCATGGACGGAGCGCTGTGAGGGCTTGTTTTTTGCGAGACGAGCTGTGGCTTTTATTGGTACCATTTTGAGGAACATGCAGCTTTTTAAATGACTTTTATTGCTTTTTTGGGAGGCAAAATGCTAAAAATTAGCGGGTTTTTTGTACGCTTTTTGCCGTGCAGAATAAAAAGCATGTGCAGCTTATTGTACGCGTCGTTACGGACACGTCGATACCAAATATGTGGGATTTAATTTTTTTTTACCTTTTTTATGCTAATATGGGTTTCTTTACATTTCTTTTTACATTTTTCTTTTTTGTACATTTTTATTGTGTTTTTTACACTATTTGTGTCCCTCTGGGGGACTTTCACTGCAGCACTGATGATCGCTGTGATAAGGCATGGCAGGACAGAAGTCCTTACCTCTTATACAGCGATCACAGGCTCTGGCAATACAGGACGCCGGTATCTGGCATCCTGTTGCTGTAGCAACCAGCCGGGCTCTCTGAGGTTATATCGCGAGAGCCCGGCAACTTCATGGAGGGAGAGCGCTCCCTCTGCGAACCCTTCCCATGCCGCCATCTACATAGATCGCGGTAGGGAAGGGGTTAACAGCGGGGGGCGCATCTCAGATGCACCCCCACTGTTGCTGTGGGAGGCCGGCTATCACTGACAGACGGCTCCTGCTGCGGGATAGTGTGAGATCTGTCATTTTGTGGGAAGTACCCCGCTCCCATGATGTATCCTTAGGTCATAGGGAGGGAAGGGGTTAATGTGCCAGAGAATGGCCTCAGGCACTAGGACCCGGGTCTAACTGCTGTCTTTGACCCCCCCCCCCCCCCCCCCCCCATAGCTAGACCCTTGTCAGCAAAAACTAACTTCAAAAACCAAAGTATAAAGTAAACCAGTATGTATGACTACACAACCGGAGCCGCGTCCATCCTGTGCCGCCTGTTCATGGAGTAGTCATGTATCTGGCATGATGCCATAACCTGTAACTTAGGGCTCCTGTCCACGGGCGGGTTGGAATTGTCCGGCCGCGGGGAACACAGTGAAAGCTCTCCATAGCATTGCTATGGAGAGCGCAGCCCCCCTGTCCATGAGCGGAGAATCATCGCGGGCGGCAAGTCGCAGCAGATAGGCTGACAGCGGGGATCCGTCTGCCGACTCCTGCTCCCGGGCGGATGTCCGCCGTGGGATACCGCAACGCCTGTGGTCAGGCCCCTCACTGAGGAATTACAAGCTCCATGTTGAGCACTAACCGGGTGGTGCTGGCAGCAGTAACTATGGTAATGTCACCTGTCTCCCCGGGTCTGGGTGCTGCTGTTTACGGATCCACCTACCAGCACATAGTTCTAGTACTCAGGTATTAGAAGCTCCTGTTACCGGACCCCGCAGGGTAGAAGCACATACACACTGCGGCCTCATAGCAGCACAGCATGCACATAGTAAGGCTGCTCTTCTGGGACGGCACACATACCTCAATCAATGGCAGTTCGTGACCCCGGACCTCTTCTCAGCAGCAGGGCACACACACAGCCGACGTACACTGTGTCAGCAGGGGGATGAGCCCTGCAGGAGGATGCCATGCTGTGCCTCCCCCTCCCTCTCCTGCTCCCACCTCAGCGCTTCCTCTCTGGCTCGTGCTGTCGGCCGGACCGCAGTAATCATGCGGCTAACAGCGCGACCGGAATTTACATTTGTTAATGGCGGAGGGTGGCCTTCGGGCCCCATTAAGCTCAGGGGCCAGGTCGCCATTGCGACCCCAGCTACCCCATACGCTACACCTATGTACTGACCCCTGATATATCTATACATAGTTATTAGAGCGCCCCCTTGTTACAGTTCTGGGTATAATAGATGATGGCAGAGATCTCTGTACTGACCCCTGATATATCTATACATAGTTATTAGAGCGCCCCCTTGTTACAGTTCTGGGTATAATATATGATGGGAGAGATTTCTGTACTGACCTCTGATATATCTATACATAGTTATTAGAGCGCCCCCTTCTTATAGTCCTGGGTATAATAGATGATGGGAGAGATCTCTGTACTGACCCCTGATATATTATACATAGTTATAAGAGCGTCCCCTTGTTACAGTCCTGGGTATAATAGATGATGGGAGAGATCTCCGTACTGACCCCTGATATATTATACACAGTTATTAGAGCGCCCCCTTGTTACAGTCCTGGGTATAATAGATGATGGGGGAGATCTCTGTACTGACCCCTGATATATTATACATAGTTATTAGAGCGCCCCCTTGTTACAGTCCTGGGTATAATAGATGATGGCAGAGATCTCTATACTGACCCCTGATATATTATACATAGTTATAAGAGCGCCCCCTTCTTATAGTCCTGGGTATAATAGATGATGGGAGAGATCTCTGTACTGACCCCTGATATATTATACATAGTTATAAGAGCGCCCCCTTGTTACAGTCCTGAGTATAATAGAGGACGGGAGAGATCTCTGTACTGATCCCTGATATATCTAAACATAGTTATTCGAGTGCTCCCTTGTTATAGTCCTGGGTATAATAGATGATGGAATAGATCTCTGTACTGATCCCTGATATATTATACATAGTTATTAGAGCGCCCCCTTGTTACAGTCCTGGGTATAATAGATGATGGGAGAGATCTCTGTACTGATCCCTGATATATAATATAGTTATTAGAGCGCCCCCTTGTTACAGTCCTGGGTATAATAGATGGTGTGAGAGATCTCTATACTGACCCCTGATATATCTATACATAGTTATTAGAGCGCCCCCTTGTTACAGTCCTGGGTATAATAGATGATGGGAGAGATCTCTGTACTGACCCCTGATATATTATACATAGTTATTAGAGTGCCCCCTTGTTACAGTCCTGGATATAATATATGATGGGAGAGATCTCTGTACTGACCCCTGATATACCTATACATAGTTATTAGAGTGCCCCCTTATTACAGTCCTGGGTATAATAGATGATGGGAGAGATCTCTGTACTGACCATGATATATCTATACATAGTTATTAGAGCGCCCCCTTGTTACAGTCCTGCGTATAATAGATGATGGGAGAGATCTCTGTACTGACCCCTGATATATCTATACATAGTTATTAGAGCGCCCCCTTGTTATAGTCCTGGGTATAATAGATGATGGGAGAAATCTCTGTACTGATCCCTAATATATTATATATAGTTATTAGAGCGCCCTCTTGTTACAGTCCCGGGTATAATAGATGATGGGAGAGATCTCTATACTGACCCCTGATATATCTATACATGGTTATTAGAGCGCCCCCTTGTTACAGTACTGGGTATAATAGATGATGGGAGAGATCTCTGTACTGACCCCTGATATATTATACATAGTTATAAGAGCTCCCCCTTGTTACAGGCCTGGGTATAATAGATGATGGAGAGATCTCTGTACTGACCCCTGATACATTATACATAGTTATAAGAGCTCCCCCTTGTTACAGTCCTGGGTATAATAGATGATGGAAGAGATCTCTGTACTGACCCCTGATATATTATACATAGTTATTAGAGCGCCCCCTTGTTACAGTCCTGGGTATAATAGATGATGGGAGAGATCTCTGCACTGACCCCTAATATATTATACATAGTTATTAGAGTGCCCCCTTGTTACAGTCCTGGGTATAATAGATGATGGGTGAGATCTCTGTACTGACCCCTGATATATCTATACATGGTTATTAGAGCATCCTTTGTTACAGTCCTGGGTATTATAGATGATAGGAGAGATCTCTGTACTGAGCCCTGATATATTATACACAGTTATTAGAGCTCCCCCTTGTTACAGTCCTGGGTATAATAGATGATGGAAGAGATCTCTGTACTGACCCCTGATATATTATACATAGTTATTAGAGCGCCCCCTTGTTACAGTCCTGGGTATAATAGATGATGGGAGAGATCTCTGCACTGACCCCTAATATATTATACATAGTTATTAGAGTGCCCCCTTGTTACAGTCCTGGGTATAATAGATGATGGGTGAGATCTCTGTACTGACCCCTGATATATCTATACATGGTTATTAGAGCATCCTTTGTTACAGTCCTGGGTATTATAGATGATAGGAGAGATCTCTGTACTGAGCCCTGATATATTATACATAGTTATTAGAGTACCCCCTTGTTACAGTCGTAGGTATAATAGATGATGGGAGAGATCTCTGTACTGACCCCTGATATATTATACATAGTTATTAGAGCGCCCCCTTTTTACAGTCCTGGGTATAATAGATGATAGGAGAGATCTCTGTACTGACCCCTGATATATTATACATAGTTATTAGAGCACCCCCTTCTTACAGTCTTAGGCATAATAGATGATGGGGGAGATCTCTGTACTGTCCCCTGATATATCTATACATAGTTATTAGAGCGCCCCATTGTTACACTCCTGCGGTAAATAGATGATGGGAGAGATCTCCCTACTGGCCTCTGATATATTAGACATAGTTATTAGAGCGCCCCCTTGTTACTGTCCTGGGTATAGTAGATGATGGGAGAGATCTCTGTACTGACTCCTGATATATTATACATAGTTATTAGAGCGCCCCCTTGTTACAGTCCTGGGTATAATAGATGATGGGAGAGATCTCTGTATTGACCCCTGATATATCTATACATAGTAATTAGAGCGCCCCCTTGTTACAGTCCTGGGTATAATAGATGATGGGAGAGATCTCTGTACTGACCCCTGATATATTATACATAGTTATTAGAGTGCCCCCTTGTTACAGTCCTGGGTATAATAGATGATGGGAGAGATCTCTGTACTGACCCCTGATATATTATACATCGTTATTAGAGCGCCCCCTTGTTACTGTCCTGGGTATAATAGATGATGAGAGAGATCTCTGTACTGACCCCTAATACAGCTAAACATAGTTATTAGGTCACCCCTCAGCTGCCTTTTTTTCTTAAGTAAATAATCCCAATTTTGATACCCTCTCTGTGTATTGTAGTCCGCCCATTCAGCCAATCCCCACTGGTGTGCTGCACATATATACCAGCCCCTCTGGGTAGAGGATGCAGGTTTCCCAATACCCTGGTGTTTGCGTCTATATCCCATGGGTCAGTAGGATTACTATCATACCAAATGTATACAGTTTAGTTTTTTGCTGTATTACTTTTAATCATTTTCAAAGATATTTCATTTTTTTTATGATTTTCTGCTGCCATCTTCCGACCACCATAACTTTTTTATTTTAGCTCTGACCGCTCGGTTTTTGAGGAATGTCCTTTCATTTCCGTTGGTATTATTTTGGAGTAATCACAACTTTTTAATCACTTTTTATTGCATTTTTCTTGGAGACGGGGTGACCATAAAGCACAATTCTGGTGTTCACCATGCGGGGTGAATAATACGTTATCTTTATGGATTAGGCTTCTGCGGACGCAGCGACACTTAATTTGTTTTATTACTTTAATTATAAGTATGGCAAATGACTCGGCTTGATGGGTATTCTACTATGACAGCCCTGGGGCCTTTCAGAAGGGCCCTGAATGCCATGACACCCAGCGATCTCATGGTGCGGGGGGGAGAGGGTATCGTATAAGACCGGCGGATACTACTTACTGACCGGATGAAGATAGCGTTTTGTTGTGTATTTTGGAACACAGTAAAAAGAATATAGTTGCTCAGAAAGTCATTGAATTGTATGAATGACAGTCATTTGTTTGCTTTTATACAAAGCGATACATTATTAGCCAAGACATTGTGGTGACCACCCAGACAGCGAGACAATTATTATCTGCTAATAAGGAGCTACAAGTCATATAATAACCTGCTGTATGTAATGTGCAATTACTGCTGTTCTGTAAAGAGCATCCGTATACCATCCACCAGTATGTAACCTTCTTCATCCTGAGCTCCAATCTTACAGAACGGGAACGTCTTCCTGGCCGACTACAAGATTCTCCAGGGAATTCCTGCCAACGACTCTGTAAATGGGAAGCAGCAATACATCAGCGCCCCCATGTGTCTGCTGTGGAAGGACCCCCAGGACCAGCTGCTCCCCATCGCTATCCAGGTAATGTCCAGTCACCCCACGGAGCATCTTAAAGGAATTAAAAAGAAACAACTATGGTCCGGTGTCGCCAGTAGATCAAAATGTGATTGTTCTCAGCAAGAGAAACCAAGTAATCCTGTAGATATGAGCCCTGTTAGTGGCTAACAAAAATACGTGATGTTATAGCGAGCTTCCAAACCTACTTATGGTTCTTCGTCAGGCTGTGGAATAGATCCGAAGATAAATATATATATGTATATATATATACACATCTATATATATATATATATATATATATAAAGATGAAAGCTCTCACTGACTCACTGACTGACTCACCACTAATTCTCCAACTTCCCGATGTCGTTGAAACATGAACTTTGGCACGAGCATTGATTATGTCCAAAATAGGAAAAGTAAAGCGGTCCCAACTCGATTATTCAATTCTAGAGCAAAAGAATTAGCGTCCAAATTTTACGTACGAAATCTAATTCTCTCACTTCCTGATGTCATTTTATATGAAGGAAACGTCGCATGGTTACCTCCACGTGGTGTTTCCTGGGTAACGCAAAGAACTATGCAAAATGGTGAACATATGTTTTTCCTCAGTATCTCTAAAGTAACCACGACTTCATACGATTTTCTGTGTGAACACCAGATAAACACCAGTACCAAATCAACTCGGGTGAAGCCGGGTATATCAGCTAGTGTATATATATAAAGATGAAAGCTCTCACTGACTCACTCACTGACTCGCCACTAATTCTCCAACTTCCCGATGTCATAGAAACTTGAAATTTGGCACGAGCATAGATTATGTCATAAATAGGAAAAGGTAATGGGTCCCAACTCGATTATTCAATTCTAAGCGCAAAAGAATTAGTGTCCAAATTTTATGTATGTAATCTAATTCTGCAACTTTCCGGTGTCATAGAAACGTGAAATTTGGCACGCGCATTGATTATGTCATAAATAGGAAAAGCTAATGGGTCCCAACTCGATTATTCAATTCTAGCACAAAAGAATTAGCTTCCAAATTTTACGTACGGAATCTAATTCTCTCACTTCCTGATGTCATCTATATATATATAAAAAGGAATGTCTTTCTGCCTGTCTGTCCTTTTTGCGCTACTACACCATTCATCCGATCGCCATGAAATTTTGGGAAGTTGTTGAGTACACTCCTGGGAAGAATACTGGCATAGTACAACTATCCTACGATAGGTGGCGTGCGTACGAGCATCGTCAACAGTTATGCCCCCCAGACGAAGATCGTTTGATTTCCATCTCAAGCACAAAAGCAAAAGGCATTACGAGCAACGGGAGGCGTGTTCAACTACAAAATGATGCATCCGCCAAACGTCGCATGGTTACCTCCACGTGGTGTTTCCTGGATAATGCAAAGAACCATACAAAATGGTGAACATATTTTTTCCTCGGTATCTCTAAAGTAACCACGTCTTCATAAGATTTCCTGTGTGAACACCAGATAAACACCAATGCCAAATTAACTCGGGCGAAGCCGGGTATATCAGCTAGTGTTATATATACACACACACACACATACATAAGGCACAGACATGATGTGATTAATTTTCACCTAAAGCAATAGCAAAACAGAATGAGCAGAGAAGTAAATAATCAGTCAACTGATTAGGGATGTGAAAGTTTTATGGTCTAAATCATTGTGGGGCAGAGTGTTAACGCAACACAAATGCAGTCCTAAGCTCTTGCTCACGACCTGAAGGTTACGGGTTCAATCCCCACATGGTTCAGGTAGCCGGATCAAGCTTGACTCAGCCTTCCCTCCTTCTTAGGTTGGAAAAATAAGTACTCAAGTTCCTAGGGTAAAACGATGACTGGGGATTCCTTGGGATAGTAGAATACTATGAGGGAAGGCAATGCCAAACCACCCCACAAAAACAGTCTGCCAAGAAAACATCACAATGTGATGTCACCTGAGGAGTCAGTCATGATGCGGTGCTTGCACCAGGGGACTTTACCTTTACCTAAATTGGTGTTAGGGGGTCACCAGGCCTGTGTGTTATCTCTGCTGTACATTTCTCACAATCTCCAGTGATGCGTTAATCCACTTCCAATGCTGATTTTGTTCTTGAGAGCATCAAGCTCGCTATAACATCATGTTATAAACTTGTCCTCCCAAACTTTTCTATGACGTTGAGATTTGAAGTTGCCTTTCAATATACTAATTTTCATATGTTGCATGTTGTGTCTGTAACTAGAAAACTGCTTGCCTTGCTTTCAGTTTTTGTCCTGTTTCTCTCGATGTTTCTCTGTTTCTTTATGTTGGAGAAACAGGACAAAAACTGAAAGCAATGATGAGGTGTCACCACCACACAATTAAACAGAGAAAGACAGAATTACCTGCGGCCGAGCATCGTTCTAATCACGGACACAACACAAAGCACATGAAAGTTAGTAGATACAAATCCCAACGCCATAGAAGAATTTGGGAGTACAAGTTTATAACCATCTTTAAAGGCCCGTTTAAACCCAATGATTCTCACTCAAATTTTGCTCAAAGCCTTCTTTTGAGCGAGAATCGTTGGGTCTAAACCAGCGGCCATCGTGCAGCAAGCTGAAAAGACAATGATGAGTCTTATCAGTGCCCCGTGCTGAGTTCTCAGCGGGATACAGCTAATACTATTGTTTCAGCTGGTCTCCTGCTCAGAGAACACAGCAGAAGTATGCAGAAGACAGCGCTCCAGCTGCCTTCTGTATAGCCCACACGGAGCGCTCAGCTGTATAGCAGCTGAGCGCTCTGAGAACACAACAGCGGTATACAGAAGACAGCGCTCCAGCTGTTTTCTGCATACTCCACTCGGAGTGCTCAGCTGTATACCAGGTGAGCGCTCTGAGAAGACAACAGCTGTATGCAGAAGACAGCATTCCAGCTTATCTTCTGCTTACAGCGTGAACCTTCATTCACATATTTATGCAAAGTGAATGCTCAAGACTGTCACTCAAACTGAGCGAATTTTGAGCAATCATCTTGCCGTGTAAATGCACACAACGATTATCGCTCGAAAGATGTCTTTGGAATGAATTTTGAGCGATAATCGTTGTATCTATATGGTCCTCAAGGCTCTCAAGACTGGAATGAATATCAGAAAAGGATTCATGCATCACTGGAGATTATTAGAAATCTATAGCAGAGATAACATGCTGCCCTCCTGACACCACAAACGCCCATTTACACAGATATCTTTCAAAAGATTGAAAAATCATTGATCGTTTTGCTTAAAAATTTATTAGCTTTATTTGCATGCAAATGAGCTTCTGGGAGCTGTTACAGAACTCAGCAGGAGGTCTGAGCTCTGTAATTAGCCCCATTGTTCAGCCAAGGGGTTCCCCTGGGGAATTCAGTACCATGAACAGTAGACATAGCCTGCTGGGTCCTGCTTATCAGCTGTTCTGCCAGTGGGGCTCACATGTTGTCAGCTGTAATCAGCTCTCCCTGGGCAAAACACAGCGTGCAGTCTTTCTTATCAGCTGTTCTGCTGAAGGATGGTTTTCAAGCAGAACTGAAAACTGTCATTCGGCCGAACAGTAAAAGATGGGCACATTTAGACACAATGACTATCACTCAAAAGATGGCTTTTGAGAGAATTTTGAGCAATAATCATTGCATCTAATGGGCCTTAACAGCAATTTAGAGACCATAAAACTTTCACATCCCTTATCAATAGACTAATTATTTACTCCTCTGCTCATCCTGTTCTAGAATTGTTTTAAGTGCAAATTAATCACACCATGTCTGTGCCTTTTCATATGTAGGTGTGTTTCATATATATGATATATGCCTCTTCGGATCTGATTTATAAGCCTGAGGAAGAGCCCTAAGTAGGTCTGGTAGCTCGCTATAACATCTGGTCTTTTGTTAGTCATTAAAAAGCGTCAGATCTACAAGATGACTTGGCTTCTCGTGCTGATAACAATCACATTCTTTTACTTAGTCACCTTGCACTCTACATCCTTATGACAAGCACCCAGACTACAGCGTCCATGCCTATTATGACCATGAATGTCTGGTTCATACGGCCTGTTTTCCTACCCTGAGGTATTAGAGGGGGTTCCCATTCAGATCTCAGCGAGAGGACGTCTCTCACTCCTGAGGACTCGGCGTTACATGACAGACCATTGCCTCCACTGAGAACTGTGTGATACTTTATCCTGTGGGGGTGCTGCAAGGGAATTAAACGCTTACTACAGATTCACCACAGATTACAACAGATCACCAGAGATCCAAGCCGTAAAAAACTAAGTAACTCTAGTCATGGTGTAATATCTCCTACAGTTTTATGTCTACAGCTCGTGTGCAGATCTATGTGTCTCCATGGTTACAGACTACAAACAAACACTGTGTAGTCAGATCCTGCAGTCATGTGTTACATCATCAACATGTTATTCTACCGAATGTATTGAGAGACACATTCATAGTAGCTGCAGACACAAAAAGGGAGGAGAGTTTTAAGAATATTAGTAGCCCTTCCATGGGGAGGAGATAAGTGATAGACACACTGATGCCGCTTATTGCAAGGAAACAAAGAATCTGGTACTACAGATATAAGATCCTCGGTGCACAGTGACTCGAGCAGCAGAAGTGAGTGCAGCTCTGGGGTATAATACAGGATGTAACTCAGGGTCAGTACAGGATAAGTAATGTATGTACACAGTGACTCCACCAGCAGAATAGCGAGTGCAGCTCTGCAGTATAATACAGGATGTAACTCAGGAGCAGTACAGGATAAGTAATGTATGTACACAGTGACTCCACCAGCAGAATAGTGAGTGCAGCTTCTGGAGTTGGGTGTGTGCTGGTTAAGCTCTGCAACTTCCAGGGTGTGGTCAGAGAAGGAGGTTTTGCTGAGCTTGGATCCCAGAGAAGGTGCACTTTTCTGGGCTTTGTTGGATATGGAGTCCCGCACCTCCTCTCCCCGGGGCCACTCGGGGGGAGGGAGGGAAGTGAAGGCATTGCTGGCATCAGCAATGCCGAAAGAAAGTTTGCCACTGGTGCCGGAGAAGCCAGCAGCACGCAGGAAAACAGGAGCTTCTGCTGGAGGTAAGAAGAGACTTGGACCTGGTCGTGGCTGCAGCAGTGTGGCACCATTTGTCAGTTACTGAATTCAACCCGGGTCCCTGTGAAGTTTTGGGACTTGGCTTGGCGCTGCTTTCACGGGAGACTGTATGTAAGGGGTAACTTGAAGAGCAGGCCTCTGATTGACAGGGGTTGCCCCCGTCAGGAGTGCAGCGATGTGCTGGAAAGCATGGAGCATTTCCTGCTTCAGTGCCCCTTTAATACAGAGGTATACCAACGGGTAGGGGTCTCCATAGGCTGGCGTCAGCTGGCACACCTCTCCTATGCGGAGTGGGCTTATGGAGCCTTCAGAGGTCTTGGTGGCAGGGACCGCTGCACTTTATTCCTAGTTAGCCTAGTGGTCAGGTTCCACATGTGGAGTGCACGGTGTTTAATCTCGACGGAGCTGAAAGTCCTCCCCGTGGATACGGTATGTAGGAACATCCTGGGTGACCTGGTGAAGGTGCGTTCTTTGGAGTATGAGAGGCTGGGCACATCTAAGGCTTCTCTCCTATGGAGAGGGCTTGTATTTCGTTAGGGACAGTGTTTTCTTAATTTTCTAGGGGAAGAGTAGGGAGAGAGAAGGGACAGGATAGGGAGAGAGGAGGGATAGGGCAGGGACAGGTTTCCATGAAGGGTCAGACTGAGGGGCAGACTAAGGACAGTCTAGGGCAAATTAGGGAGAGAATAGGGAGAAAATGTAAGGGATAGTACATTGTGATGTCTGTGCCCGGCTTATCACCTCCAATCCTGGTGGGGGGCTGTGAGTGCACCATGAAGCTTTTTGTTTTGATTTGGGCAAAATGAAATGAAGTAGGGCTGCAGGAGAGCCGACCTTAGGCTTTCGGGTTATGTATATAGTATATATTATGTATGTTGATATTGGAGTGTATTATGGTTTTGTATATATTGTATATTGTATATATTCACGTTTTGGGTGGTAGGTAGGTTGGGTGGGGGAGTTGGGGGGAGAGGGATTCACGCCTTGAGCCGTAGCCTGGCACGTCTCGAACATTGAACTCCGGGCACGGACTGGTGGAGCGGGCATGGCCCCCAGGCTGCGGCGGGCACTGTGTGGTATTTATTAAAAAAAACAAAAAACCCTGGTGTGGCTTGGCACGTCCTGAACTAAGAACTCTGGGCACGGACTGATGGAGCAGGCTTGGCCCCCAAGCTGCACTGGGGACCCAAAAAAAAAAAATTTTTTTAGTTCGTTTTTATGCCAGTTGGCTCGGTCTTTCTGTTTGAATTTGCTTATTTATGTTGCTATTTCAGTTATTTCTGCTGTTTATGTTCTTGCTTCCATTTGTTCTGTGTGGGTGCAGTGCGGCACGGCTGGACCTGGAGTTATAGTTTACAGGGTTTATGTAGTTATAGTTTCCTTAGTTTTATATTTTAGGTATATACCTGTATATTGTGTTATATGCTGAGTGTGTATGTGTGTGGGTGTGTACGGCGGGGGAAGCCCGGATATGGACATTTACTTTGTTTATGGATCACGGACTGTGGGGGAAGGGCCTTATATTGCTTTATATGGTTATTCTGATTGTTACAGTTTGTCTTTGTTGTGTTTTTTACTTTTATAATAAAAGATCTACAGGATGTAACTCAGGAGCAGTACAGGATAAGTAATGTATGTACACAGTGACTCCAGCAGCAGAATAGTGAGTGCAGCTCTGGGGTATAATACAGGATGTAACTCAGGAGCAGTACAGGATAAGTAATGTATGTACACAGTGACTCCACCAGCAGAATAGTGAGTGCAGCTCTGCAGTATAATACAGGATGGAACTCAGGAGCAGTACAGGATAAGTAATGTATGTACACAGTGACTCCACCAGCAGAATAGTGAGTGCAGCTCTGGGGTATAATACAGCATGTAACTCAGGATCAGTACAGGATAAGTAATGTATGTACACAGTGACTCCACCAGCAGAATAGTGAGTGCAGCTCTGGAGTATAATACAGGATGTAACTCAGGATCAGTACAGGATAAGTAATGTATGTACACAGTGACTCCACCAGTAGAATAGTGAGTGCAGCTCTGGAGTATAATACAGGATGTAACTCAGGATCAGTACAGGATAAGTAATGTATGTACACAGTGACTCCACCAGCAGAATAGTGAGTGCAGCTCTGCAGTATAATACAGGATGTAACTCAGGATCAGTACAGGATATGTAATGTATGTACACAGTGACTCCACCAGCAGAATAGTGAGTGCAGCTCTGGGGTATAATACAGGATGTAACTCAGGGTCAGTACAGGATAAGTAATGTATGTACACAGTGACTCCACCAGCAGAATAGCGAGTGCAGCTCTGCAGTATAATACAGGATGTAACTCAGGAGCAGTACAGGATAAGTAATGTATGTACACGGTGACTCCACCAGCAGAATAGTGAGTGCAGCTCTGCAGTATAATACAGGATGTAACTCAGGATCAGTACAGGATATGTAATGTATGTACACGGTGACTCCACCAGCAGAATAGTGAGTGCAGCTCTGCAGTATAATACAGGATGTAACTCAGGATCAGTACAGGATAAGTAATGTATGTACACAGTGACTCCACCAGCATAATAGTGAGTGCAGCTCTGGAGTATAATACAGGATGTAACTCAGGAGCAGTACAGGGTAAGTAATGTATGTACACGGTGACTCCACCAGCAGAATAGTGAGTGCAGCTCTGCAGTATAATACAGGATGTAACTCAGGATCAGTACAGGATAAGTAATGTATGTACACAGTGACTCCACCAGCAGAATAGTGAGTGCAGCTCTGGGGTATAATACAGGATGTAACTCAGGAGTAGTACAGGATAAGTAATGTATGTACACAGTGACTCTACCAGCAGAATAGTGAGTGCAGCTCTGAAGTATAATACAGGATGTAACTCAGGATCAGTACAGGATAAGTAATGTATGTACACAGTGACTCCACCAGCAGAATAGTGAGTGCAGCTCTGGGGTATAATACAGGATGAGTAATGTATGTACACAGTGACTCCACCAGTAGAATAGTGAGTGCAGCTCTGGGGTATAATACAGGATGTAACTCAGGATCAGTACAGGATAAGTAATGTATGTACACCGTGACTCCACCAGCAGAATAGTGAGTGCAGCTCTGGGGTATAATACAGGATTTAACTCAGGAGCAGTACAGGATAAGTAATGTATGTACGCAGTGACTCCACCAGTAGAATAGTGAGTGCAGCTTCTGGAGTTGGGTGTGTGCTGGTTAAGCTCTGCAACTTCCAGGGTGTGGTCAGAGAAGGAGGTTTTGCTGAGTTTGGATCCCAGAGAAGGTACACTTTTCTGGGCTTTGTTGGACATGGAGTACCGCACCTCCTCCCCCCGGGGCCACTTGGGGGGAGGGAGGGAAGTGATGGCAATGGCGGCATCAGAGTCTTCCGAAAAAACTTTGCCACGGGTGCCAGAAAAGCCAGCAGTCCGCAAGAAGACAGGAGCTGCTGGAGGTAAGAAGAGACTGGGTCCGGGCCGTGGCTGCATCAGCGTGGCTCCGTTTGTCAGCACGGCAGCTTCTGACAGCACCGGGAGTGAGATGGTTACGCGCAGCCAGACCCGCAGGAGAGCAGGTGAGCCGCAGATACCGGTAAGCACGGGAATGTGGAGTGACAAAAAGAAGGAGGAATCTGTGATTGAGCTGGCCTCCAGGCTGGCTAAAAACATCACCGACTACAACTTTGCAGGGAAAATGTTGGTGGTACAAAAAGGGAAGCTCCGTGACGCCAAAATGTTACTGGAGCAAAAAGCTTCTAAAGACAAACAGGCAGAAGCCAGGTCAGCGATAAATAAGTGCAAAGACTGCATAAAGATGTGGGAAGCGGTGAGGGCAAAGATCCTGGAGGAGAGCGGGCCCTTTAGGGAAAAAATTCTGAACGACGACCGCTTTGCTAAGATGGCGGCAAGGTGCAGTGACCATGAGTCAAGTGATGGTGAAGCCTCAGATGAAGAGTTTGAGGATGTGCAGGAGTCCCTGGAGCAGCCTGTGTGCTCTCAAGACTTGGCACCAACGCCCAGAGGCACTACAAGTCCCAGAGACAAGCTACCTGAAGAGATTGCGCTGCCTTCCACCTCAGGGGAATCTGAGGTGGAGGAAAGAACAGGGAGATTGCAGCTACAGAAGACCCCGCAGCCGGAAGCCTCTGTACATATGGAGGGCTTCATGTTTGGCGACGAGTTGCCAGAGCAGGACACAAAGATAAAGAGAAAGAAAAAGAAACCGGAGAAGCTGCAGGAAAAGCTTGTGTTCGTTCCTGGGAGCTCTGGTCTGGCTGCAAAGTCGGATCAGAGTTCTGACCCCAAAAACCCCCCTGGCTCGGGCTCTGTGGTGGGCCTGGAGCGGGAAGTTGGGGAGAAAAGGGCCCAGCTGGTCAGACCCCCTGTCCCTGTGTTAGTTGGTAACAGGAGCAAGGAGGTCAGTAAGAAAGGCGCAGTAAAGGCCAGTACAGATGCAGGTCGCGGTAACAGCAAGGAGGGTGGCAGCGGTGCCACTAATGCAGCAAGTGCTGCCTGTGATGCGGAGGGGGCTGCGGACCTAAAATCAGGGGTCTCCCATAATCTGGGAGTAAGTCAGGCTGGATCCCGCGCCTCCAGTGATGCGGAGGCAAAAAAGAAAAAAGGAAAAAGGAAAAACACAAGCAAAAGTCCGGAGGCTTTACCATCTACCTCCGGAGAGGCCAGGACCCATGGACCACATGATCCGAGGATAAAAGTGGTAGATCCGGGTATGGATGTGCGAGAGCGTGTGGTGGATGTGAGGGACAACGCCGAGAGTAAACAATTCTCTGCAGGTTCTGGGCCTTCGGGCACCTTGGGCCCCCCTGGCAGCCGGGGATCTGGGGGCCCAGGGGATAAGGTGGATAGGCCAGGGGGGTCACAGGTTCCAGTCGCCCCTCCAGCGGAGTTATGCCAGTGTCGCCGCTGGAGGGGAGGGGTCCTCCTTGTCTCCAGGCTCTAGGGAGGGCGCTTTGCAACAGCGTCTCCTGGAGGCTTTACGGAAGGGGGAGAGTACAATCACAGTTGGAGGAAGAGAGGTGGATCTATCTCTCTGGAAAGAGAGACATGGCTTGGGTGCCTTCCGAGAGCAAAGGGGGGAGACCGTATGGTCCCTACCGACACCCGGGCAGGACGCAGGTCGTAGGAATGTGGTCCGTCTTCGTTGGAGAGGCAATGATACATGCCCCCCGAGGGCAAGGGTAGTGGAGCTTCTGCTGAAGATGGGCTTCAGGGCAGTTGACATCTTTGCCCTGATCCATCCTTACGGCACGTCTGAGTTTAACATCAGCTTCGTTCGCCCAGAGGGCTTAGAAATCTTCTGGGGGAATTACGAGCTGGTGAAAAACGAGCCCGGCTGGCGAGACTTTGCCATCCAGGTGGTGTCTCGCCAGAACGGTATCAAGAAGGTGACCGTTTTGACTCGTAACGAGTCACTTTCTTGCTTTGACATCATGACGTGGCTCAGTAGGTACGGAGAGGTGACGGAGATGCCCCAAAAGAACAGGGATGAGCACGGCATATGGTCTGGGGCCTGGACGTTCATGGTCCAGCTGAAACGTTCAGGTAACTCAGTGGCACACATACCTTCTGCAGCCTTCCTCGGCAGGGATCGTATCTTGGCCTTTTACCAGGGGCAGCCGAAGCTCTGCCACAGGTGCGGCAACCCCTCACACTTGAGCGCCGCTTGTAAGACCTTGAAGTGCGCTCTGTGTGGGGGTCTGGGTCATCTAGCCGCCTCCTGTGCGGAGATTAGGTGTAACCTGTGTGGTGACCTCGGTCACCCATTTAGTCGCTGTCCGCGCTCCTTTGCCAATGCGGTCTCAGCACCTACGGATGGGGGTCATGATGTGGCCTCCGGGGGTGAGGGGGCCAGCAGAGGTGGAGGAGCTCAGGAGCCAGGGAAGAACCGGCAAAAGACGCCTGCGGAGCAGAGGCGTCAGGAGAAACGCAGACGGAGCAGGGAGCTGACAGAAGCACCCACAGCAGGTGGGTCGATGGTGGCCCCTGTTCCAGAGGCAAATCTCGCGGCTGAGGCTTTGAGGGACAGCGATTTAGATGAGGAGGACAGGAGGATCCAGAGGGAGGAGACCAACTCTGCAGATTCCTCTCACTGCGAAAGTGTGGATGAGGCTAGAGGTGGCTAGAGAAACGGCGTAAGCTAGGTGCCACGAGGAGGAAACGAAGGGGGGATTCAAGATCTTCTCCCACCCCAGGCCAAGTACTGGAAGGAAAAGCCTGCTCACCTCCAGTTGGACTCTCCAATAGGTTCCGAGCCCTCCGAGACATCTCTTCCTCCTCTTCTGAGGGGGAGGCGGAGGGCAAGGTTCCTAGGGCAAAGGAAGGGTCAACAGGGGGCGCTGAGTCTCCACCTCATGAAGGCATAGTTCCTTCCGGGGTGGAGGCTACTCTGGAACCTGGAAACAAGGACGACGGGGTCAGGGGATCCCCTGCTATGGACACATCTGTGTCCAAAAAAAGAGGCAAGGGGCTTTCCTCTGACCCCGAGGAAGCGGGTGTGAGGAAGAAAGCCGTCTAATTTAATCACTCATGATGGCGGCACCCACTCCGCTGACTCTGGCATCAATTAACGTTGCCAGCATTAAGTCCGATACGGCTAGATTTGCGGCCTTTGATTTTCTCGGCCGCGTTGAAGCCGACGTTTTATTCTTGCAGGAGACCAGGCTGTCTGATTTGGCAGCCATACATAAGGCAAAAAGGGAGTGGAGGTCAGGCCCTTCCTACTGGTCTCTTGCGGCCGAGCCGTATAGCGGAGTGGCGGTACTTTTTACCGCAGCGGTTGAATGCCGACGAGTTATTGAATTAGAAATGGGAAGGTGCCTGATCTTAGATGTCCTCATGAAGGGACAAGAATTAAGACTTGTCAACATCTATGGTCCCCAGTCAAAAAAGGACAGGAAGAGTCTCTTTATGAGGATCAAGCCCTACCTTTTTACCAGCCGCCAAGTTGTCTTTGGAGGTGACTTTAATGCAGTCACAAGAGCCCGCGATAGGGGAGGCTCTGGAGACAGGCGGTTGACTTTTGACAGCGTCGCACTTAATAGTATAGCTAGCGAGGCTCGCCTGGTGGATGTCCACATCCGGCACACCCCAGGCCACGAGGGGTTCACCTATTATAGAGGTCAGAGCAGGTCTAGAATAGACAGGTTTTATTTGAAGGAGGAAGCCATCTCTTCACCAGTGTCCGTTGTTGAGGTGGAATTCTCCGATCACTGTCTAATATTGTTTTCTCTGAATGTTGCAGAGACCCCCCGGATGGGCAGAGGTTTTTGGAGACTGAATTCATCACTCCTGGAGGAAGCAGAGATAAGACAGTCCTTTGAGGATTTTCTGCAGAGCCAGGTACCATTACTGGATCTCTGTAGCAGTAAGTCAGAGTGGTGGGAGATGTTCAAGAGGAGGGCGGCAAGGTTCTTCCGAGAGCTCTCCAACCTCAGATGCCTGGACAGGTACCGCCTGTACAACGGCCTGAGGAGGAAACTCGAACATCTCGTTTCGACTGGAGGTAGCCGCGAGGAGATCTCCAGAGTGAAATCTTTGCTCAAGAAGTGCCAGTACGATAGACACGCATCCTTGGTTTTTGAGAGGGATTTCGGGAAGTACCGCTCGCCCGACCCTTACAGAAACTGTAGGATGTCAGTGAATAGTAAAGTGGTCACTGGACTGATCGATAGTACAGGATCCCTGAATCGATCCAGATCAGGGATTCTGGAAGTCGTCAGATCCTACTACTCGCAACTCTTGGGAAAGAGGGATCTAGATTCGGAAGTGATGTCGGCTTTCCTGGCTGAAACTGTCCCTGAGCCGGGGGTAGACACCTCTCTTGATGTTTTGACAGGAGAGATCAGAATAGAGGAAGTTAAACTGGCGATTGATGGGCTCCGGCTCAAAAAATCGCCAGGACCGGATGGACTAACATCCGAGTATTATAAGACCTTCAAGGACCTCTTGAGTCCCCTCTTGACGGAGGTATTAAATGAGTGTCTTTCCTCGGGCACTCTGCCAAAGTCAATGAGGAGGTCAGCTTTGATCCTTCTGTCAAAGGGTAAAGACTCGAGCCGTATTGAGAACTGGCGTCCCATAGCACTTCTCAATACGGACAGGAAGGTTCTGGCAAAAGTGCTGTTTAATCGGTTGGTCAAGTTTGCACCCCGGCTCCTCTCGGGGGCCCAGCATTGCTCTGTTCCAGGCCGTAGCACCTTTAGCGCTGTTCTTGGTGTCCGGGAGGCAGTGGAGCAGGGTAGGGCTGGTCACTGGGAGGGGTACTTGCTGTCCTTGGATCAGGCCAAAGCGTTTGATCGGGTTAATCACGAGTACCTCTGGTCAGTCCTTCTGAGATACGGCCTGCCAGTGGGGTTTGTTGATTGTCTGCGAACATTGTATGCAGGGGCTGAGACTTTCCCGCTGGTGAACGGTTGGCTTGGCCGCCCTTTTGAGGTGGGTTCCGGTGTCCGTCAGGGCTGTCCTCTAAGTCCCCTGTTGTATGTGTTTGCGATAGATCCCTTTCTTAGGAGGGTTGATCGTGGACCTATAGCGGGGGTCGGGATGGACCGGGCGGTGCCGGAGGCTACCCTGAGGGCAGTGGCATACGCCGATGATGTCACGCTCTTCGTATCCTCAAGGGAGGAGGCGGAGTTTGTGGTGTCGGAGGTGGATGCCTACTCAGAGGCATCCGGGTCCAGAGTCAACTGGGATAAGTGCGAAAGTCTCTGGTTAGGAAGGGGGGATCCTACGTTTGATCTCCCGGACACTCTTCCGGTGCCCCAGACTTCAGCAAAAGTTCTTGGCATCAAATTTGGCCAGGGGGATTACCCCATGCAAAATTGGGTAGACAGGCTGGATGGTGCCACTCAGAAGGTAAACCAGTGGAAGGGTTGGTCTTTGACCCTTCGGGAAAGAGTTAGCCTGATCAAAACATACCTGCTCCCTTTATTCATCTACCTGGGCAGCGTATGCATTTTGCCAGAACCTCTCTGGACTCGGGTCTACAACCTGTTCTTCCTAATGTTGTGGGGGAACAGGTTGAACCTGATCAGGAGAGATGTTACATACCGCACGAGGAGACTAGGGGGGTTATCTATGGTCAACCCCGTGGTGTTTCTTGTAGACACCTTTTTTAAGATCAACATAGGCAACCTCTGGCAAGAAAGGGCTCCTCTGTGGGTCTACTCCTGCCGGGGATGGTTTCGGCCCTTCTTCCAGGAATGGGAGACAGGAGGGCGAGTGAAGGACCTTCGCACGCAGCATGGATATCTCCCGGCTTACGCTACCTTGGTTCTGAAGGTGAAACGCCGGTGGGGTCTGGGGATGTGGGAGATCAGGACTCTGACGAGGAGGCTCCTCGACGAAAGAGTCCTGTTGACCCGTTTCCAGAAGCCCCTGGCGCTCAAGGACTGCCCAAGTCGGGACCTGGAGGGAGGGTTACGTTTACTGAATTCAACCCGGGTCCCCGTGAAGTTTTGGGACTTGGCTTGGCGCTGCTTTCACGGGAGACTGTATGTAAGGGGTAACTTGAAGAGCAGGCCTCTGATTGACAGGGGTTGCCCCCGTCAGGAGTGCAGCGATGTGCTGGAAAGCATGGAGCATTTCCTGCTTCAGTGCCCCTTTAATACAGAGGTATACCAACGGGTAGGGGTCTCCATAGGCTGGCGTCAGCTGGCACACCTCTCCTATGCGGAGTGGGCTTATGGAGCGTTCAGAGGCCTTGGTGGCAGGGACCGCTGCACTTTATTTCTAGTTAGCCTAGTGGTCAGGTTCCACATCTGGAGTGCACGGTGTTTAATCTCGACGGAACTGAAAGTCCTCCCCGTGGATACGGTATGTAGGAACATCCTGGGTGACCTGGTGAAGGTGCGTTCTTTGGAGTATGAGAGGCTGGGCACATCTAAGGCTTCTCTCCTATGGAGAGGGCTTGTATTTCGTTAGGGACAGTGTTTTCTTAATTTTCTAGGGGAAGAGTAGGGAGAGAATAGGGACAGGATAGGGAGAGAGGAGGGATAGGGCAGGGACAGGTTTCCATGAAGGGTCAGACTGAGGGGCAGACTAAGGACAGTCTAGGGCAAATTAGGGAGAGAATAGGGAGACCTGTTTTTAAATTCAAGGGATAGTACATTGTGATGTCTGTGCCCGGCTTATCACCTCCAATCCTGGTGGGGGGCTGTGAGTGCACCATGAAGCTTTTTGTTTTGATTTGGGCAAAATGAAATGAAGTAGGGCTGCAGGAGAGCCGACCTTAGGCTTTCGGGTTATGTATATAGTATATATTATGTATGTTGATATTGGAGTGTATTATGGTTTTGTATATATTGTATATATTCACGTTTTGGGTGGTAGTTAGGTTGGGTGGGGGAGTTGGGGGGAGTGGGATTCACGCCTTGAGCCGTAGCCTGGCACGTCTCGAACATTGAACTCTGGGCACGGACTGGTGGAGCGGGCATGGCCCCCAGGCTGCGGCGGGCACTGTGTGGTATTTATTAAAAAAAACAAAACAAAAAAAACAAAAAAAAACAAAAAAAAAACCCTGGTGTGGCTTGGCACGTCCTGAACTAAGAACTCTGGGCACGGACTGATGGAGCAGGCTGGCCCCCAAGCTGCACTGGGGACCCAAAAAAAAAAAAAAAAAAAAAAAAAAAATTTTTTAGTTAGTTTTATGCCAGTTGGCTCAGTCTTTCTGTTTGAATTTGCTTATTTATGTTGCTATTTCAGTTATTTCTGCTGTTTATGTTATTGCTTACATTTGTTCTGTGTGGGTGCAGTGCGGCACGGCTGGACCTGGAGTTATAGTTTACAGGGTTTATGTAGTTATAGTTTCCTTAGTTTTATATTGTAGGTATATAGTTGTATATTGTGTTATGGTTGTATATTGTGTTATATGTTGAGTGTGTATGTGTGTGGGTGTGTACGGCGGGGACGAAACCCGGATATGGACATTTACTTTGTTTATGGATCACGGACTGTGGGGGAAGGGCCTTATATTGCTTTATATGGTTATTCTTATTGTTACAGTTTGTCTTTGTTGTGTTTTTTACTTTTATAATAAAAGATCTACAGGATTTAACTCAGGAGCAGTACAGGATAAGTAATGTATGTATACAGTGACTCCACCAGCAGAATAGTGAGTGCAGCTCTGGAGTATAATACAGGATGTAACTCAGGGTCAGTACAGGATAAGTAATGTATGTACACAGTGACTCCACCAGCAGAATAGTGAGTGCAGCTCTGGAGTATAATACAGGATATAACTCAGGATCAGTACAGGATAAGTAATGTATGTACACAGTGACTCCACCAGCAGAATAGTGAGTGCAGCTCTGGAGTATAATACAGGATGTAACTCAGGGTCAGTACAGGATAAGTAATGTATGTATACAGTGACTCCACCAGTAAAATAGTGAGTGTAGCTCTGGGGTATAATACCGGATGTAACTCAGGGTCATTGCAGGATATGTAATGTATGTACACAGTGACTCCACCAGCAGAATAGTGAGTGCAGCTCTGGAGTATAATACAGGATGTAACTCAGGATCAGTACAGGATAAGTAATGTATGTACACAGTGACTCCACCAGCAGAATAGTGAGTGCAGCTCTGGGGTATAATACTGGATGTAACTCAGGGTCAGTACAGGATAAGTAATGTATGTACACAGTGACTCCACCAGCGGAATAGTGAGTGCAGCTCTGCAGTATAATACAGGATGTAACTCAGGATCAGTACAGGATAAGTAATGTATGTACACAGTGACTCCACCAGCAGAATAGTGAGTACAGCTCTGGAGTATAATACAGGATGTAACTCAGGATCAGTACAGGATAAGTAATGTATGTACACAGTGACCCCACCAGCAGAATAGTGAGTGCAGCTCTGGAGTATAATACAGGATGTAACTCAGGGTCAGTACAGGATAAGTAATGTATGTACACAGTGACTCCACCAGTAAAATAGTGAGTGTAGCTCTGGGGTATAATACCGGATGTAACTCAGGGTCATTGCAGGATATGTAATGTATGTACACAGTGACTCCACCAGCAGAATAGTGAGTGCAGCTCTGGAGTATAATACAGGATGTAACTCAGGATCAGTACAGGATAAGTAATGTATGTACACCGTGACTCCACCAGCAGAATAGTGAGTGCAGCTCTGGGGTATAATACAGGATTTAACTCAGGAGCAGTACAGGATAAGTAATGTATGTACGCAGTGACTCCACCAGTAGAATAGTGAGTGCAGCTCTGGGGTATAATACCGGATGTAACTCAGCGTCAGTACAGGATAAGTAATGTATGTACACAGTGACTCCACCAGCAGAATAGTGAGTGCAGCTCTGGAGGATAATACAGGATGTAACTCAGGGTCAGTACAGGATAAGTAATGTATGTACACAGTGACTCCACCAGCAGAATAGTGAGTGCAGCTCTGGAGTATAATACAGGATTTAACTCAGGATCAGTACAGGATAAGTAATGTATGTACACAGTGACTCCACCAGTAGAATAGTGAGTGCAGCTCTGGAGTATAATACAGGATGTAACTGAGGAGCAGTACAGGATAAGTAATGTATGTACACAGTGACTCCACCAGCAGAATAGTGAGTGCAGCTCTGGAGTATAATACAGGATGTAACTGAGGGTCAGTACAGGGTAACTAACCCATGGACACATTGACACCACCTGCAGAATTACGAGTTCAGCTCTGGTATACACATTTTTTAATACTGACTTTAACACCTTTATTAAGATTCTCTGGATGTCTCATCTGCTTCCTTTATAGTTGGGTCAGACTTCAGGAGAACAGACACCGATCTTCCTGCCCAGTGACTCTGAGTGGGACTGGACTTTGGCCAAGATCTGGGTGCGAAGTGCTGAGTTCCAGGTTCATCAGACCGTCTATCACCTGCTCCACACCCATCTCTTTGCTGAAGTGTTTAACGTTGCGACCCACCGGCAGCTGCCTCGTAACCACCCAGTGTACAAGGTGAGGAGCAAGGCGTCCACCCCATGGTTGGGTCTCAGCCTAAACAGGACTTGTAGCAGAGCTGAATAGTCTTTACTTATTGACTCATACTTTGACCCCCGTCATATATGGCTCTATCCAATACGCAATCTCTGGTCTGGATCTGTAAAGTTTGATGGCTGTTGGGCATGACACATGGCACCTACTGAAAACCAGGCCTGATAGACTGGTAAGGTGCCCACTCAGCCGATACAACCATCTGTGTCCATCCTTCCTCATAATCCTCCTCTGTGTGGGGGAATGATCATCGTTAACCAATGGAGCCCTCTGGTAATGGCGGACGTGTGTCAGACGCTCGGCTCTGGTTTATTGTGTATTGTACTACAATCTCTGCTCAACCGACAACCAGATTCATTCTTCATTCTCATTATTTCTCCAGCTCCTCATCCCTCATCTGCGCTACACTCTGGACATCAACACTCTCGCCAGACAGTTTCTCATTGGTCCAGGGGGCGTCTTTGATCAAGTGAGTCCATTATATGTATACATACAACCTGTGATGGGGGCGGGGCTGACAACCTCTCAGACATGATATACAGGCTGGTTGTCGGCAGTAATGGATGAATAGCTGGTTCTGTAGTACATAGTAAGCTGATATAGTGGATATCCATGTGGGAATCATCAGGGATAACACAGTAACATTGGGATGGGGCATGTTGTGGGAATTTCCCCTTTACACTTATTCTGGCTTTTTCACATTCAGATTGTGGCTGTTGGTAAAAGTGGAATTAAACCTTTACTAAAGAAAGCGATGGAGGAGTTGACTTATAGCGCCCTCTGTCTACCGGAGGACATTAAGGCTCGAGGATTGGAATCTATTCCCAACTTTTACTACAGAGGTGATGGGCAGATGATTTGGGAGGCGATGGAGAGGTGCAGTATACATGGAGACTGATGACAGCTTTGAATTGTCTTTACTCTAACAATAGGGCTTAATGGTTGCAGCACAAGGCACGAGGCTTAATGGTTGCAGTACAAGGCACGAGGCTTAATGGTTGCAGTACAAGGCACAAGGCTTAATGGTTGCAGTACAAGGCACAAGACTTAATGGTTGCAGTACAAGGCACAAGACTTAATGGTTGCAGTACAAGGCACAAGGCTTAATGGTTGCAGTACAAGGCACAAGGCTTAATGGTTGCAGTACAAGGCACAAGGCTTAATGGTTGCAGTACAATGCACAAGGCTTAATGGTTGCAGTACAATGCACAAGGCTTAATGGTTGCAGTACAATGCACAAGGCTTAATGGTTGCAGTACAAGGCACATGTACAGTGATTATAATCAAAAATAGCTCTCTCACCAGTCTATGACACCAATGGAGTGCTGCCAAGTGCATTGGTTTTATGCTCTAGCCATGAGGACCAATTGATTACAATGGCATAAATTATTACTGGCACTCCAGACCCTCAAACACAAATCCTGTCCTTCTTAAGAATGGCATAAATGTAAAATCCGTCACATACCATGTGCAACTAGGATATAAAACATAAGTAAATAACCAGTAAAAAATCCACACCACATCAGCCTAAAATCAAGGCAACCCTGTAACTTAGATATGGTGGATAGTAGAACAACAAGCCCATTGTGGGACCCTCACAATAATGGCAACCATCAGTAAGTGACGGCGTAAACACTAGATTTAAATGCAGTCAACGATCACCACAAACTTGTCACAGAGGAAGCAAATTATTCTCCGTCCAGAGAGAATATACTCTGTGATAACAGCTTTCTCCGGTAGTCAGACACTGTCATGCCAATGCATCTGCACAGTACAAGTACGGACTTAGTTTTGCAGAGTAACTCTCTCACTTACTGTTTGTCTGCAGCAATCTCAGGTCCGCTGTGCTCTTGGAGTGTCATGGTAGCCAGCTTCCTGGTCATCCGAGTGTTACTAAGATGTGTAGGACATTGGCCTGTATTGTTTCATGACCAGCTATGAAAAAGGATATGGCCAACTTATTGGGTAATGAAGCAGCTGTGCCCATAATAAAACACCCAGAACTTTAGCCAGGTAAGAGCTTTAAGCACTCCCAGGAGTCCATGGATGCACATATCTATGGACTTTATTGTCTAGTTGCCCAACTCTGGAGACTGATACACCATTTTGGTAGTTTTGCACAGTGTCAGTAAGACACTTCATACTCTTGTCTGGATTGGCCACTGCCGATACGTTGGCTACACCTTCTCCGGCATGTGGTGAGACTTCATGGTACACCCTAGAACGTTGTGTCCAATAGGGGTTCAGGGTTTGTTGGCAGGTTTGGGAGGGCTTTCTAATTTGAGCATTGCTTCTCCACTGCTTACCACCCACAGACTATCAGACAGACAGAGTGAACCAGACTTTAGAGCAATATCTCTAATGTTCTGCTTCTGAGTTACAGGACAATTGGTCTCAGTTTTTGCCATGGACAGAGTTTGCTCATAATCTGTGTCTCCTCCCTTTCAGTTTCATCCCATTACTTCTAGTCTTTCCTTGTGCAGATGAGAATAGGGCTGATCCCTCTGCACTGTGACAGCCCTTCAGATATTTGTAGACAGCTATTAAAGGGGTTGTCCCGCGCTGAAATGGGTTTTTTGTTTTTTTCAACCCCCCCCCCCCCCCCCGTTCAGCGCGAGACAACCCCGATGCAGGGGTTAAAAAAGATCACCGGACAGCGCTTACCTGAATCCCCGCGCTCCGGTGACTTCTTACTTACCCGGTGAAGATGGCCGCCGGCATCTTCTCCCTCCGTGGACCGCAGGGCTTCTGTGCGGTCCATTGCCGATTCCAGCCTCCTGATTGGCTGGAATCGGCACGTGACGGGGCGGAGCTACACGGAGCTACACGGAGCCCCATTGAGAAGATAAGAAGACCCGGACTGCGCAAGCGCGTCTAATTTGGCCATTAGACGGCGAAAATTAGTCGGCTCCATGGAGACGAGGACGCCAGCAACGGAGCAGGTAAGTGAATAACGTCTTATAACTTCTGTATGGCTCATAATTAATGCACAATGTACATTACAAAGTGCATTAATATGGCCATACAGAAGTGTATAGACCCACTTGCTGCCGCAGGACAACCCCTTTAAGTCTCCTCTCAGCCTTCTTTGTCATGCATTCACTAATATCTTCCCTTTCTATTGTAATTATAGTTTGCATCCCAAGGCAACATCAGGTACTGATAGCGTGGGGGTTTGATGTTCCATTGCGCAAGCAGGAAGTTAGTTTTCTAAAGTCAGCTTAGAGTAAGGTATATAGGGATTTAGGCACAGGGATTCTATTTGCCGAATGTAAGAGCCCTTTTAGACGGGATGAGTGTCGGGGAAATGATGCCGGACACTCGTCCCCGCACATACCGGCTGCAGTACTGCTGCAGGGAGCTAGTATCGCTGGCTCACAGAGGGGCGCCTGCAGGAGATTTCTCGCCTTGCTCTTCCGCCCCTCTCCATTGACATAACACAGTGGTATATACCATGAACGATGAGCGATTTACCATGATCGTCCAGCGCCGTATGCTGTATAAAGCTGATCGTTCAGTGTAAATAGTGGCCGTTCAGTACTGAACGGCTGCTGTGTTATGTCAATCGAGAGGGGAAGGGGAGCGAAAGGAGAGAACTCTCCTCCTGCCACCACACCCCCTGCCCTGTGAGCGAGCCAGCGATACTAGCTTCCTTGCAGAAGCACTGCAGCAAGGACACATAGGAACGAGTGTCGGGCATCGTTTGCCCGACATTCGTCCCATGTAAACCCAGCATATGTCTGATCGCCACTGCAGGCCAAATAACTACAAGATAAGAGACAGGATGTAGTTGTCTGTCTAGAACATCAGGCTAAGACAACAATGTGGCAGGTTGGTTCCCAGGTTTATTGCTCCCTTTAGGATTCTAAGACAAATTAAAACGAACCCGGTCTCTTTTATGTTGGACTTGTGCCAAAAATCCCCAAGAGAAACCTTTCAAAGAATCGTAGAGTTGCATGGGACCTCGAGGGTCATCGGGTCCGACCCCCTGCTCAGTGCAGGATCACTAAATCATCCCAGACAGATATTTGTCCAGCCTTTGTTTGAACACTTCCATTGAAGGAGAACTCCCCACCTCCCGTGGCAACCTATTCCACTCATTGATCCCCCTCACTGTCTAATATCTAATCTGTGTCTCCTCCCTTTCAGTTTCATCCCATTGCTTCTAGTCTTTCCTTGTGCAGATGAGAATAGGGCTGATCCCTCTGCACGGTGACAGCCCTTCAGATATTTGTAGACCGCTATTAAGTCTCCTCTCAGCCTTCTCTTCTGCTAAACATTCCCAGATCCTTTAACCGTTCCTCATAGGACATGATTTGCAGACCGCTCACCATCTTGGTAACTCTTCTCTGAACTTGCTCTAGTTTGTCTATGCCTTTTTAAACACTATTAGGCCACAATAGCGGCAAGAGTGCCCCTCCCCCCAACCATTTTTACTTCAGACAAACCCTCATTAGCAAGGCACACCTCAACTAAGCACCACACTACCTCCAACCAAGCACAATCACTGCCTGCGGGACACACCGCTGCCTCTTCTCCTGGGTTACATGCTGCCCCCCCCCCATACGACCCAACGTCCACAGCACACACCAAAGTGTCCCTGCGCAGCCTTCAGCTGCCCTCATGCCACACGCTGGCCTCATAGCCACACCACCCTCATGTCTATTTATAAGTGCGTCTGCCATGAGGAGGAACCGGAGGCACACACTGCAGAGGGTTGGCAGGGCCAGGCAGCGACCCTCTTTAAAAGGGGTGGGGCGATAGCCCACAATGCTGTACAGAAGCAATGAGAACTCCAATCCTGTGCCACCTCCATCTGGAGCTGCACACGTGGGCATAGCAATGAGGAATCCATGTGCCACACAGTATTCATTCTGTCAAGGTGTCGCATAGCTCAATCCACACTGCAAGGGGAAAGCTATCTGCACTCTGCCCCCTACCCAAGTCAGTCAGTGCCTTTGTGCCAGACAGGTCAAACACTGCAATGGGAACTAAGTTTGCACCAACAGCATAGGTGGGTCCTAGGAAACCCAAGACATGAACCAAAAATTGATCTGACCGGCCAAACATGGCAGACTTGCACCGCACCCACGGCATAGGCCTCGGCCCACAGATTCAGCAATCCTAGGCTGGAAGCGGACTTTCACTGCACCCAGGACATAGGCCTCTGCACAAACCCTCAGCAATCGCGGGCCTACAGCAGACTCCAATGCTAGCGTAGCTGTGAACGTCTCATTAGCGCTGTATTGCTCCTGTAGTTTGTCCCAATGCAGTGCCCCGGATAGTAGAGCTAACGTCAGATTAAATGCAGGTGGGCTTCGGCCAACACTGCATGCCCCAACCTGACGTGGGTTTTTAATACATAGACACAGGCAGGTACAACTCACTAATGTGAAGTCCGTGTGGACCGACAGCATGGGTGGCTCCCTGGAACCCACCGGCGGTACATAAATGTATCCCATTGCATTGCCCATCACAGCTGAGGTAACGTCCGATTAAATGCAGGTGGTCTTCGGCCCACACTGCATGCCCCAGTCTGACCGGGGTTTTTAATACATAGACACTGGCCGGTACAACTCCCTAATGTGAAGTCCCTGTGGACCCACAGCATGGGTGGGTCCCAGGAGGCCACCGGCGGTACATAAATATATCCCATTGCATTGCCCAGCACAGCTGAGGTAACGTCAGGTTTAATGCAGATGGGCTTCGGCCCACACTGCATGCCCCAGTCAGACTGGGGTTCTTTATAAATAGACACAGGAAGGTACAACTCTGTGTGGACCGACAGCATGGGTGGGTCCCAGGAAGCCACCGGCGGTACATAAATATAACCCATTGCAGTGCCCCGGATAGTAGAGCTAACTTCAGATTAAATACAGGTTGGCTTCGGCCCACACGGCATGCCCCAGTCAGACTGGGGTCAGCATGGAGTAAAACTAAGAACAACTGGTAGGCGGACATCACAAAAAAAGTGATTTGTTGTGACACTTACTTGGAAAGGAGAGGGTATGATGCACAAATGCCCCCTCCTATGAGTGTCTTCCAGAAGATGCAAAACTGCATTCCACAGCGTATAGTAATCAACGGGATGCTTTATTTAGACGACGCGTTTCGGTGCAATACCAAGCCCCTTTCTCAAGCCACTGAGCGCGGACTTTTTTTCTGAAATTTTATTATTTGTTATATCTGGGGGTGTTCTGATCTTCAGACCCCCCGGTTCGTATCTGCAGCTCTCCTTTGACCCAGAGGATTGGAGTACTGAGGAAAAGATTCACCTGAGTCACTAATCATACCCTTTCATTCCTGGATCACATCTACCTGTGGCACTCTCTATGATTTTTTTGACTTTTTAGCCAGTCAGACTGGGGTTTTTAAATTAATAGTCACAGGCAGGTACAACTCCCCTATGGGAAGTCCCTGTGGACCGACAGCATGGGTGGCTCCCTGGAACCCACCGGCGGTACATAAATAAATCCCATTGCAGTGCCCATCACAGCTGAGGTAACGTCAGATAAAACGCAGGTGGGCTTCGGCCCACACTGCATGCCCCAGTCTGACCGGGGTTTTTAATACATAGACACTGGCAGGTACAAATCCCTAATGTGAAGTCACTGTGGACCGACAGCATGGGTGGCTCCCTGGAACCCACCGGCTGTACATAAATGTATCCCATTGCAGTGCCCTGGACAGCAGAGCTAACGTTAGATTAAATGCAGGCGGTCTTCGGCCCACACTGCATGCCCCAGTCACACTGGTTTTTTTTTAATAAAAAGACACAGGCCGGCACAACTCCCCTATGTGAATTCCGGGTGAACACACAGCATGGGTGGCTCCCTGGAACCCACCGGCGGTACATAAATATATCCCATTGCATTGCCCAGCACAGCTGAGGTAACGTGTCATTTAAGGTGAAATTCTTGGACTGCCGCCAGACGGACCACTGCGAAACCATTTGCCAAGAATGTTTTCATTGTTGGAGGAGGAGGGGGATGTTTTTGAGGCAGTACGTGTCCTGTGCACGTGTCCGTGGTTATATGCACCTTCCCAGTAACCGTGTTGCTGAAAAATTGTCGCGCCTAGGACCTAGTAGCGCCGCCTCACCGCCATCATGTCTTTGGGAAGCCTCTGTTTCCACAACCCTGTAACATAGCAGTAGCAGCAGTATAGGCAGAGCCCAGAATTAGTAACATTTCAGTGGTAAGAGTATGGACAGACCCCAGTAAGATTTCCGTAGCAGCAGTATAGGGAGAGCCCAGTATTAGTAACATTTCAGTAGTAGCAGTATAGATAGGCCCCAGTAACATTTCAGTTGCATCAGTAGAGACAGACCCCAGTAGCATTTCATTAGCAACAGTAGGGACAGACCCCAGTAACATTTCATTTGCAGCAGTTTAGGCAGACCCTAGTAGCATTTCATTTGCAGCTGTATAGACAGACCCCAGTAACATTTCATTTGCAGCAGTATAGGCAGACCCTAGTAGCATTTCATTTGCAGCATTATAGACAGACCCCAGTAACATTTCATTGGCAGCAGTCGGGACAGACCCCAGTAACATTTCATTTGCAGCAGTATAGGCAGACCCTAGTAGCATTTCATTTGCAGCTGTATAGACAGACCCCAGTAACATTTCATTTGCAGCAGTATAGGCAGACCCTAGTAGCATTTCATTTGCAGCATTATTGACAGACCCCAGTAACATTTCATTTGCAGCAGTATAGGCAGACCCCAGTAACATTTCATTTGCAGCTGTATAGACAGACCCCAGTAACATTTCATTTGCAGCTGTATAGACAGACCCCTGTAATATTTCAGTAGTATAAGTATAGACAGACCCAGGTAACATTTCATTGGCAGCAGTCGGGACAGGCCCCAGTAACATTTCATTGGCAGCAGTATAGACAGACCCCAGTAACATTTCAGTAGCAGCTGTATTTTCAGACCCCTGTAACATTTCAGTAGTATAAGTATAGACAGACCCCAGTAACAGTTCATTTGCAGCTGTATAGACAGACCCCTGTAACAGTTCATTTGCAGCTGTATAGACAGACCCCTGTAACATTTCAGTACTAACAGTAGGGAGAGACCCCAGTAACATTTCATTGGCAGCTGTATAGACAGACCCCTGTAACATTTCAATAGAAGCAGTATAGGGAGAGCACAGTATTAGTAACATTTCAGTAGTAGCAGTATAGACAGGCCCCAGTAACATTTTCGTAGAAGCAGTATGGGCAAAGCAGCAGATAAACATTTCCGTTGCAGCAGTATAGGGAGAGCACAGTATTTTTAACATTTCAGTAGTAGCAGTACAGATAGGCCCCAGTAACATTTACGTAGAAGGAGTATAGGCAAAGCAGCAGATTAACATTTCCGTTCCAGCAGTATAGGGAGAGCACAGTATTTTTAACATTTCAGTAGTAGCAGTGCAGATAGGCCCCAGTAACATTTACGTAGAAGCGGTATAGGCAAAGCAGCAGATTAACATTTCGTAGCAGTATGGACAGACCCCAGTAACATTTCAGTAGTGTTAGTATAGAGAGACCCCAGTAAAAGTTCAGTAGTAACAGTAGGGACAGACCCCAGTAACATTTCACTGGCAGCTGTATAGACAGACCCCTGTGACATTTCAGTAGTATAAGTATAGACAGACCCCAGTAACATTTCATTGGTAGCAGTAGGGACAGACCCCAGTAAAATTGCATTTGGCAGCAGTAGGGAGAGACCCCAGTAACATTTTAGTAGCAACGGTATAGACAGACCCCAGTTACATTTACGTAGAAGCAGTATAGCGAGAGCCCAGTATTAGTAACATTTCAGTAGTTGCAGTATACACAAACCAAGGTAACATTTCAGGAGCAGAAGTATCGGCAGTCCGAAGTTACATTTCTGTTGCTGAAGTATAGTCAGACCCCTGTAGCATTACTGTGGCAGAAGTATAGGTAGGCAGAACAGAGTTACATTTCTGTAGCAAAAGTGTAGGCCAACCCCAGACACATTGGTGTACCACGAGTGCAGGCGAAGCCCATAAAAATTACTTGGATTACATTGTAGGCGAGGGCCCCAAAAATTGGTGTACCAACAGTACTAATGTACCTCAGAAAAATTGCCCATGCCCAACCCAGAGGGCAGGTGAAACCCATTTATTGCTTAGCTTACTGTGGCTTAATTTGTAACTAGGCCTGGAGGCAGCCCAGTTAAAATAAAAATTGGTTCAGGTGGAAGTTTCAATGCTTTACTGAGAATTGAAATGTATAAATATGGTTTACAAAAGTTATATGAGCCTTTTGGGCCACAGAAAAATTGCCCGTTCGGGGTGATTATGTGAGGTTTCAGGAGGAGGAGCCGAAGGAGGACGACGGATATCATACACAGATTGACAAAGGTAAAGGTCCCCATTTTTTATGGTGATAGAGCACGATGCTTCCATCCGCGGGTGCAGCCTACGTATTGGTTAGGTACCGCTGCTGTCCGCTGGTGGAGAAGAGAAGTCTGGGGAAATCCAGGCTTTGTTCATCTTTATGAGTGTAAGCCTGTTGGCACTGTCAGTTGACAGGCGGGTACGCTTATCCGTGATGATTCCCCCAGCTGCACTAAACACCCTCTCTGACATGACCCTAGCGGCAGGGCAAGCAAGCACCTCCAGGGCATACAGCGCGAGTTCGTGCCACGTGTCCAGCTTTGACACCCAGTAGTTGTATGGAGCTGAGGCGTCAGGGAGGACGGTCGTACGATCGGCTACGTACTCCCTCACCATCCTTTTACAGTGCTCCCTCCGACACAGCCTTGACTGGGGAGTGGTGACACAGTGTGGCTGGGGAGCCATAAAGCTGGCAAAGGCCTTGGAGAGTGTTCCCCTGCCTGCGCTGTACATGCTGCCAGATCTCTGCGCCTCCCCTGCTACTTGTCCCTCGAAACTGCTCCTTCTGGCACTAGCGCTGTCGGATGGGAAGTTTACCATCAGTTTGTCCACCAGGGCCCTGTGGTATTGCATCCCTCTCGAACCCCTTTCCTCTTTGGGAATGAGAGTGGAAAGGTTCTCCTTATACCGTGGGTCCAGCAGTGTGTACACCCAATAATCCGTAGTGGCCAAAATGCGTCTAACGCGAGGGTCACGAGAAAGGCATCCTAACATGAAGTCAGCCATGTGTGCCAGGGTACCTGTACGCAACACATGGCTGTCCTCACTAGGAAGATCACTTTGAGGATCCTCCTCCTCCTCCACAGGCCATACACGCTGAATGGATGAGAGGCAAGCAGCATGGGTACCCTCTGCAGTGGGCCCAGCTGTCTCTTCCCCCTCCTCCTCCTCAGGCTCCCCCCTCCCCTCCTCCTTCTCAACGCGCTAAGATATAGACAAGAGGGTGCTCTGACTATCCAGCGATAAACTGTCTTCCCCCGACTCCGTTTCCGACTGCAAAGCGTCAGCCTTAATGCTTTGAAGGGAACTTCTCAACAGGCGAATGGTGACGCTAATGATTGCAGCATTGCCGCTCACCATCTGGGTAGACTCCTCAAAGTTTCCAAGGACCTGGCAGATATCAGCCATCCAGGCCCACTCCTCTGTAAAGAATTGAGGAGGCTGACTCCCACTACACCGCCCATGTTGGAGTTGGTATTCCACTATAGCTCTACGCTGCTTGTACAGCCTGGCCAACATGTGCAGCGTAGAGTTCCACCATGTGGGCACGTCGCAAAGCAGTCGGTGCACTGGCAGATTAAACCGATGTTGCAGGGTCTGCAGGGTGGCAGCATCCGTGTTGGACTTGTGGATATGTGCGCTGACCCGGCGCACCTTGCCGAGGAGGTCTGACAATTGTGGGTAGCCTTTCAGAAACCGCTGAACCACCAAATTAAAGACGTGGGCCAGGCATGGCACGTGCGTGAGGCTGCCGAGCTGCAGAGCCGCCACCAGGTTACGGCCGTTGTCACACACGACCATGCCCGGTTGGAGGCTCAGAGGCGAAAGCCAGCAGTCGGTCTGCTCTGTCAGACCATGCAACAGTTCGTGGGCTGTGTGCCTCTTCTCTTCTAAGCTGAGTAGTTTCAGCACGGTCTGCTGGCGCTTGCCCACCGCTGTGCTGCCGCTCGACACCGACTGCTGCCGACGTGCTGCTGACACTACTTGATTGCGAGGTAGAGGTTGCGTTGGAGGAGGAGGAGGAGGAGGAAGGTTTAGTGGAGGTGGCATACCCCGCCGTAGATACCAGCACCGATCTGAGGCCCGCAATTCTGGGGGTGGGTAGGACGTGAGCGGTCCCAGGCTCTGACTCGGTCCCAGCCTCCAATAAATTCACCCAATGTGCCGTCAGGGAGATATAGTGGCCCTGCCCGCGCTTGTCCACGTGTCCGTTGTTAAGTGGACCTTGCCAGTAACCGTGTTGGTGAGGGCGCGTACAATGTTGCGGGAGACATAATCGTGCAGTGCTGGGGCGGCACACCGTGAAAAATAGTGGCGACTGGGGACAGAGTAGCGCGGGGCCGCCACCGCTATCATGTTTTGGAAAGCCTCTGTTTCCACAAGCCTGTACGGGAGCATCTCCAGGCTGATCAATTTGGCTATGTGCATGTTTAAAGCTTGAGCGTGCGGGTGCTAGGCGGCGTATTTGCGCTTTTGCTCCAACGCTTGTGCAAGCAACAGCTAGACGCTGAGCTGAGAGACATTGCTGGATGGGGCCGAGGACAGCGGAGGTGAGGGTGTGGGTGCAGGCCGGGAGGCGGTCGTGCAGGTGTCCTGAGAGGGGGGTTGGATCTGAGTGGCAGGTTGGGGCACAGGGGGAGAGGCAGTGGTGCAACCCGGAGGCGTTGAACGGCCTTCGTCCCACCTTGTGGGGTGCTTGGCCATCATATGCCTGCCCATGCTGGTGGTGGTGAGGCTGGTGGTGGTGGTGGTGGCTCCCCGGCTTATCTTGGCGCGACAAAGGTTGCACACCACTGTTCGTCGGTCGTCCGCGCTCTCAGTGAAAAACATCCACACCTTTGAGCACCTTGGCCTCTGCACGGTGGCTTGGCATGAGGGGGTGCTTTGGGAAACAGCTGGTGGATTATTCGCTCTGGCCCTGCCTCTACCCCTGGCCACCCCACTGTCTCTTCCAACCTGTCCTGCGGCTGCACTTGCCTCCCCCTCTGAAGACCTGTCCTCAGTTGGCTTATCAAACCAGGTGGGGTCAGTCACCTCATCGTCCAGCGGCTCTTCCTTCGAATCCTCTGTGCGCTCCTCCCTTAGACTGACTGTCCTTACTACTATCTCACTGATAGACAACTGTGTCTCATCATCATCATCGACCTCCTCACCCACGGAAAGCTCTTGAGACAGTTGCCGGAAGTCCCCAGCCTCATCACTCGGACCCCGGGAACTTTCCAAAGGTTGGGCATCGGTCACAACAAACTCCTCAGGTGGGAGAGGAACCATTTTTTCCCAATCAGCGCTGGGGCCCGAAAACAGTTCCTGGGAGTATGCCTGCTCATCCGAATGTGTCATTTTCATGGAGTGAGGAGGCTGGGAGGAAGGAGGAGCAGCAGCGAGAGGATTCAGAGTTGCAGCAGTAGACGGCGTAGAAGACAGGTTGCTGGAGACATTGCTGGATGCACTTTCTGCCATCCATGACAGGACCTGCTCACACTGCTCATTTTGTAATAAAGGTCTACCATGTGGACCCATAAATTGTAATATGAAGCTGGGGACCCCAGAAACTTTCCTCTGTCCTACCCCCGCAGCAGCCGGCTGTGATTCACCTGGACCAGGAACTCGGCCTAGACCCACACCCTCACTTGGAACTCTGCGTCCTCGTCCTCTTCCACGTCCTCTAGCCCTACCCCTACCCCTCAGCATAATGGATTACGAATAGAGCAGACACAGAGCGGTGTAAAAAAAATTTGAATTCTTATTGGCGTGCAGTTGGAGTGAGACAGCGGTTATGTAACGCAAACTGTCGCCAGGAAAAAAATTATTCAGAAGACTGCAAGCACGCCTAGCTGTGCAATATGCAATACTGATAGTCCTGAGCTCACACCAGCCACGCAGTGAAATGCAGAGAGTCACAGCTATCCATAAGGATTTTCCTTTTTTTTTTGGTAATTTTAGTGCAATGCAATGCAATGCAGGCTATATTGCGCCAATGTGAGTTTCGCTGTATGGGGGTCTGTCACCGTGTGTGCAATTTACACACCGCTGTGTAAAAAAATTTTGAATTCTTATTGGCCTGCAGTTGGAATGAGACAGCGCAAACTGCAGCCAGGAAAAAAATTATTTGGAAGACTGCAAGCACGCCTAGCTGTGCAATAATGAGGTACTACAACTACCAGCAGCCACGGAGTTAAATGCAGACGGTCACAGATAGCCCTAAACAGGTGCTTTTTTGGGGTACTTGTTGACAGGATTCTACACTACCACTGTCCCTGCCTCACCAGTACTGCCCCTATACTCCGTAGAATTGGCTGCAGACTGAGAACGAAATAGTCTGCAGAGCCCAAGATGAAAGAAAAAATTCGGTGCAAAGCTCCTCCTAGCAGCAACAACAGAAATTCACACGATAAGATGTGGCGCTAAAAAGCACCATTGGGGTTCTTCTACACTACCCACTGTGCCTGCCTGACCAATACTGCCCCTATACTACGTAGTACAGACTGCAGCCTGAGAAGAATCATTAGGTTCCGCTGCTTTCTGTCGGTGGAGAAGAGAAGTCTGGAGAAATCCAGCCTTTGTTCATCTTTATGAGTGTAAGCATGTCGGCACTGGCAGTTGACAGGCGGGTACGCTTATCCGTGATAATTCCCCCAGCTGCACTAAACACCCTCTCTGACAAGACGCTAGGGGCAGGGCAGGCCAGAACCACCAGGGCGTACAGCACAAATTCGTGCCACGTGTCCAGCTTTGACACCTAATAGTTGTATGGAGCAGAGGCATCACAGAGGACGGTCGTGCGATCGGCTACGTACTCCCTCACCATCCTTTTACAGTGCTCCCTCCGACTCAGCCTTGATTTGGGAGTGGTGACACAGTATTGCTGGGGAGCCATAAAGGTGGCAAAGGCCTTGGAGAGTGTTCCCCTGCCTGCGCTGGACATGCTGCCTGATCCCCCTGCCTCCCCTGCTACTTGGCCCTCGGAACTGCGTCTTCTGCAACTAGCGCTGTCAGATGGGAACTTTAGCACCACTTTTTCCACCAGGGCCCTGTGGTATTGCATCACTCTCGTACCCCTTTCCTCTTCGGGAATGAGAGTGGAAAGGTTCTCCTTATACCGTGGGTCGAGAAGGGTGAACACCCAGTAATCTGTGTTGGCCAGAATGCGTCTAATGCAAGTGTCACGGGAAAGGCAGCCTAACATGAAGTCAGCCATGTGTGCCAGGCTACCAGTACGCAACACATAGTTGATCTCACTAGGAAGATGACTTTCAGGATCCTCCTCCTCCTCTACAGTCCATACACGCTAAACAGATGAGAGGCAAGCAGCATGGGTACCCTCTGCAGTGTGCCCAGCAGTCTCTTCCCCCTCCTCCTCCAAAACACGCTGAGATATATACATGAGGGTGATCTGGCTATCAAGCGACATACTGTCATCCCCCATCTCCTGTTTCAACCGCAAAACGTCGGTCTTTATGCTTTGCAGCAAAACTCTCAGCAGGCAAAGGAGCCTACCATCTGGGTAGACTCCTCAAAGTTTCCGAGTACCTGGCAGGTATCTGCCATCAATGCCCACCCCTCGGTAAAGAATTGTGGAGGCTGACTACCACTACGCCGCCCATGTTGCAGCTGGTATTCCACTATTGCTCTACGCTGCTCATACAGCCTGGCCAACATGTGCAGCATAGAAATCCAGCGTGTGGGCACGTCGCACAGCAGTCGGTGCTCTGGCAGCTGAAACCGATGTTGCAGGGTCCTCAAGGTGGCAGCGTCTGTGGTGGACTTGCAGAAATGTGCGCAGACACGGCGCACCTTGCCGAGCAGGTCAGACAAGTGGGGGTAGTTTTTCAGAAACCGCTGAACTACCACATTGAAGACATGGGCCAGGCATGGCACGTGTGTGAGGCTGCCGGGCTGCAGAGCCGCCCGATCATGCCCGGTTGGAGGCTCAGCGGCGAAATCCAGAGGTCGGTCTGCTCTGTCAGACCCTGCAACAGCTCGGGGGCCATGTGCCTCTTGTCACCTAAGCTGATTAGTTTCAGCATGGCTTGCTGACGCCTGTCCACCACTGTGCTGCCGCACCGCACGCTACTGACTGCTGGCAACGTGCTCACATTTCTTCTTAATTGAGAGGAAGAGGTGGCAGAGGAGGGGGGGGGGGGGGGTTTGGAGGAGGTGGCATAAAATGCCGGAGATACCAGCACTCAGGTAGGACCCGCTATTCTGGGTGTGGGTAGGACGTGAGAGGTCCCAGGCTCTGACTCAGTCCCAGCCTCCACCAAATTCACAAAATGTGCCATCAGGGAGATATAGTGGCCCTGCCCGACAGTCCTTGTCCACGTGTCCGTGGTTAAGTGGACCTTCCCAGTAATCGTGTTGGTGAGGGCACTATTTATGTTGCGGGGGACGTGCTGGTGTAGGGCTGGGACGGCACACCGGGAAAAATAGTGACAACTGGAGACCAAGTAGCGCGGGACCGTCGCCATCATGTTTTTGAAAGCCTCCGTTTCCACAAGCCTGTACGACAGCATCTCCTGGCTTATTAATTTGGCAATGTGCACGTTTAAAGCTTGTGCGTGTGGGTGGACGTATTTGCGCTTTCGCTCCAATGCTTGTGTTAGCGACAGCTGAACGCTGCGCTTAGAGACATTGCTGGATGGAGTGGAGGACAGTGGAGGTGAGGGTGTGGGTGCACGCCGGGAGGCGCTGATGCCTGTGTCCTGGGAGGGGGATTGGATCTGTGTGGCAGGTTGGGGCACAGGGGAAGAGGCAGTGGTGTGACTCGGGAGTCAGTGAAGTCCTTCGTCTCACCTTATAGGGTGCTTGGCCATCATATGCCTGCGCATGCTGGTGGTTGTGAGGCTGGTAGTAGTGGCTCCCCGGCTGATGTTGGTGCGACAAAGGTTGCACACCACTGTTCGTCGGTCGTCCGCACTCTCATTAAAAAACATCCACACCTTTGAACACCTAGCCCTCTGCATGGAGGCTTGCTGCGAGGGGGTGCTTTGGGAAACAGATGGGGGATTCTTCGCTCTGGCCCTGCCTCTACCCCTGGCCACTCCACTGCCTCTTCCAACCTGTCCTGCTGCTGCACTTGCCTCCCCCTCTGAAGCTCTGTCCTCAGTAGGCTTAGCAAACCAGGTGGGGTCAGTCACCTCATCGTCCAACTGCTCTACCTCCGAATCCTCTGTGCGCTCCTCCCTCGGACTTACTGCCCTTACTACTACCTCACTGACAGACAACTGTGTCTCATCATCCTCCTCACCCACAAAAAGCTCTTGAGACAGTAGCCGGAAGTCCCCAGCCTCATCACCCGGACTCCGGGAACTTTCCAAAGCTTGGGCATCGGTCACGACAAACTCCTCAGGTGAGAGAGGAACCATTTTTTCCCACTCATGGCAGGGACCTGAGAACAGTTCCTGGGAGTCTGCCTGCTCAGACTATGTCATTTTCATGAAGTGAGGAGGCTGGGAGGAAGGAGGAGCAGCAGCCAGAGGATTCAGAGTTGCAGTCCCTAGGCCGGGAGTAGTGGACTGCTTGGAAGACTGGGTGGTTGATACATTGCTGGACACATTTTCTGCCATCCACGACAGGACCTGCTCGCACTGCTCTGTTTGTAATAAAGGTCTACCACGCGCACCCGTAAATTGTGATATGAAGCTGGGGACCCCAGAAACTTGCCTCTCTCCTAATCCTGCAGCAGCCGGCTGTGATTCACTACGCCCAGGAACTCGGCCTGTGCCCACACCCTCACTTGGACGCCCGCGTCCTCGACCCTTACCCCTACTCCTCATCATGGTGGATTAGAAATAGAGCAGGGCCCAAATAAATTACCCCACTGTACAGCACTGACAACTGTGGCTAATTCACTGCACACACAGACTTGTAGATAGCGGCGGCTCTATGCTGTGACTTGTGTCTTGCGCTGATACCTAGGGGTAATTTACCGCACACAGAGACTTGTAGATAGCGGAGGCTCTATGCTGTAACCCCCTGTCTTGCGCTGATACCTAGGGGTAATTTACAGCTCGCAGAGACGTTTAGATAGCGGAGGCTCTATGCTGTGACTTGTAGATAGCGGAGGCTCTATGCTGTGACTTGTGTCTTGCGCTGACACCTAGGGGTAATTTACTGCTCGCAGAGACTTGTAGATAATAGAGGCTGTGTGGATAGGGAGAAGACTCTAAAGCCAGTGGATAGTGCTGGTAACTGCGGCGATCTCAACCCCCCCAAGGAAAGGGTATTGTGAGACGCTCTGCACAGCGGCATAGCTGAAATACTTTGCAGTGGCCCTGGTAATATTACAGTACTGTTTAGCGGTGAGACCGCTGTCTAATGCACTGCAGACACAGAACGGTATGACTGAAGTCGTTCACAGCAGGCTAGGAAATATTAGAGTGCAGTATCACGGTGAGAGCTGGCTGTACGGCACTGCAGGCTGGGAACGCTATTAGTGAAAGGCTGGGAACAGGTCTAGATGCGTAATACAAAAATGGATGCACTACAACTCCCAGCAAGCCACAACTATAATGCACACAGTCAGATGTAGCCCTAAGAAGGACCGTTGGGGTTCTTGAAGACAGGATCCTACTCTAACACTTTCCCTATACTCTGTATAATAGACTGGAGACTGAAAACGGTGTAGCTGAAATGGCCTGCACAGCCAGAGATGAAAAAAAGAAAATAATAATTGGTGCACTACTGCTCCCAGCCAGCGACAACAGTAATGCACACGGTCAGATGTAGCCCTAAGAAGGACCGTTGGGGTTCTTGAAGACAGGATCCTACACTAACATTTTCCCTTTATCAGCAGCAGCACTTTCCCTATACTCTCCCAGCATGCGTCTGACGCGAGCCGCAGGCGGGACCGCTTTAAGTACTTGGCGGTCACTTGATCTCCCCAGCCACTCACTACTGTGGGGTGGGATAGGGCTGGCACGTCACAGCCGGAAGTGGTAATGCCTTCCCCGCATGTCTATTGGCTAGAAAATGGTGCTAAACATGCGGGGAAGGAAATGGAATTGACTAGAGTACCGCGTGGTGTTCGTCTCGAGTAACGAGCATCTCGAGTACCCTAATACTCGAGCGAGCATCAAGCTCAGACCAGTGTGATCGCTCATAGCTAGTTGTAATGTAATCCAATCGCCGTTGTATTGTATATTTTTGAAATCTGCCTCTACAATTAATCCAGTGGGCTCACCGTTAACCTTGATTTAAGAAAAAGAACAAAAGTGATTGCGCAACTATTTCACAACCACTGTAACACACCGCGTGCTGACCGAACACTAGAAGGGTAGGTTTATGTAACATATAGGGTACACATGGTGAAAACGCTGCGGATCATCCACCAGTAAATTGTAATTAATGAGCTGTGTTTTTACAGGTCGTTGGTTAGATTAAATAGAAAAAAAAAATTCTGAAACAAAAATACATGTTTAGTATCGCTGCATCTGTAATAGTCAAATCTATCATAGTGATGCGTTATTTACCCCACACAGTGAATGCCATCTGAAAAAAAAATGAAGAATGCAAGAAATGAGCTTTTTTGGTCATTCTGTCTCCAGGAAAAATTGCAATAAAAAGCGATCAAAAAGTAGTATGTATTCCAAAATGGTACTAATGCAAACTGCAGGATGTCCCGCAAGAAATGAGCCGCGGACAACTATGTGGGCGGAAAAATGGAAAAAGTTATTGAGCGCAGAAAATGGCGGCAGAAAGTAATTTGAAAAAATTAAATGTCTAAAAAAAATAAATAAAACTAGCAGAAAAAAAAGTTTGGTATCTTAGTATATGGTACTGCCCCATAGAGTAACGTTATTATGTCATTTCTGTTGCTGTTTGTGGGTCGTAGAAACAAGATGCATCGAAAATGGCAAAATTTAGGATTTTTTTTTTCATTTTACTTCAGCTCCCACATCCTTACTTGGCTCTGGGGACAATGGTGGTTTGCACTGTTTTGCGTCTAGTTGCTATGCCGATATCCCTACTATTCCAGATTTTGTCCATGTTTAGCATCGCGCTTCGCCCCAGTGCTATCCTAAGACTCTCCAGGCATGGAAGATGAAGTCTCGCACGCATTCTATCACCTCGTTGCCAACTTTGATTTGAATTTAGTACTGCCATACTCTATAACGGGTAATCCATGGCTGTGGACGGTTCATCTCAACCACCCTCTACATGCAATTAACACTTTCCTTACTGATAACTTGGTGAACACTCCAACGGTCACAATACGCTGCACACAACCTGCATGTATCTGCGAACAGTCTCTATAGTCTTAATACTGGCAGGAAGCAGAATCCCTAACAGTCTCTATAAGTTTTTATATCAGTCTCTGAGAGTTAATAGTACACAATACAACAGTCCTCAGTTTATGAGTCAGAGGTCCCAGCAATACTCTGTAACCCTTCACCTCTCTGTACACCAGGTGCCCTTTTCTGTGGACGGGGCTTTCGGTTACCTTATAGTAATGCAGTCACTCCCTGCTTGTCCTTGAGCACTGCCGCTCCGGCACCCGGTCGGCTCCGGCTCTCATGATCAGTGCTCTGTTTTGAGACGGTACAGTGATAGTCACTTCCCTTGTAAGGGAACGCAGGCAGCAGATTCGGGCCTTTCCTGGTTTTCCCGGTTGATGTCGGTCTGACAGGCACAGGAGACTGGGGGCATCAACCTGACTGACGCTCCCTTAACTAGTAACAAAAACTTACCCGGAGACTTCTTGTGTGTAAAATGTGGGGTAGGCCACAGCTTTTATTAAATATTTAACCTCTACTATTTAATTTAACTTTTTTAACTCTATAAACCCTTCCCATGCTACAACCCGCTTAATTTAAACTGCTTTTAGCTTTAACTATTCCATAGGACGTTTGTAAGCCCGCTTTCCTTGGGCTTGTAAACCCTCCTCTTCTCCAGCATGGAAAGTTCAAGGCCAACCACAGCTGTGACAACTTCCGAACATACAAAGTCCTATAAAGTCTTTCCTCACCCATCTCACGGGCGGGTGGGTGGGCGTCTTGCTCGGCTCCCTCTTCCTCCACGCTTCTTCTCCTTCTGTTCTTCTTCCTGTCTTCTCTTTCTTCTTCCTTACTTAGCTCCTCCCCCCCATCTAGCTCGCTGATCCCTTAAGCCCCGCCCCCAGTCCCATGCAGCATCGTTATACACTGTGCTGCATAAGAGTCTCCATGGCTGAACAAACAACTTTTTATTAGCTGCAAAACAGGAAAACGGTAACTTGCGACCCGGTGATCCATCTGTTAATAAAGAGTCCGTATGAACGGCTGTTAATCAGAGTCCTGGCCCAGCGGACGAGGACCAGCAATAAACCATAATTGCCTTATTAAACAGTCTTTAGGTCTGTTAGCACTGAATACCGGTCCCCAATCCTCGTCCAGACGACTGTCCTCCAGGCCCGCTGGAGCGGGTTCAGCGTCTCCAGAAAGGAACCACTTGGCTCTGAGTTCCCTATTCAGCACTCCTTTCCGTATTCACCAGAGGAAAACTGCCTGTAGGACAATTGCTGGAGCCCTGCCACCAGGTCCTCTCTGCAGGCCTCTCCTGGCGAGAAATGTCCTTAGCACTACATCAGCAACATAGCAGGAGAGACCAGTGGCGTAGCAAGGTCAGGTGGTACCCGGTGCAGAAACTTTATACCAGCATGCTCCATATCACTATATGCAGAGATGTCTAGCTTATACCAGTAGTACCTATATAATTATATACAGGAGATACCCAGGTTATACCAGCATGCTCCATATCACTATATATAGGGGATGTATAACTTATACCGGCTGTACATATATAATTATATACAGGAGATACCCAGGTTATATCAGCATGCTCCATATCACTATATACAGGATGTATAACTTATACCAGCTGTACATATATAATTATATACAGAAGATCCCCAGGTTATACCAGCATGCTCCATATCATTGTATACAGGAGATGTATAACTTATACCAGCTGTACATATATAATTATATATAGGAGATACCCAGGTTATACCAGCATGCTCCATATCACTATATACAGGGAGATGTATAACTTATACCAGCTGTACATATATAATTATATACAGGAGATCCCCAGGTTATACCAGCATGCTCCTTATCACTATATACAGGATGCATAACTGATACCAGCTGTACATATATAATTATATAGAGGAGATACCCAGGTTATACCAGCATGCTCCATATCATTGTATACAGGAGATGTATAACTTATACCAGCTGTACATATATAATTATATATAGGAGATACCCAGGTTATACCAGCATGCTCCATATCACTATATACAGGGAGATGTATAACTTATACCAGCTGTACATATATAATTATTACAGGAGATACCCAGGTTATACCAGCATGCTCCATATCACTATATGCAGAGATGTCTAGCTTATACCAGTAGTACCTATATAATTATATACAGGAGATACCCAGGTTATATCAGCATGCTCGATATCACTATATATAGGGGATGTATAACTTATACCGGCTGTACATATATAATTATATACAGGAGATACCCAGGTTATATCAGCATGCTCCATATTATTGTATACAGGAGATGTATAACTTATACCAGCTGTACATATATAATTATATACAGGAGATACCCAGGTTATACCAGCATGCTCCATATCACTATATACAGGATGTATAACTTATACCAGCTGTACATATATAATTATATACAGGAGATACCCAGGTTATACCAGCATGCTCCATATCACTATATACAGGAGATGTATAATTTATACCAGCTGTACATATATAATTATATACAGGAGATCCCCAGGTTATACCAGCATGCTCCATATTACTATACACAGGAGATGTATAACTTATACCAGCTGTACATATATAATTATATACAGGAGATACCTAGGTTATACCAGCATGCTTCATATCACTATATACAGGGAGATGCATAACTTATACCAGCTGTACATATATAATTATATACAGGAGATACCCAGGTTATACCAGCATGCTCCATATCACTATATACAGGGGATGTATAACTTATACCAGCTGTACATATTTAATTATATACAGGAGATACCCAGGTTATACCAGCATGCTTCATATCACTATATACAGGAGATGTATAACTTATACCAGCTGTACATATATAATTATATACAGGAGATCCCCAGGTTATACCAGCATGGTCCATATCACTATATACAGGGAGATGTATAACTTATACCAGCTGTACATATATAATTATATACAGGAGATACCCAGGTTATACCAGCATGCTCCATATCACTATATACAGGATGTATAACTTATACCAGCTGTACCTATATAATTATATACAGGAGATCCCCAGGTTATATCAGCATGCTCCATATCACTATATACAGGTGGATGTATAACTTATACCAGCTGTACATATATAATTATATACAGGAGATCCCCAGGTTATACCAGCATGCTCCATATCACTATATGCAGAGATGTCTAGCTTATACCAGTAGTACCTATACAATATTATACAGGAGATCCCCAGGTTATACCAGCATGCTCCATATCACTATATATATTAGATACACATCCCCTGTATATAGTGATGCTGATATAACCTGGATATGTTCTGTACAAAATTATATGTACAACTGGTATAACATATACCACCTAAACATCCAAGATTACATGCAGTACATGGTGCAAACCTTGTTGTACCACATTTAATGCTCTTCTGCTCTCCTCCTCTGGTCCCGACACTGTCACTGCAGGGCCAGCCAGACATCCATCCTGACCCCCAGAGATCACACACACAGCTCCGCTATATACATCCTGACTCCAACACATCACAAACACAACTCTGCTACATCCATCCTGACCCCCACACACATCACACACACAGCTCTATTACATCCATCCTGATGCCCAGACATGACACACACAGCTCCACCACATACATCCTGATCCCCAGACACCACACAAATAGCTCCACTACATCCATCCTAATCCCAACACATCACACACACAGCTCTGCTACATCCATCCTGATCCCCAGACATCACACACAGCTCTGCTACATCCATCCTGATCCCCAGATATCACACAAATAGCTCCACTACATCCATCCTAATCCCAACACATCACACACACAGCTCTGCTACATCCATCCAGATCCCCAGACATCACACACACAGCTCTGCTACATCCATCCTGATCCCCAGACATCACACACACAGCTCTGCTATATCCATCCTGATCCCCAGACATCACACACACAGCTCTGCTACATCCATCCTGATCCCCAGATATCACACAAACAGCTCCACTACATCCATCCTAATCCCAACACATCACACACACACAGCTCCGCTACATCCATCCTGATCCCCAGACATCACACACGCTCTGCTACATCCATCCTGCCCCTACACACATCACACACACAGCTCTGCTACATCCATCCTGATCCCCAGACATCACACACACAGCTCCGCTACATCCATCCCCATGGTCATGTGATCCCTGACTACTCCCACAAACATGACGTGACATCACCACAGGTCCTGGAAGCTGCTGGTCTGAGTGTCCTCTCATGTCAGTACTGCTGGGGGAGGATTAACTGGAGCTAGGGGACAGTGCAGGCTCTGTGAGGGGCTTCTGGCAACCCAGAATGTACGGAGAAGCTCCTTTGCGGCCAGTCAGACACACGAGGCCCCGGGCAGAGAGCAAACAGGTCGGCCAGCAGGTGCTGGTTCTCCTGCAGCAGCTCCAATAGTAGCTCCTCCACCTGCCCCCACTGCCATGCTGTTGCGCACCAGGACCACAACTGACTGGGTGAGTGGTCACACCCCTCACTGGTAGCACCCGGGGTCGGCCACACCTGCCGCACCCAACTTTGGTATGCCACTGGGAGAGACTCCTGCTTCAACCTCAGTCCTGCACAAGGCACTTCTCTCAACTGCTTACTGTCTCAACTTCCTGCTCACCTCTCTTCCTCCATTCCCGCCCCCTCTTAAAGAGACAGTACCATTACAAAGAAAACAATATCATACTAGCATTAAACAGCTATAAACTGTCCCCCTTACACTACAGTGGATCTGGTACTCTGATCGGGCCGTTCCAATAGCTGCAGTCACATGTGCTCTGACTCCGTCTGCTGTCCTTACTGCCTCCTGTCCGCACCCAAAACATCCTCCCTCCACTCTATATAGGGTCCATTAACTGCATGCCATATATAGATAGACCATGGATCACCTATATTAACCCCTTGAGTGGCACACCCAGAAAATTTCCTGGACGAGCTCCACTGCTCATAGCAACATAGCCCGGAAGATTTCCGGGCTATGTATCACTATGGGAGCTGCAGAGCACAATGCCACAAGCTGTGACAGTGTGCTCTGCCTGCACAGACCCACAGAGAACAAAGCAAGGGCTTTGAAAAACCAGCAGAAGATATTGCCGATATGCCGGCAATCTCCTGCTTTGTTTACAGGTTGCCATAGAGACCATCGGCTTGTCAGAAGCTAGCCGATGGTCTCTGTGACAGGGAGAGCTTGGTGCTTGGCTGTGAGAGGACAGCTAGGTACCTGCTCTTACAGCAGAGATCAGAGAAAACCTCCGATCTCTGCTGTTAACCCTTTACATGCGGCAGTCTATGTGACTGCAGCATGTAAAGGGCTGTCACTGCAGCATGTAAAGGGCTGTCACCATTGGACCCCCGGAATGTGATCAGGGGGTCCTGATGGGTCCCTGTGGAAGTCCCCTAAAGGGAAAAAAAATATTAAATAAAAAAAAAAAAAAAATTATAAAAAAAATTATAAAAACAGTTGTCTCCCTTTACTTTGTAAAAAATCAAAAATACAATCACACATGTGGTATCCGTGCATCGTAATGACCCAGAGAAGGAAGTTAATACATTATTTAACCCCTTAATGACATGGCCCCTTTTTTTCTTTTTTCCCCATTTCTTTTTTTCCTCCCCCCTGTTAAAAAAAATCACAACTTGTCCCGCAAAAAACAAGCCCTCATATGGCCATGTCAATGGAAAAATGAAAAAGTTATGGCTCTTGAGACGCAACTGCAAAATTAGTTGAAATTCAATGATTAGGCCATTTTAAAAAACCTGCCCTGGTGGGCACGACAGGGTGGTAGGAAACCCCGACTCAAGGGGTTAATAGATGAAATCTAACAGTACTAACAGTGCCATACGTGGCCCATGCAGAGTTAAACCCTGCTTAGATAGTGCCATAAACTGCCCAAAGTGCCGAGCTTTGTCTAAGTAGACCGAAAGTGGATGCAAAGTGCCAAAGGGGGTTCAAATAAGGTCCCACAGTGCCCAGATCTACAGCACATCATAGCGCCCACGTGGTGCCCAGAAGAGATATGGGAGGCGGCATCAAGTGGAAAAACCTCCAGTCCGGTCAATATAAAGCCTTCTTTATTCAGTCCATGTTAAGACCGGCAGAGCCGCGTATCGACCCCACGGGGGGCTGGCCACGCTAACATCTCTTCTGGTGTGTTACTTTGGAGCTGTTTGGAGTCGCGTTCCTGCGGAGAGCTCTGCATGTCTATCGCCTCGCACCTTAATCGGTAATATTGGAGTGCTGCTGCTGCTGTGATTTTGATTTAGCTGACATGGTGCTCAGAGTCCATCACTAGCTGACCCCTCCTCTGCTCCTCACATCATCTGCATGGTCTGGTCCGGTAATACTGCCTCCTGCTGGCTGCAGCTGGTAACACTAGTGATGTCTCCTGGACATTACTTACTATTCAGCAGGTTTCTGTACTTGATGCTCCCGCTGGCAGAACTCTGCAGGGTGCGGGATCAATGGAGGAATTCTATCTATGATGATTGTGGAAGAAGTCAGAGAAGACCCTACAGTATAGATGACCCCACAATCTAATCTTCCATCTCCTTTGCCCTACAGGTTTGTCTCCAACATGGTGCAGCATTATTATAAGAGTGACGAGTCGGTGCGGACAGATCCAGAACTGCAGGCCTGGGTGGCTGAGATCTACGAGAAGGGATTCCTAAGTAATGAATCATCAGGTACGACCATCATAATGTCACCAACACGGGCAGAACGGCTCCGTTACAAGACAACTACATCCAGAGCTGCGATCACAATTCTGCTGTTAGATCAGGTCATTTACTGGAGCACTTCTGACATTTCACTCTTCTCTGAGCGTGCGCCAACAGATTCCCATCTTATATTGTTATTTCATATTGCTGGGTGTTTATTATCAGTGGGGGTCCAACCTCTTGGAGGTGCTGCTAAGAACCAGGTAGCAGAGGTCCTTCAGAGCAGCACTCCCAGCCATTCACTATACAGGGCAGGAATAGGAAGAAGGGGAACTGGACAGGAGGCAGGAGTCATAATGCCCCCCTGTAGTAATAGCTATACTATCCCCCATAGGAATACATAGCCATACTGTGCCTCAGAAAACTAAATTACCATACTGCCCCCCTTTAGTAGCATATAGCCATACTGCCCCTCTGTAGTAGCATTGAACCATACTTCCATCCTGTAGTAGTATATAGCCATACTGTCCCCCTGTAGTAGCATATAGCCATACTGCCCCCCTGTAGTAGCATCGAACCATACTTCCATCCTGTAGTAGCATATAGCCATACTGCCCCCCTGTAGTAGTATATAGCCATACTGCCCCCCTGTAGTAGCATCGAACCATACTTCCATCCTGTAGTAGTATATAGCCATACTGCCCCCCTGTGGTAGTATATAGCCATACTGCCCCCTGTAGTAGTATATAGCCATACTGCCCCCTGTAGTAGTATATAGCCATACTGCCCCCTGTAGTAGTATATAGCCATACTGCCCCTCTGTAGTAGTATATTGTCATACTGCCCCCCCCCCCCCCAACATTGTAGCATGGAGCCATACTGCCCCCCTGTAGTAGCATATAGCCATATGCAGCGTCCGAGGAGCGGGCCTCAGCCTAGGAGACAGTGGCACACACTCATGTAGGAGTAGAATTGCACTCCACACTGCTTTGTATGAAACTTCTTGCGGCTTGTCACACTTCTAGCTCTCCATGCAGGGAAGAAGAAGGGGGTTCTGAGCACTAGTAGTCCATCGGCCCAGACTCTTCCATCACCTCTACACACAGACTATAGGTGTCCATGTGCAGGCCAATGTCTGTCTTTTGCTCTTCTCTTTCAACGTTCAATACTCAGCAATCAATCTCAATCTCTTCCCATGCTCCTCGAATCTAAATATTGTGACACGTCCGGGTTCACTCGCCTGTGGATCGCCGTCCCCACGGTTAGGTAGTGGCGCACCTTGCACGAAAAGCTCAGCAGGAAGAAGGTTTCTTTAAATCTGGCTCCTGGCAGCCTTTATTCACCGTACAAACAGGTATCTCACACACAGTCCATAAAGACCCCACCTGGGTGTGAGGTTAGGGTTGTCATCCCTGTCAACCTCAGGGCTTTTGCTGGTCCTCAGTGGACCCCATCTTGCAGCCTGTCCTGCACTGCCAAGCTGCAACTTCCCCCTTGCTTCTGGCAGGAACTGGCTTATATGCAGCCAATTAATGTTACACCCATCAGGTGTTAACCCTTACTTTTACTTTTGCAGGTGTCAGAATGCCTATTTAGCACCCTTTGCAGGCCAGTCTAACACTGCCCTGCTGCAATATATATAACGAGGTCACATGACAAACAGCTACTTTTCCAGACATAACCCAGACAGTAACCCATTCAATGCTGCAGCTATGCAAAACACATCATATTCACTCACATGGCACACATTGACAATACACATAAGCACAAGACTACATAGATCACTCAGAAACATCCAGAAATTTCCATACATTAACTTATGTACACTACACATACTGCCCCCCCCCCCCCCCCCCCGTAGGAATATATAGCTATAATGTCCATCATATTAAAATAATAAGCTTACTCACCTCCCCTGCGGTGCCTTCCATCCACCTTCTATATGGACACAAGCGATACGATTACATCTTTGCGCCGCCAACATCACATAGAAGGTGCTGTGTGGCAGAGCCCAGCGTGGCTAACAGCACTGTCTGTCAGCAGCACCGAGTGTGATGAAAGGATCATGCTGGGCACAGGACGATGTGAGGGTAAAAAGGAGCCATCCTGGCCAAGCAGAAGACTGCCCAGGATGGTGGGACAGCAGTGCGTTGCAATAATTGAGCCTGGAGAGGATGAGGGCAACAGTGAGCATTTTTAGTGCGTCCACGGTGAGGAAAGGGCAGATTCTTGTGATGTTCTTGAGGTGCAGCTGACATGTTCAGGCCAGAGATTGGATGTAGGGGGTAAAGGAGAGATCGGATATGACCCCAAGGTAGCAGGCGTGCTGGGAGTTATGGTGCCACACACTGAGATGGAGATGTCAGGATGAGGGCGGTTACTAGAGGGTGGAAACACCAGCAGGTCAATTTCATACATCTGGTAGATGGTTAATGATAAATTTTCCTGCACTGACTCTTCTCACACGTCTGACCCTCCACCAGGAATCCCATCATCCCTGAAGACCATGCCCTCGCTGGTACGATACCTGACCATGGTGATCTTCAGGTGTTCTGCTCAGCATGCTGCAGTCAACAGTGGCCAGGTAAGTGGCATCAAATCAGCGAGGATTTTCCACAAATCACACCGACCTCCAGGAGGCCTCATTCTCTCCTGAAGACTCTTCCCTTTGGACTAGTCCAGTCTCTTCTCCCACCCGACTCCATGTGTCGTTCTCCACTGCTATGTTCTATCTGCTCCCATGTCCTGTCCTTTTCCAGCACCCAGGGGCTCGATAAGATTAATATTTGGGTTATTTGGAGGTTGATTCAGCACCTTAAAATTCTTTGTCAGTGTAGTTGGTTCTGTGAACTCAATGTCCTATAGGGGCCTTTATGCTGGAACAACAGGACAAAAACTTAAAGCATGCCTGTCCATTCTCTCACTGCTGTCACATTGAAGCCTTTCATATGAGAGGTTTGCAGTACATGTGTATATTTGGTGGGCTCGGCTTGAGTGGCTGGCCTCCCCCTTCTTCCTGCTCCCAACCCGCGGTTTGGGCCTCTTGTGGAGTGCCTTTTGGTGCACCCCCGATTGACCCAACCTTGTTCTCTCTGTCTGCTGGTGGGGCAATGGGGGAGGGGAGGGGATTGGCTCATTTGGGGTCACTGCCTAGATGGGCTGAGTTATCTTCTCCTTGGAGGCTTATATTGAAGGCTATTTGAGTCCTAAACAAAATGTTGTGTTCATCTAGTGTTCAATCCATTGTTCATTGGTTGGCTTTGTGTTTAACATGGAAACAAATGAGCTGCAGCTAAACTTTATAAGCACAATTTTATAGCTCCATAATCTCAATTGGGGAAGGAAAGAGCAAGAGAAGATAGGCAAAACAAAAGTGACCATAATTGAAGTATAAAACAGTCTCGTACTGCAGGTTGGGCACGACTTGATCAGAACAAAACTACATTTTTAAAAATTCTGACAAATCTGTTGTCAGACTGAGTAGTAAACTACATTGTACTCCTGTACTCCCATAACCCGCTTTTGGGAGTGAACTACGCTAAGTAATCCATCTCCCCCTCCCGATTCCTAAGTCAACCCCCAATCCCATCCTTACTAAGAGATACTTGTTTTCTCTTGTACCATTGTCTAATTTCATATTATTGAAACTAATGGCAGACAAATTGGTCACTACAGCCCTGAACACCAAGGGCCTAAATCCCCCCCCCCCCCCCAAAAGGAGCAGAATATTTTGGCTCCTGAAGAAGTTAAATACATCACTTGCATTCCTTCAGGAGACCCACTTCAAAGGGAAAGCAACACCTAGATTCTCAAAAAGGCCGTTTGATGAATGGTATTTCAATAATGACCCAACTAGTGCATCCAAAGGCGTGGCAATAGCGTTCTATTCCTCAGTTCCGTTTGTCTTCGAGAAGAAATTTGCAGACTTGGAGGGAAGAATGCTCTTCCTTAAGGGCAAAATCCATTCAGAAATGTCCATGTTGGTAAATATATATGCTCAAAATACAAACCAGGTTATCTGGTTTTTAGACGCACTGAGCAAACGTGTACTATATGTGGGAGGTAAAATAATCCTGGGGTCAGACCTTAACCCAACCCTAAATCCCATACTAGACTCCTCTTCTGGGAAATCTCAAATATCCCAGCAGGCTCGGAAAAAACTGCTACGTGCACTTCAAGACTTACAAGTCTTGGATGCCTGGAGGACTCTTCACCCATCAACCAGGGATTTCTCATTTTACGCCCCAATGCATAAAACACATCAAAGAATAGACTATATTCTCCTTTCTTTCTCACTGATACACCAAGTAAAGGCCTCAAACATAGGGAACATAACGGTATCAGACCATGCCCCGTTACAGCCTCCCTCAAACATAAGGAACATAACGGTATCAGACCATGCCCCGTTACAGCCTCCCTCAAACATAAGGAACATAACGGTATCAGACCATGCCCCGTTACAGCCTCCCTCAAACATAAGGAACATAACGGTATCATATCATGCCCCGTCACAGCCTCCCTCAAACATAAGGAACATAACGGTATCAGACCATGCCCCGTCACAGCCTCTCTCAAACATAAGGAACATAATGGTATCAGACCATGCCCCCGTCACAGCCTCCCTCAAACATAAGGAACATAACGGTATCAGACCATGCCCCGTCACAGCCTCCCTCAAACATGAGGAACATAACGGTATCAGACCATGCCCCCGTCACAGCCTCCCTCAAACATAAGGAACATAACCGTATCAGACCATGCCCCGTCACAGCCTCCCTCAAACATAAGGAACATAACCGTATCAGACCATGCCCCGTCACAGCCTCCCTCAAACATAAGGAACATAACGGTATCAGACCATGCCCCGTCACTGGCTCCCTCAAACATAAGGAACATAACGGTATTAGACCATGCCCCGTCACAGCCTCCCTCAAACATAAGGAACATAACGGTATCAGACCATGCCCCCGTCACAGCCTCCCTCAAACATAAGGAACATAACGGTATCAGACCATGCCCCCGTCACAGCCTCTCTCAAACATAAGGAACATAACGGTATCAGACCATGCCCCCGTCACAGCCTCCCTCAAACATAAGGAACATAACGGTATCAGACCATGCCCCCGTCACAGCCTCCCTCAAACATAAGGAACATAACGGTATCAGACCATGCCCCGTCACAGCCTCCCTCAAACATAAGGAACATAACGGTAGCAGACCATGCCCCGTCACAGCCTCCCTCAAACATAAGGAACATAACGGTATCAGACCATGCCCCGTCACAGCCTCCCTCAAACATGAGGAACATAACGGTATCAGACCATGCCCCCGTCACAGCCTCCCTCAAACATAAGGAACATAACCGTATCAGACCATGCCCCGTCACAGCCTCCCTCAAACATAAGGAACATAACGGTATCAGACCATGCCCCGTCACAGCCTCCCTCAAACATAAGGAACATAACGGTAGCAGACCATGCCCCGTCACAGCCTCCCTCAAACATAAGGAACGTAACGGTATCAGACCATGCCCCCGTCACAGCCTCTCTCAAACATAAGGAACATAACGGTATCAGACCATGCCCCGTCACAGCCTCCCTCAAACATAAGGAACATAACGGTATCAGACCATGCCCCCGTCACAGCCTCCCTCAAACATAAGGAACATAACGGTATCAGACCATGCCCCCGTCACAGCCTCCCTCAAACATAAGGAACATAACGGTATCAGACCATGCCCCGTTACAGCCTCCCTCAAACATAAGGAACATAACGGTATCAGACCATGCCCCGTTACAGCCTCCCTCAAACATAAGGAACATAACGGTATCAGACCATGCCCCGTCACAGCCTCCCTCAAACATAAGGAACATAACGGTATCAGACCATGCCCCGTCACAGCCTCCCTCAAACATAAGGAACATAACGGTATCAGACCATGCCCCGTCACAGCCTCCCTCAAACATGAGGAACATAACGGTATCAGACCATGCCCCCGTCACAGCCTCCCTCAAACATAAGGAACATAACCGTATCAGACCATGCCCCGTCACAGCCTCCCTCAAACATAAGGAACATAACGGTATCAGACCATGCCCCGTCACAGCCTCCCTCAAACATAAGGATCATAATGGTATCAGACCATGCCCCGTCACAGCCTCCCTCAAACATAAGGAACATAACCGTATCAGACCATGCCCCGTCACAGCCTCCCTCAAACATAAGGAACATAACGGTATCAGACCATGCCCCGTCACAGGCTCCCTCAAACATAAGGAACATAACGGTATCAGACCATGCCCCGTCACAGCCTCCCTCAAACATAAGGAACATAACGGTATCAGACCATGCCCCGTCACAGGCTCCCTCAAACATAAGGAACATAACGGTATCAGACCATGCCCCGTCACAGCCTCCCTCAAACATAGGGAACATAACAGTATCAGACCATGCCCCGTCACAGCCTCCCTCAAACATAAGGAACATAACGGTATCAGACCATGCCCCGTCACAGCCTCCCTCAAACATAAGGAACATAACGGTATCAGACCATGCCCCGTCACAGCCTCCCTCAAACATAAGGAACATAACGGTATCAGACCATGCCCCGTCACAGGCTCCCTCAAACATAAGGAACATAACGGTATCAGACCATGCCCCGTCACAGCCTCCCTCAAACATAAGGAACATAACGGTATCAGACCATGCCCCGTCACAGGCTCCCTCAAACATAAGGAACATAACGGTATCAGACCATGCCCCGTCACAGCCTCCCTCAAACATAAGGAACATAACGGTATCAGACCATGCCCCGTCACAGCCTCCCTCAAACATAAGGAACATAACGGTATCAGACCATGCCCCGTCACAGGCTCCCTCAAACATAAGGAACATAACGGTATCAGACCATGCCCCGTCACAGCCTCCCTCAAACATAAGGAACATAACGGTATCAGACCATGCCCCGTCACAGGCTCCCTCAAACATAAGGAACATAACGGTATCAGACCATGCCCCGTCACAGCCTCCCTCAAACATAAGGAACATAACGGTATCAGACCATGCCCCGTCACAGCCTCCCTCAAACATAAGGAACATAACGGTATCAGACCATGCCCCCGTCACAGCCTCCCTCAAACATAAGGAACATAACGGTATCAGACCATGCCCCGTCACAGCCTCCCTCAAACATAGGGAACATAACAGTATCAGACCATGCCCCGTCACAGCCTCCCTCAAACATAAGGAACATAACGGTATCAGACCATGCCCTGTCACAGCCTCCCTCAAACATAGGGAACATAACGGTATCAGACCATGCCCCGTCACAGGCTCCCTCAAACATAAGGAACATAACGGTATCAGACCATGCCCCGTCACAGGCTCCCTCAAACATAAGGAACATAACGGTATCAGACCATGCCCCGTCACAGCCTCCCTCAAACATAGGGAACATAACGGTATCAGACCATGCCCCGTCACAGGCTCCCTCAAACATAAGGAACATAACGGTATCAGACCATGCCCCGTCACAGGCTCCCTCAAACATAAGGAACATAACGGTATCAGACCATGCCCCGTCACAGGCTCCCTCAAACATAAGGAACATAACGGTATCAGACCATGCCCCGTCACAGCCTCCCTCAAACATAAGGAACATAACGGTATCAGACCATGCCCCGTCACAGCCTCCCTCAAACATAAGGAACATAACGGTATCAGACCATGCCCCCGTCACAGCCTCCCTCAAACATAGGGAACATAACGGTATCAGACCATGCCCCGTCACAGCCTCCCTCAAACATAAGGAACGTAACGGTATCAGACCATGCCCCGTCACAGCCTCCCTTGTTTTATTAATTCAGCACACAAAAGCTGGAGGCTTAATGAATCTCTACTGGATAACCAGGAAATAAAAATACCGTAGCCTCTAATTTACATCTATTTTTTGAGGAGAACATGCAATCTTCTGATAAACACCCTTTGGTATGGCAGACTCACAAAGCATATATTAGAGGTCTGGTCATAGCCCTTGGCTCAGCACAAGAAAAGCACACAAAAAGAGATCGGCGAACACCTTTCACAAATCTCCAGCTTAGAACAACGTTCGAAACAGAAAAGGGCACCGGAAGCTCGAGCAAAGCTGACAGACGAGAGAACAGCTCAAAGACATACTTAACAGCAGATTCACAAAATCGCTCCTATACTTCAAACATCAACCTTACCTACAGGGCAATAAAGGAGGCAGACTCAAGTCCTCTCTCATAAAGAAGGCTAGGAGTAAAACAGATATCGCTAGCATTCGCAATAGATCCGGAGAGACATGTCAGGAACCTCCAAAAATAGCGTCATTTTTTCAGGAATTCTATTCAGATTTGTATCATCTAAATGATTCTGATAGACATGTAAAAAACGTTAAAGACGGAAAAATCGGGGGGCGTGGCCTGGACGCTGAGCAAGATGGCCGTGTGAGGGAAGCGCTCCGTCCTAACGGCACCGCCTAAGCCTCTAGTCAGCAGCTAACAAGCGCCAATATGGGGAAAACCTCAAGGGACAGGAGTGTGGAGCACCAGGGAACCCCCCGACCGGCGAAATTACAACCGGACATGCAGCGCTTCTTCAAGGAGAAGAGCGCTCACTCGCCGCGGCCTCCCGCCAAGATGGCGCCGGCGAGGGAGCTCATCGCGTCTAACAGTAAGGGGGAGGGGGAGGGAGACTCCTCGGAGGGTGAAGACTGCGAAACCATATCCAAAGGTTTCATGAGAAAACTGATCTCGCAGGCCCTGCGCCCCATCAGCGCGGATCTCGCTGAGATCAAGGAAGAATGCAGGTTAATGGGGCACAGATTAGATGACTTAGAATCCTCCTCTTCAGCTGTCATTTCGCACGCGCAGCAACTGGAGCAGGCCCTGAAAGACCAGCAGATGCATCTAAATAAAGCCCTCCTGATGCAAGAGGACTTTGAGAATAGGAGTAGACGGAATAATCTGCGCATCAAAGGCCTTCCAGAAACCTTTGCAGGTGACTCCCTCCCTAAAGTGGCCAAGGAAATCTTTGGATCGCTCCTGGGCGCGGAGAGAGCTGATGCTATCTTAATTGAGAGAATTCACAGGGCCCTGCGGCCCCCTCCAGGCGATGCGGAGCCCCCACGGGACATAATTTGTAAGCTCCTCGCCTTCCCTGACACTCTCGCTATACTAAGGGCTGCCCGCACTCACAGATCCCTTTCATATGCGGACACTACTCTCTCTTTATACCAAGACTTGGCGCCTTCTACCCTGGCTAAACGCCGTCTCATGCGCCCGCTACTGGAGATCCTCAAAGAGAGACAAATAAAATATGCCTGGCTCTTTCCGTTCGGGCTCGGATTCTCCCTTAAAAATAAAAGGATTAATATCCGTTCACAGGAGGATCTGGGGGGGGGTCTGGCGGCTGTTGGGGATCGAACCTATTGACCTCCCCTGCTGGCAGCCGCTTCCGGATCTCCCCCGCTTCCACCCACTGGAGCATCTTGGGAGAGAGCAGGCCTCCGGTGGTTCCAAGTCGCCCAGGGAGAAAAAGAAAAGGTCTAAAGAGGACTTCCCTGGATAAAACACGATAGAAAGAGTTTTGGCTGTTTAGTCCCGCTGGTTGGGTGGAGGTCGCTGAGGTCATGTCTGGAGGGTTTACGCTGCCACCACCCGCAGGTTACTGCGGAGAGCTCTATGTAGTACTTTGCAGCTTTGTCCATCTTTGAAAGAGACATGTATTTGTCCTCGCAGCGGACACAACACACTCCGTAGCAGGCGGCACGGACTACTCTGGGACCGAGTCCCCTCAGGCGGCGCGTTACGCCCGAAAAGCGGGACCGACGAGCCCCACCCTGGACCCATGTTTCCAGTTTCCACAGTTTGTTGAGCTTTTTTCATGTTTAGTTTACATCTTCAGCGGTGGCCCATCGGTGACCCTTGATTCAGAGTGTTCTGCACCGGGTCCACCTTGTGGTATACCCACTCTATTTCCACGTGTCAACCCCATAAACAGTCGGAGAGGCCGGCGTTAGTGCCTGTCAGACCAGGCTGTGTTGAGTACTCCACTACCCCGGTGGTGCCAGTAACTTAACAGACCCCCCCAGTAGTACGCCCTCATCTTGGTGGGGGACTAGGGTCACTATACGCCCTCCCCCCTCCCAAGGTACTACTTGTCTAATTAGCGGACGCTTTTGTCTGCCCCTGTACTCTTATCCCCCCCCCCCCCTTCCTTTTTCGTTCCCTGTGTGTCCTCACCCCTCCCTAGTTTCCCATTAGTACTATACATTAGAACTTGTCAGGGAACCTCGGGTACAGTGTACTATCAATAGTACCAGGTTGTAGTAGTATTTCTTTTAAAAACTTTGTGTGTAGTCACATTTTCTATTTCCTTTTCTATACAGGCCGGGTGCCATGGGGGACCTCCGACTCACCTCTTTCAATGTGAGAGGACTAAACTCACCGGCTAAAAGACACAACACAGCTCTGCTCACCAAAAGGTATGGCACGAAAATCCTCTTCATTCAAGAGTCACATTTTAAGGGAGACAGAACATTTAATCTACCAGGGAAGTACTTTTCCCAAGCTTTCCATAGCACCCACCCCTCGTCAGCGTCAAAAGGAGTCTCAGTTTACGTACACAAAGATGTAAGATTAATAGTAGAAGCCCAATATAGTGACGGAGAGGGTAGAGTGCTTTTCCTGAAAGGAACATTAAATAACGTAAAGGTCACCTTGGCCAATTTATATGCCCCAAATGCTAATCAGATCCAGTGGCTGTTGCAGCAATTAGAGACTCTGCAACATTTTGCGGAGGGCCAGCTACTGATTGCAGGAGATTTCAACGTCACGCTCAACCCGCTCCTAGACTCCTCAGTGGGACGCTCCCAGGTCTCACAGAGCAAGCTAAAGAAATTAGGGAAGTGCCTGCTTGGTTTGGGGGTGGTGGACGCCTGGCGTCTTCTTCATCCCTCGACGAAGGATTTCTCCCATTACTCCTCAGTCCATTCCTCTTTTCAGAGGTTGGACTATGTCTTTGTCTCCTCCGCCCTCCTTGCGACCCTCGAGAGGGCAGAAATTGATACGATCACGATCTCGGATCATGCGCCAGTGCACGTGGTCTTACGCCCCACACACCAGGTACCGAGGGAGTGGAGATGGAGAATGAATGCCTCCATATTAGAGTCACTGGAGGACAGAGACCTCCTAAACAATGCGCTGGAGGAATACTTTCTCTTAAATAGCGCCGGGGACACCTCGATCCCGGTGACCTGGGAGGCCCATAAAGCCTACATGCGTGGCATGCTGATCGCACTGGGCACCCGTGTGAAAAAGCGCCTACAGAAAGAGATAGATGGGATACTGATCGAGATTGCCAAGTTGGAATTAGTGACCAAGCTCTCTCAAACTAAACTGAATTTGGAAAGCCTTGCAGCCCTTAGGGCAGAGTTAAAACGCTGCCTGGATGCTAGATTTAACAGGAAACAGCTTCACCTTAAACACATTATCTTCGCGCAAGGGAACAAGGGCAGTAGGTTCATGTCGTCTGTTATTAAAAAAGCTAAGACGAAAAACCTAATCAAATCAATAAAATCTGAAAAGGGTCAAGTGGTAACTGCCTCGCCCGACATAGCAAAAGAATTCCAGGCCTTTTATTCTAAGCTATACAATTTGAAAGCCAACTCTGACCCGTGCGGACAGGAAGACGCCAGACAATTAATAGACCAGTTCCTGGGGCAGGCGAACCTCCCCAGGCTAAACTCAACAGATACATCTTCTCTGATCTCTCCGGCTACCCAATCGGAGATTCAGAAATTAATATCATCCTGCCCGCCGAATAAAAGCCCTGGCCCGGATGGATTTACCATTCACTATTATAAGACCTTCCAAACCATCCTAATACCTAAACTTACTGACCTTTTCAACGACTTGTTGAAGGGATCTCCCCTCCCTAAACAGTCCCTTGAGGCCCACATTACCCTGATCCCTAAAGAGAACAAAGACCTGGAGTCGTGCGGTAGCTATCGCCCGATATCCTTGATCAATCTGGACATGAACCTCTGGGCAAAGCTCCTCGCCGAAAGGATGGGCGGCTTTATGACCAGCCTGATCGATGGGGAGCAGGCAGGCTTTATGAGGGGAAGGGAGGGGAGGGACAACTGCCTCAGACTCCTACATGCAGCACGGTACGCACAGTCACATAAAATACCCTTGGCACTAGTAGGCACGGACGCCGAAAAGGCCTTTGATAGGGTTGACTGGAGATACATGGAAGGGGTACTGCGCCATTTTAATTTTCCGGGAGAATTTATCGCTGCGATATTTTCCCTCTATACCCAACCGTATGCACGTCTCAGGATAAATGAGGTACTCTCCCCTCCCTTCGACATCAAGAACGGCACGCGTCAAGGTTGCCCCCTGTCGCCGTCCCTCTTCATACTGGCCCTTGAACCCTTCCTACGGAGAATCAGGCAGGACCCGGCGATAACTGGCTTAAAGGTCGGGAATAAACGTCTTGATACGGCAGCATATGCCGATGATATAGTGTTCCTGGTCACAAACCCAGAAGAGGGCTTGACAAGGCTCGCGGAACAATTAGAGGAGTTTGGTCACATATCTAATTTTAAGGTCAATTTCTCGAAATCGGTAATTCTGAACGTCTCCATTCCCTCGGCCCGTTATGACACCTTGAGAGCAAATTCCCCCTTTTCATGGTCCAATACCTCAATTGACTATTTGGGTGTGAAGCTCACTAAAAAAGCAGAGGACCTTTACAGAGCTAACTTCGCTCCCCTGTTAGTTCAGGTGAAGAATCTGCTAGGATCTTATGACGTTCCACTGACCTCATGGTTTGGCAGGAAGAATATAATAAAATCGTACATCTTGCCAATAATATTATATAAGATACGTATGCTACCTATCTTCCTACCGAGATCCTTTTTTAAGTGCCTTAATTCTGCCTTCTCGGGATTTGTGTGGAGGGGGAGGAGACCACGGCTGGCCGGCAGTTTACTGATGAGGAGAGGCGCGGAAGGAGGGATCGGTCTCCCTAACCTTCATGATTTTTATCAGGCGTCTCAACTGGGATACTGGGTAACTCTGGCCCACCCTCATAAAGATGATCTACCCCAGATCCTTGCCGGGGGCTGTGCGGACGAACCCCTGATGGGGGATCTCTGGTTACCAGCGAGGTCACGCATCGGTAGTCGCAGCTTTAACCCCCTCCTGAGGGGCCCATGTGCAATGTGGGACAAACTGAGACACTCGCTGGCGCCGGACCCATCTCCCAGCCTGCCACTCCGATTGATCGGCAGACTAATGAGATACCCGTCAGACTCTTGCTCCGAGTCGATATGGAGGAGATCAGGTTCATTGACAATCGCCAATCTATATTCCCTAGCTCACCTCTCCCCTGAATCTAGGGTTCAATCATTGGGTTTCACCGAAAACCTCTCCTTCTTACACAGAGCTCAGATCAAAAATACCATAGAAGAGTTCCTTAAGCTACGCCAGACACTCAGACCGACTTTGCTCTTTGAACAAACGTTGGCCGGAAACGGGGTCGGACTGAGGAAGATCGCCTTTCTCCGCAGGGCCTTCATCACCCCGCCGGTTGAATATAAGCCGGCCTTCCTTTCCTCATGGGAGAGGGAGTTGAACATTACTCTCACATCTGAGGAGTCTAATTTGATTCTTAAAACCTCCTTTGGCCTATCGCCTTGTATTTTAGCTCAAGAATCTCATTACAAATTGCTAGCCAGGTGGTATAGGACGCCTCAGTGGCTATTCGACCACCATCTGACCCCGCAGAACCTATGCTGGAGATGCGGGGGGGACGTTGGCTCCTACCTCCACATCTGGTGGACATGCCCGATCCTGGCGCCCTTCTGGAGGGGGGTGGAGGAGACCCTGCGGAGACTTTCCCCCACATTCATTCTTACCCCGGACATTATCTTTTTGTGGAGACCCTCTGGCTCTTTTCACCCAATAAAGAACAAACTCCTAGCGGCACTAATAGACTCAGCCAAGGCCCTAATTCCCCCCTTATGGCAACAAAACACACCGCCTACACTGAGGCGGTGGAAGGAGAGGGTGGACCTCCTCTATAATCTGGAGGAAATGCACAGCTGGACCAGAAACACATATGACAAATTCTTACAGATATGGTTCCCATGGAGGGCCATTAGCGACTCTGACATATGGACCCGGTGAGCGGAGGCCCCCCCCCCCCCCACCATCCTGGCACCCGGCCGGTAAGTGACTTCTACATATGCTTCTTCCTTTGGTTTTTCTGTTCCTCGTTTATCTCTCTGTTTGGCGCCTTCGTTGCCTGACAACGATTAACTATGCGACTTTTGTGACACTCACAAACTCCCCCCCCCCCCTCTCCCCCCCCCCCCCCCACCACTGCTTCCCTCACCCACTTTCCTCAATTGTTCCCACCTATCCCTTACCCCCCCCCTTTTTTGTACTTGTTCTTTGGCATATCTTGCCGTTGCAATGAGCTATGGATTAAGACCTAGGTCTTCTTGAGGTGTAGATATTAGCACAATCTTGAGATATTGTGTGCACTCTCAGCGAAATAACTAGGTTCTCTCAGCACTATTGTTAGCGATCTTGGCTATATTTTATATTCTAACAGGTTGTTGATACAGACCCAGAGGCTAATGATTGTTTGACATTTTTCTCGATGTAATCATATGGCTTCTACTGTATGTTTATGTTCATTTATTGTTAAAACCTGAATAAAATTTGATTTATAAAAAATAAAAAAAAAAAAAGACGGAAAAATCGAGGACTTCTTGTCCCCCCTCATCCCCCCCTCTCTGAGCCAGGATGAGGCATCCAAATTGACAGTGCCAGTTTCACTTGAAGAATTGACCTCAGTTTTAAGCAGCTTCCCATTACATAAAAGCCCCGGCCTGATGGTTTCCCTCTGATATACCATAAAAGATTCCAAGAGATAATATTAGCACAATTGGCCCAATCATTTCATGCAATTTTAAAAGGAGCTTCTCTACCAAACAGGCACAAGAGGCCTTATCACACTAATACATGGAGAAGGACGGGACCCTGTCCAGTGTGCTGGTTGTAGATCCATTTCTCTATTAAATCTCGATATTACTAGCAAAACTCCAGAAAGATAAATAAATTCCCCCCAAATCTGATTAATGAAGAACAATCTGGTTTTGTGGCCGGTCGAGAGGGAAAGGACAACTCAGCTCACCTTTTACATGCAATTAGATACGCTCAAAGTAAAAAGATACCATTAATCTTGTTAGGAACTGACGCTGAAAAGGCGTTCGATAGAGTGGATTGGACCTTGGTGCGAGCGGTTTAGAAGAAATTCCACTTCCCTCCTGCACTAATCCAAGCAATCTTCTCACTATACTCTCGCCCGCACGCTAAAATTAAAGTGAATATAACTAACGGCACGCGACAAGGATGTCCGTTGTCCCGAACACTCTTTATTCTCTTACAAATGGGGCGACGGGACAACGATATCCAAGAAAGAAATTTAAATCATCTATCGCTTAAAACAGAAGCCTTTGCAGATGACATCCTGTTCATCTTGACAAACCCTGAACAAAGCCTTCCCCAAATTAACAATATCTGACACGCATACGGCTCCATCTCAGCTCAACGGTTTAAACATAACCCTCCCTCCAACAGTTGTTGAAAGCTTACAAATACCCTTTTAATTTAAATGGGTCGAAACACACATTGAATACCTAGGGATTTAAATCATGAAAAACCTCCAGAACCTATATGACAAAAACTTTGCACCCCCCCACCCCATCCCCCCTTCTTAAAGAAATTACAACACTCTCACACACGTATGATCTACCATTACTCAACTGATTTGGAAGGAAAAACTTACTGCAAACATACATAGTCCCCAAAATCCTAAACAAGCTACAAATGATCCCGATCTACAAAATCAAGCTTCTCCAGGTTTATCTGGAATCATAGAAGACCTCGGATGGCCCATGGACTCCTGGTTAGGGCAAAGGAGAGGGGTGGAATCAGTCCCTCAGACATATCTCAATACAATAAAGCAATACTATTAGAGATGAGTGAGCACACTGGTCCGAGCTTGATGCTCGTTCGAGTATTAGGGTACTCGAGATGCTCGTTACTCGAGACGAACACCACGCTGTATTCGAGTCAATTGCATTTCCTTCCCCGCATGTTTAGCCCAAGTTTCTAGCCAATAGACATGCAGGGAAGGCATTACCACTTCCTGCTGTTATGTGCCAGCCCTCTCCCCCCCTCCCCCCCCCCCCCCACAGTAGTGAGTGGCTGGTGAGATCAGGTGACCGCCGAGTACTTAAACTGGTCCCGCCTGCGGCTCGCCTCAGACGCATGCTGGGAGAGGTTAGGGAAAGTGCTGCTGCTGATATAGGGAGAGTGTTAGAGTAGGATGCTGTCTTCAAGAACCCCAACGGTCCTTCTTAGGGCTACATCTGACCGTGTGCATTATAGTTGTGGCTGGCTGGGAGCAGTAGTGCATCCATTTTTTTTTTAAGCATCTCAGGCTGTGCAGAGCATTACAGCGATAGCGTTCTCAGTCTGCAGTACATAACGCTGAGTTTAGGCACAGAGATGCTTCTATAGTGAAAGTTATACAGTCCTCCTGATCCTCCATACAAGAACCCCAACGCTCCTTCTTAGGGTTACATCTGACCGTGTGCTTTACAATTGTGGCTGGCTGGGAGTAGTAGTGCATCAACTTTTGTATTACGCATCTAGACCTGTTCCCAGCCTTTCACTAATAGCGTTCTCAGCCTGCAGTGCCGTACAGCCAGCTCTCACCGTGAAACTGCACTCTAACATCTCCTAGCCTACAGCTGTGAACGACTTCAGTCATACCGTTCTGTATCTGCAGTGCATTAGACAGCGGTCTCACCACTAAACAGTACTGTAATATTACCGGGGCCACTGCAGAGTATTTCAGCTCTGCCGCTGTGCAGAGCGTCTCACAATACCCTTTCCTTGGGGGGGTTGAGATCGCCGCAGTTACCAGCACTATCCACTGGCTTTAGAGTCTTCTCCCCCGCCACACAGCCTCTATTATCTACAAGTCTCTGCGAGCGGTAAATTACCCCGAGGTATCAGCGCAAGACACAAGTCACAGCATAGAGCCTCCGCTATCTACAAGTCTCTGTGTGCGGCGAATTAAGCCACAGTTGTCAGTGCTGTAGTGGGCTAATTTTTTTGGGCCCTTCTCTATTGTTAATCCGCCATGATGAGGGGTAGGGGTAAGGGCCAAGGACGCGGATGTGGACGCAGGTGTCCAAGTGAGGGTGTGGGCACAGGCCGACTTCCAGGGCATGGTGAATCACAGCCGGCTGCTGCGGGATTAGGAGAGAGGCAAGTTTCTGGGGTCCCCAGCTTCATATCACAATTTATGGGTCCACGTGCTGGACCTTTATTACAAACAGAGCAGTGTGAGCAGGTCCTGTCGTGGATGGCAGAAAACGTGTCCAGCAATGTATCGACCACCCAGTCTTCTATGCAGTCCACTAATCCCGACCAAGGGACTGCAACTCTGAATCCTCTGGCTGCTGCTCCTCCTTCCTCCCAGCCACCTCACTCCATGAAAATGTCATATTCTAAGTAGGCAGACTCTCAGAAACTGTTCTCGGGTCCCTGCCATGAGTGGGAAAAAACGGTTCCTCTCTCACCTGAGGTGTTTGTCGTGACCGATGCCCAACCTTTGGAAAGTTCCCAGAGTCTGGGTGAGGAGGATGAGACACAGTTGTCTGTCAGTGAGGTAGTAGTAAGGGCAGTAAGTCCGAGAGAGGAGCGCACAGAGGATTCAGAGGAAGAGCAGCTGGACGATGAGGTGACTGACCCCACCTGGTTTGCTAAGCCTACTGAGGACAGGGCTTCAGAGGGGGAGGCAAGTGCAGCAGCAAGACAGGTTGGGAGAGGCAGTGGGGTGGCCAGGGGTAGAGGCAGGGCCAGAGCGAAGAATCCCCCAACTGTTTCCCATAGCAACACCTTGCGGCAAGCCTCCGTGCAGAGGCCTAGGTGTTCAAAGGTGTGGATGTTTTTTAGCGAGAGCTCGGCCGACTGACGAACAGTGGTGTGTAACCTGTGTCACAACATGATCAGCCGGGGAGCTACCACTACCAGACTCACCACCACCAGCATGCGCAGGCATATGATGGCCAAGCACCCCACAAGGTGGGACGAAGGCCATTCACCACCTCTGGGTCACACCACTGCCTCTTCCACTGTGCCCCAACCTGCCACACAGATCCAATCCCTCTCCCAGGACACAGGCATGAGCGCCTCCCGGCCTGCATCCACACCCTCACCTCCACTGTTCTCCACTCCATCCAGCAATGTCTCTCAGCGCAGTGTTCAGCTGTCACTAACACAAGCGTTGGAGCGAAAGCGCAAATATGTTGCCACCCACCCGCACGCACAAGCTTTAAGCATACACATTGCCAAATTAATCAGCCTGGAGATGCTGCCGTACAGGCTTGTGGAAACAGAGGCTTTCAAAAACACTATTTTTCCCGGTTTGCCGTCCCAGCCCTACACCAGCACGTCTTCCACACCATAAATCGTGCCCTCACCAACGTGGTTACTGGGAAGGTCCACTTAACCACGGACACGTGGACAAATACTGTTGGGCAGGGCCACTATATCTCCCTGACGGCACATTGGGTGAACTTGGTGGAGGCTGGGACCGAGTCAGAGCCTGGGACCGCTCACGTCCTACCCACACCAGAATAGCGGGTCCTACCTCAGTGCTGGTATCTGCGGCGTTTTATGCCACCTCCTCCAAACCCTCCCCCTCCTCCTCCTCTGCCACTTCTACCTCTCAATTAACAAGTGTGAGCATGTCGCCAGCAGTCGGTAGCGTGCGGCAGCACAGCGGTGGGCAAGTGTCAGCAAGCCATGCTGAAACTAATCAGCTTAGGTGACAAGAGGCACACGGCCCCCGAACTTTTGCAGGGTCTGACAGAGCAAACCAACCTCTGGCTTTCGCCGCTGAGCCTCCAACCGGGCATGGTCGTGTGTGACAATGGCCATAACCTGGTGGCGGCTCGGCAGCCTCACACACGTGCCATGCCTGGCCCACGTTTTCAGTCTGTTGGTTCAGCGGTTTCTGAAAAACTACTCCCACTTGTCTGACTTGCTTGGCAAGGTGGGCCGCGTCTGCGCACATTTTCGCAAGTCCACCACGGACGCTGCCACCCTCCGTACACTGCAACGTCGGTTTCAGCTGCCAGAGCACCGACTGCTGTGCGACGTGCCCACACACTGGAATTCTAAACTGCACGTGTTGCCCAGGCTGTACGAGCAGCGTAGAGCAATAGTGGAATACCAGCTGCAACATGGGTGGCGGAGTGGTAGCCAGCCTCCACAATTCTTTACTGAGGAGTGGGCATGGATGGCAGATATCTGCCAGGTCCTCAGAAACTTTGAGGAGTCTACCCAGATAGTGAGCTGCGATTTGGCAATCATTGTGTTACCATCCAACTGCTTTGCCTGCTGAGAAGTTCGCTGCAAAACATAAAGGCCGACGCTTTGCGGTTGAAACAGGAGACAGGGGATGACAGTATGTCACTTGATAGCCAGACCACCCTCATGTCTATATCTCAGCGCGTTTTGGAGGAGGAGGAGGAGGAGTGGGGGGGGGGAGGTGGGGGAGGGGGGAAGAGACAGCTGGTCACACTGCAGAGGGTACCCATGCTGCTTGCCTGTCATCTGCTCAGTGTGTATGGGCTGAAGAGGAGAAGGAGGAGAATCCTGAAAGTCATCTTCCTAGTGAGGACAGCGATGTGTTGCGTACTGGGACACTGGCACACATGGCTGACTTCCTGTTAGGCTGCCTTTCCCGTGACCCTCGCGTTAGATGCATTCTGGCCAACACAGATTACTTGGTGTACACCCTTCTTGAGCCACGGTACAAGGAGAACCTTTCAACTCTCATTGCTGAAGAGGAAAGGGGTACGAGAGTGATGCAATACCACAGGGCCCTGGTGGAAAAAGTGATGCTAAAGTTCCCATCTGACAGCGCTAGCAGTAGAAGACGCAATTCAGAGGGCCAAGTAGCAGGGAAGGAGCGGGGATCAGGCAGCATGTTCAGCGCAGGCAGGGGGACACTCTCCAAGGCCTTTGCCAGCTTTATGGCTCCCCAGAAAGACTGTGTCACCACTTCCAGTCAAGGCTATGTCTATGTGTATAGCATCCCTCACTCTCCACCTCGCCATACCATGCACATCTCCAGCCCCTTTACCTTCTGTATTACTCCACTATTCGTAGTATGTAAGCTCATTGGAGCAGGACCCTCACCCCTATTGTTTCCATCAATTGATTACTATGTAACCGTGGTTCTGTAATTTTTGTATTTTGTCTTTCTGTATTCCCCCTGTCTATGTAAGCGCTGCGGAATATGTTGGCGCTATACAAATAAAGTTTATTATTATTATTATTATTAATAAGGCTGAGTCGGCGGGAGCACTGTAAAAAGATGGTGAGGGAGTGCGTAGCCGATCGTACCACCATCCTCCGTGATGTCTCTGCTCCATACAACTATTGGGTGTCAAAGCTGGACACGTGGCACGAACTTGCGCTGTACACCCCAGAGGTGCTGGCCTGCCCTGCTGCTAGCGTCTTGTCAGAGAGGGTGTTTAGTGCAGCTGGGGGAATCATCATGGATAAGCCTACCCACCTGTTAATTGCCAGTGCTGACATGCTTACCCTCATAAAGATGAACAAAGCCTAGATTTCCCCAGACTTCTCTTCTCCCCCGGCGGAAAGCAGCGGAACCTAATGATTCTTTTCGCTGCAACAGGAGAAAAATGCATCCTCTATCACCACAAAAAAAGGGGGAATAAGCTATGTCAATCACTCTCGGATATTATTACTCCTCCTACTCCTCCTCCTAAAACAGCATGTCATCACGCTGAACTGCCAATTTTTCTGCGGCCCAAAAGGCTCTATTTAAAAGGTTTTTTTTTACAATACACCAATTTTTCAGGCCCTTGCCTATACTGTTATCTAACTAATTTGTCCGGCCTTCGCTTACACACTTGGTAACCAAATGTTACAGGGGTCTGCCTATACTTTTGCTACAGAAATGTTACTCGGGTCCGCCTATACTCTTGCTATAGAAATGTTACTGGGGTCTGCCTACACTGCTGCTACAGAAATGTTACAGGGGTCTGCCATACTTCTGCTACAGAAATGTTACAGGGGTCTGCCTATACTGCTGCTACGGAAATGTTACTGGGATCCGCCTATACTTCTGCTACAGAAATTTTACTGGGGTTCGCCTATACTCTTGCTAAAGAAATGTTACTAGTGTCTGCCTATACTGTTACTACAGAAATATTACTGGGGTCTGCCTATACTCTTGCTATAGAAATGTTACTCGGGTCTGCCTATGCTGTAGGTGCACAAAGACTTCCCATTGCGGTGTTTTACCTGTCTGGCACAAATATACTGACTGACTGTGGCAGAAATGTGTGCCAAGGCCGAGGTCCTTAGCGGGGTGAAACTCTGCACTGTTTGGGCACTTTGATTTCTTCCTGTGTTATACCATCTTTGTGCACCCACAGTATAGGCGAGCCCAAGGAACTCAACGACTTCCCTTTGCGGTGTTCAGCTATCTAACACCTACACAGAATGAAGTGTGTGGGGACCCATGGATTTCCCATAGCTATTTAACTCACGGCACCTTCCCACAGAGACTATTGCAGGTCCTACCTCGGTCATGGTTTCTCGGCCTTATTATACCACCTTCTCCTCCTGCTTGGGGTCTGGGGATCAGCGCTGGGCAACATGTATTTTCTCTCGTGTTACCACAGTTATCTGTGACACTGGTTTGGGCCAAACAAAAGGAGTGTTACTGCATTAATGAGACGTTCACAGCTGCACTAGCATCTGAGTCTGCTTTATGCCAATGATTAATGAGGGTGTGAGCCGAGTCCGAGGTTCTTGGCAGGGTGAAACTGCCTTGTTTGGGTGTTCTGATTTCTTTATGTGTAATACTTTCCTTGGGTTCCAGGGTCTCGCCTATGCTGTGGGTGCACAAAGACTTCCCATTGTGGTGTTTTACCTGTTGGGCACAAATACACTGACTGTCTAGGGTAGAAATGTGGGCCGAGGTCCTTGGCAGGGTGAAACTCTACCATGTTTGGCCATTCTGATTTCTTCCTATGTAATACCATCTTTGTGCACCGACAGCATAGGCGAACCCAAGGAACTCAAAGCCTTTCCATTGCAGTGTTGAGCTATCGGACACCTACACAGAATGAAGTGTGTGGGGACCCATGGATTTCCCATTGCTATGTAACTCGCGGCACCTTGGGTGACACAAGGTGGAGGCTGGGACCGAGCCTGACCCTAGGCCCACTCACGTGCTTTTTCCCCACAGAGTATTGCTGCATTGTGGAGATGTGTAGAAGTGCTGGCACCTGAGCCCCCTTTATGCCCACGTTTGCGGCTCCTGATAATTTTGTGACAGAGGTGGCACGGGATTGGAATGATGATCGTACGTCAATTTATCATCAATTCTCAACAGCATTGTGCGCTATCACCAACACTTTCAAAGAGATTTGCTGCCTGGCCCTGCCAACCCTCTGCAGTGTGTGCCTCCGGTTCCTCCTCATCCATCACGCACTTATAAATGGACATGAGGGTTGTGTGGCTATGAAGCGAGCGTGTGGCATGAGGGCAGCTGAACACTGTGCAGGGAAACTTTTGTTTGCATTGTGGATGCAGGGTCGTGCGGGGGGGTTGGACATCAATGCCAGCATGTAAACCAGGAGAAGAGGGAGCGGTGTCACCCGCAGGCAGTGATTGTCCTTGGTTGCAGATAGTGTGGTGCTTAGCTAAGATGTGCCTAAGGTGTGCCTTGCTAATGAGGGTTTGTTCCAAGTAAATTTTTAGGGGGGTGACCGCCAGACTCTTGCCCCCATTTTGGCTTAATAGTGGGACCTGGGAGCCTCAGATGCAGCCATGCATGCTGCCCCTGCCCTTCCCTATCTGTTTCTGTGGTGTTTCCAGGACTTTCTGATGTTTTCTGGTGTTTCACAAGTCATGACCTATGCGGAGCATTGGTCCCATACAAAAATGCTCGAGTCCCCCATTGACTTTAATGGGGTTCGTTACTCAGAACAAGCTCTCGAGTATTACGAAAAGTTTGACTCGAGCAACAAGCACCTGAGCATTGTGTTGTACGCTCATCTCTAAATACTATTAAATAGATGGATGGAATTGGTAAAACCTTCGAAAAATAAAATAGTAAGCTCCTTGGCCTAGGTCCCCTATGGAGCAACCTTATCAAGGGACCTATGGCTTCCTTAAGTAAAAAACATATAAAAAGGTTTTTTACGATCCTCTCTTGAGAGGAGCCTGTGAAGTATGGGACTCTCTACAATGTGAACTTGCCCCCAATCCATCCCCTATAGGACTTCTAAATCTCATCCCTGACTACTTGGAAACCAATCTTGACAGCCATACAAGACAGATATGGTTGCTTCTTAGCAACCTGACTGTAGCAGAGATTTGGTCTCAAAGAGCTATCAAAAATCCACTACTTACTGACAGTCTACTCTCTCAGGCAAGAATTCCCCCCTCAACCAACTACATAGAATCCATTTAACTAAAACTTTAGCTAAATTCAACAAAAACTTCCCATCCTCCCGTCCGCTAACCAAATTGGAACGAATAGTTGCAGCCCAAAATAGCTAGAGCAGGAAGATCTCACTCGTCAAGAAAACGTTTATGGTTGCACATTATAAGGCCTGCGTATATTCAATCCTGCGAAACGGAGCTTAATCTCAGACTGACCGATGAGGAGGTAAAGGTGGTTTTAGGAAGCTCACATGGCTATTCTAAATGCGTCAGATTACAAGAAAATCATTCCAAACTCCTGACACGGTGGTACAAGTCACTGGAATGGCTGTTGGCTTACCAACTATCAGACTCAAAGCTGTGCTGGCGCTGCAATGGACATGTAGACTCCCTAACACACGTATGGTGGTCCTGCCCATTAATGCGTCCCTATTGGAACCAGAGTGAGTTATTAATTAGAGATGTAGTTGATGGCACGTTTTGTCTACTTTCAGAGTATGTGTTTATATCTAGACCTTCAGCAAATTACAGACCCTCAAAAACCAACCTTATCACACATCTCACTTCGGCTGCAAAATGATTAATTCCATTAATGTGGCTACAACCCCCCAGCGCCTACAATCACTCAATGGTTATCCAAGGTCAATGAGATTCGTAGGTTTGAGGAGCTTACGAGTTGGTCAAAGAGATCTCATGGGAAATTCAAAACTATTTGGGGTCCTTGGATGAGTAGCTCCTGTTCATCTATCAAACATGCCTAAGATGGGACCAGAGTATAATCAAAAAGCTTTGTATGGTTTCTGTATTTTTTGTATCCTTACAACTAGTTCCTTGCCAAATTACTTAAACTCTTGGATCTGTATCTTACAGTACTATTAGAATCCATATGGATCCCTTCTTACCTCTCCTTCCCTCCCCCCTTAGGTCCCCTCTACCCCTCCCCCAACTCTGTCCTCTACCACCCCAACCTCTTCTTCCTAGCTACAAAAAAAGTTTATTTTGTAATTCTCAGATAAGAAAATGAACAAGTGGGTACTTATAATGCCTACTATTGTACTATTGTAAAAAAAAACTTAAAGCAAGGATGAGATCTCATCACCACACGATTAAAGAAAGGAAGACCGAGTGGGTCGGCATTTTTGTAGTCAAAGACACAGAACAGAACATGAGTATTAATATACTCAATGGTGACTTCTGATCCCAGAAGGACAGAAGAGTTTTTTGATACTCTGCATGTAGGCCTCAATATCTGTCAGGCTTTATGGAGGGTTGTAACATCTAAGAGACCGCGCCCAGAAAGCCTGAGGGCACCAAGGCTCTGGAGGAACATCCATTTAGAGGCCAGAAAACGTGGACATCTGTGAACTAATTAAGGACTTCTCTACCCCTCATCCTGTTCTGTTATTGTTTTAAATGCAATTTATCACACGGTCTCCGTCCATTTATGTGATTCTCAGCAAGAGAAACCAAGTAATTTTATAGATAGGAGACGTTTCAATGGCTAACGATGTTATAGCAGGGTTCTTCCTCAGGCTTTATGTACATGTATGTGTGTATATATATATATATATGATTCTGTCTTAGAAGCCCGATGAAGAAATCTCAGTAGATTCAAAAGCCTGCTATAACATAAATCTTTTTTGTGCAATGTCCTGGCGGAGGGCCAGCAATCGGTCGGGGAGACCATGGAAACAAACAAGATGGCGGTCACTGGGGGCTCTGCGGTCTCTCTTCACAAAATAGCCGTTACAGAGACCTCGCTGGGGTGAGGCTGTACCTGTTATGGATGCTGCGGTGAGGCTGTATTTTTCCTGGTTTTCCAGCGTAACAGGGGCTCATAACACTCACTGTTTTTGTAGAAGGATCCCAACCTATTCTCTTCCACATTGCACTGGTATTGAGACGTTTCGTGAGCTTCCTTACTTTCGACTACAACTCTCCTTTTTCTCAGACCGCGGCCGTCCTCCTCCTCAGACCGCGGCCGTCCTCCTCCTCAGACCGCGGCCGTCCTCCTCCTCAGACCGCGGCCGTCCTCCTCCTCCTCAGACCGCGGCCGTCCTCCTCCTCCTCAGACCGCGGCCGTCCTCCTCCTCCTCAGACCGCGGCCGTCCTCCTCCTCAGACCGCGGCCGTCCTCCTCCTCAGACCGCGGCCGTCCTCCTCCTCAGACCGCGGCCGTCCTCCTCCTCAGACCGCGGCCGTCCTCCTCCTCAGACCGCGGCCGTCCTCCTCCTCAGACCGCGGCCGTCCTCCTCCTCAGACCGCGGCCGTCCTCCTCCTCAGACCGCGGCCGTCCTCCTCCTCAGACCGCGGCCGTCCTCCTCCTCAGACCGCGGCCATCCTCCTCCTCAGACCGCGGCCGTTCTCCTCCTCAGACCGCGGCCGTCCTTCTCCTCAGACCGCGGCCGTCCTTCTCCGCAGACTGCTCTCTGACTTCTTCCCTCCCTGAATCACTCGCTGACTGATTCACTTCATGCTCCAGCTCTGACTGACTGTGAATGGCTGAACGACCCACAGACTTCTTCTCTCACTGACTCTCTGACTGGAACTGACTTCCCGCTCAAACTGTCTGACTGAAAACCGTGTAACTCCTCCCCTTATCCCAACCTTCACTGCTCTGTTTTCCCGGGCTTGGATCCCCTCTACCAATCAGCGATCAGTGTGACAGTAACCAATCAGGAGACAGATGTTGCCCAGCAGATTAGGACATCGTCTGTGAGGAAAGGGGAGAAATGTCTCCTAAGGAGTATATAAATGGCAGTTTTAAAGATTAGCGAATGTGTGACCTCCCCTAGGACCTTCTGAGCCACTACATTTTTAAGCTATTAAACGGTCTCAAATTTTTCAAGATGGCTGTGTTTCTCTTACTGAGAACAAATTTTCTAGGCCCCATTAGGCCGGTCTTATTCCACACGCCATGCTTCATAGATTATATAGGCCCTAGTCAGTAACTCAGTCTAAAAATCCTTTCCTGTAGGCCACACTTTGTATGTCAGGTTCAGTAAGTCATTTTCTATAAATTACTGTTGGCCACATTCTATAGGTTTGTTCTGCAGATCACGGTCTGTGGGTCATATGCTGTAGATTACTGTAGGCCCAATTCTGTAGGTCCCTCTCTCCATGTGGTAGTTTGTAGATCATGTTCTGTAGGCCAAGTTCTATAGGTCACATTCTGTAAGTCATGCTTTATAGATAATGTTTGGTAGGTCACATTTGGTAAATCATATGCTGTAGGTTACATTCTGTCATGATCCATATGCCATGTTTTTATAGATCATGTTCTGTAAGCCACATTTTGTGCAATAGATCACATTCTGTAGGTGATAGTATGTAGGCACCGTTCTATAGACCACATTTTATAGATCAGTCTCTTGGTCATGTTCTGTTTGCCGTGGCCTGTGAGCAAAATCTTGAATTACATGTTCTACAGGTCAGATTTTATGCCATATTTTATAGCCCATGTTCTTCAGATTAAGTTCTGCATTTCATTCATAACATTCTATAGGTCATGATTAGAGATGAGCGAGCACCGAAATGCTTGAATGCTCGTTGCTCAAGTCAAACTTTTCGTAATGCTTGAGAGCTCGTTTAGAGTAACAAACCCAATTGAAGTCACTGGGGGACTCGAGCATTTTTCAAGCTGACCGATGCTCTGCATAGGGGAGGTTGTGTGAAACACCAGAAAACATCAGAAAGTCATGGAAACACCACAGAAATGGATAGGGAACAGCAGGGGCAGCATGCAGGGATGGCAGCACTTGTCTACGTGTCGGTGATTAAGTGGACCTTCCCAGTAACCGTGTTGGTGAGGGCACGGTTGATATTCCGTGACACGTACTGGTGTAAGGAGACAACGTCACAGCGGGAAAAATAGTGGTGACCGGGGACCAAGTAGCAAGGGACGGCCACCGCCATGAGGTTGTGGAAAACCTCAGTTTCTACCAGCCTATATGGCAGCATCTCCAGGCTCAGCAGTTTGGAGATATGCACGTTTAGCGATTGTGCATGCGGGTGGGTGGCTGCATATTTGCGCTTGAGCTCTAATGTTTGTGTTATGGACAGCTGAACGCTGCGCTGGGACACATTAGTGGAGGCAGTGGAGGACCATGCAGGTGAAGGGATGGGTGCAGGGCGGGAGGGGGATTGTATCTCAGTGCCAGCATGTGACACAGGGGAAGAGGCAGTGGTGTGACCCGCAGGTGGTAAATGGCCTTCGTTCCACCTCATTAGGTGCTTAGCTATCATATGCCCGCGCAGGCTGGTAGTGGTGGCTCCCCTGCAGATCTTGGTGCAGCACAGGTTGCACACCACTGTTCGTCGGTCGTCCGCGCTCTCAATAAAAAACCTCCAGACCTTCGAACACCTAGCCCTCTGCACGGGAGCTTGCTGCAAGGAGGTGCTGTGGGTAACAGTTGGCGGATTACTTGCTCTGGCCTTGCTTCTCCCTCTGGCCACCCCACTGCCTCTTCCAACCTGTTCTGGTGCTGCACTTGCCTCCCCCTCTGAAGCCCTGTCTTCAGTAGGCTTACTAACCCAGGTCGGGTCAGTCACCTCATCATCAACCAGCTCTTCCTCTGAATCCTCAGTCTGCTGCTCCCTCAGACTTACTGCCCTTACAACAACCTCACTGACAGACAACTGTGTCTCATCATCATCAACAAATACCTCTTGAGAGACTACTTGGAAGTCCCCACCCTCATCACCCCGAGACTGTGAAAGGTCCAAATTTTGGGCATCGGTCACGACCCGAGAACAGTTCCTGTGAGTATGCCTGTTCTGAATCTCTCCTTTTCCTGGAGTGAGCAGGCTGGCAGTAAAAGAGGATCAGCGTGAGGATTGACAGGTTCAGTCCCTTGGCTAGCGTGAGTGTACTGCATGGAAGACTGGGTGGTGGATAAATTACTGCACACGTTATCCACTATCCACGTCATCACCTGATCGCACTGTTATGGTTTTAATAATGGTCTACCACGCGGACCTCCAAACTGTGAGATGAAGCTAGGGAGCGTAGATATGCGGCGTTCTACTTCTCCGTCAGCAGCAGGAACTGTTTCACCCCGCCCTCGACCTCGGCCTCTGCCCACACCCTCATTCGGACGCCTACATCCCCGTCCTCGACCCTTACCCCTAGTCTTGATCATGTTGTATAATGCACTGTGTCAAAATGCCAAGCAAACTGCGAGGTATTTTGCGTACACTATAGCAAAAAAAGACCATCACAAATGTGTACAGTCTTGTACAAAAACAAATAGAAAAATGAGAGGAGTTTTGTTAGTTCCTATATAGTCTGTGTACACCAGTAGTGGTATACTGTATAGAACCGGTAACAGTATGCAGTATACAGCCAGGATGCTTGTAAATGCTTTGTGCGCACTACTGGTCCCAGCCAGCCAAACTGATGATGCACACAATGAGAGGAGTTGTAGTCCTAAAAAGGACTGTTGGGTTCTTAGAATATGGATCCCTGCCTAAACATTCCTTCTAACCTACACTATTGCTCCCCCTCGTTCACAGCAGCTCTGTCCCTCAGCTAATCCAGCCTCTGTGTGAGGCGAGCATCAGGTGACCTGAGTCTTTATACTCGTTGGTCACCTGATCAGGCCAGCCAATCACTGCTATAGACGTTCACAGGGTTGGCAGGTCATAGCAAGAGGTGCCAAAGCTTTCTCTGCATGTTCATTGGCTAAAAAAGCTGCTAAACGTGGGGAGAAGAGGGTGAGATTTTCTCGAGCACTGAGTGGTGCTCGCTCGAGTAACGAGTACTTTCGAGTATGCTAATGCTTGGACGAGCATCAAGCTTGGACGAGTATGCTCGCTCATCTCTAGTCATGATCTGTAGACCATGTTCCATTTGTCACATTCTATTGGTAGTGTTCTGTAGGTAAAGTTGCAGCACTCTGGGAATATTGCAATGTTCTTCTTGCTGACACTTTGTATTCCAACCATTATTTCCATCACGTTTCCTGCAGCTCATTCCATATAATGAGATATTGCAGTGTGAACATGACTTGTCCTACGTGAAAAATGTTCTTGCACACAATATTTGTATGTGGCATTGTTCTATGTAGACTTCTGTTGTGCTTCCACTGCAGTTTGATTTCTATTCCTGGATGCCCAACGGTCCCGCATCTATGAAGAGACCTCCTCCCACAGCCAAAGGGGTCACCACAATACAGAGTATCCTGGATGCTTTGCCTGCTGTCAACACCACCACCTCTCAACTAGTTGTAGTTTGGCAGCTGAGCAGTGAGCCCCAAGACAAAGTGAGTATTTGTCAGTGTTCTTACCTGACTGCATCCACAATTTCATACATTCTTGGTCTCCTTTGCTTTCGTTATAGAGACCTCTGGGATGCTACCCCGATGAGCATTTCACTGAAGAAACCCCACAACTATTCATCAAGGATTTCCAAGAGAAACTCACTGAGATATCCAAGACCATTAATGAGAGCAACCAAACCAGGAAAATGCTGTATCTTTACCTGGACCCAAAGGTGATTGAGAACAGCATCTCCATCTAATGTTGATCCTCAGAGGATCCTCCTCCTGAGACATCCTCCAAAGTGGCCTGGAGTAACTGGAGTGGCGTTGTGTAGAAAAGTCTTGGATGGAGTCGTGTTGATCTGAGCAGAAAAATAAAAGATTGATGGAAATGTTGTGTTTTCTGTGTGACATTATTTTATATGTTCTACGGGACTATTGGCTCCATCCCATTGGCCTGGGTCTCATCCTGTAGGGTCCGTTCTTGTGTCTATGAAGCAGCTACAGTCAGGGCCCTGGAGATTCTGCTGTCACTGGGCAAAGGAATCCAAGAATATGTTGGAGTACTCCTTTTTAATTTAGAATTGGTCATACGGCTACCGGGATCCGAGTCCTCTCATGTGTCCAAATTAGAAAGAAAGAACAAGAGACATCAACTGTGTGCAGTCACTACTGTCCTCTTTCTGAGGAACCAATTCAGTGTTAGCTTTATTTATAGTGCAAAGTAGAACAAAGAGAGGTATTGTGTCCAATCATGGGAGACAATACCTTAAAAGTAACAAATGATTAAGTAGTGATGAATGAATACATAATGTGACAGTGCATACATAGACAGGCTTGAGAAAGACTATAGCAGTTGAAACGTTGCCTGTTTTTAACATGGAGAAATTTCTGCACAGTCTCTCTGGGCCTGGCTGTAGTCGGAACTCCGTCCTTCCTCAAGGCTGGATGTTTGAGGAGGACATCCGTCAGCTGGTCCATCCATGCCAACAGCTCCTCCATAGCTGGGGTTGGCGCTTGCATCGTGGTCGCAGGCTTTATCCAGGACATTCACCGGGTGTCTTGCCGTTGCCCTCAGCATTCGGGATTGCTGCCCGCATTCGAGCACCAAGTGTAAGAAAGTCCTCCAGGCGGTGGGGCGGCAATGACTCAAGATGCATAAAACTTCCTTTCAGTTTTATTTTTCCAAAGCAGAATCCAGATAAAGCAACAGAAAAAGTCCTTTTAATATAATAAACACAAAGTTGCCCCACACAGGGTGCTGAGGTTCAGGCTGCACGCTATTGCTCTCTCCTCAGCTTGTCAGGCACTGACTCCCTGGAGCTGCAGTCCTTTATGCTCCAATAACGGGGTGAGTGCCTACAGCTGAGCTTCCTGAGAACTAGGGTGAAGTTGTGGACTGGACCGCCACCCTGTCCAGACTAAAAGCCTGGGAGGGAGATATACTCCATCCACAACTTCACCCTTTAACTGCCTACAATAAAAAAAAAAAAAATTATATATATATATATATATCATATCACATGGGGGCACTCTAATAACTATGTATAATATATCAGGGCTCAGTACAGAGATCTCTCCCATCATTTATTGTTCTCAGGACTGTAACAGGGGGCGCTCTAATAACTATGCATAGGTATATCAGGGGTCAGTATAGAGATCTCTCCCATCATCTATTATACCCAGGACTGTAACAAGGGGGCGCTCTAATAACTATGCATAGGTATATCAGGGGTCAGTATAGAGATCTCTCCCATCATCTATTACACCCAGGACAGTAACAAGGGGGCACTCTAATAACTATGTATAGTATATCAGGGGTCAGTACAGAGATCTCTCCCATCATCTATTATACCCAGGACTGTAACAAGGGGGCGCTCTAATAACTATGTATAATATATCAGGGGTCAGTACAGAGATCTCTCCCATCATCTATTATACCCAGGACTGTAACAAGGGGGCGCTCTAATAACTATGTATAATATATCAGGGGTCAGTACAGAGATCTCTCCCACCATCTATTATACCCAGGACTGTAACAAGGGGGCGCTCTAATAACTATGTATAGATATATCAGGGGTCAGTACAGAGATCTCTCCCATCATCTATTATACCCAGGACTGTAACAAGGGGGCGCTCTAATAACTATGTATAATATATCAGGGGTCAGTACAGAGATCTCTTCCATCATCTATTATACCCAGGACTGTAACAAGGGGGCGCTCTAATAACTATGTATAATATATCAGGGTCAGTACAGAGATCTCTCCCATCATTTATTATACCCAGGACTGTAACAAGGAGGGCGTTCTAATAACTATGTATAATATATCAGGGGTCAGTACAGAGATCTCTCCCATTATCTATTATACCCAGGACTGTAACAAGAGGGCGCTCTAATAACTATGTATAGATATATCAGGGGTCAGTACAGAGATCTCTCCCATCATCTATTATACCCAGGACTGTAATATGGTGTACTCTAATAACTATGTATAATATATCAGGGGTCAGTACAGAGATCTCTCCCATTATCTATTATACCCAGGACTGTAACAAGAGGGCGCTCTAATAACTATGTATATTATATCAGGGGTCAGTACAGAGATCTCTCCCATCATCTATTATACCTAGGACTGTAACAAGGGGGCGCTCTAATAACTATGTATAGATATATCAGGGGTCAGTACAGAGATCTCTGCCATCATCTATTATACCCAGGACTGTAACAAGGGGGTGCTCTAATAACTATGTATAGGTATATCAGGGGTCAGTACAGAGATCTCTTCCATCATCTATTATACCCAGGACTGTAACAAGGGGGCGCTCTAATAACTATGTATAGCTATATCAGGGGTTAGTACAGAGATCTCTCCCATCATCTATTATACCCATGACTGTAACAAGGGGGCGCTCTAATAACTATGTATAGATATATGAGGGTCAGTACAGAGATCTCTCCCATCATTTATTATACCCAGGACTGTAACAAGGGGGGGCTCTAATAACTATGTATAGATATATCAGGGGTCAGTACAGAGATCTCTCCCATCATACATTATTCCCAGGACTATCACATGGGGGCGCTCTAATAACTGTGTAAAAAGCTTTTCCCCTGCAGATTTGAATCTTGCGATTTGGCATTAAAGACATGAATTAACCAGCTGCGGCATTCATGCCCCATAGGATGATGTTGTGATGCCGGAATGTCTGTGTAGAATAATTCTGTCCTTTGTGAAAGGTTCTACACATTAAGTGATTTCCGGCCTCCTGCGGCTCTGACTGTTCTATGCAAAGTCTTGTATGACACATATTAGTTACTCCTGTCTTTCTTATAGCTTTTGGTGACATTTGGGTCTTTGGAACCCATTACTAGTTTCCCATAGAGTTCTGGCTTTTCCGTATACTGGCTGTCCCGGATCCAATTAAAGCTGTGTGTTGCGAGGTGGCGGTATACGAGTGAGGTGTCTGCAGAGAGGAGGCTTCATTGGTGGTCAGAAGTGACACTGATCGGTTTCTGATTCCACAGACTGCCTGTTTTTGAGACTGTGCGGTGTGATAATTTGCTTCCTCTTACAGACTCGAGTTGTGTCACTCCGAACGTTGATGTGGACACTTCTTTAGCCCCTCTATTATTGGGTCACCTGTAGTTAGCACATTCTGACTTCCTGATTTTGGGAAGAAGCCATGGTATGGAGCATAAAAGTGCTGTTTACCGTATATCATGTGTCACTCCGCACCCTGTGCTCCTTCCATACACTGATCGCTCAGTAAGCTATAACTAGCAAGTTCTGGTGCCTATTTGACGGAGCAGAGCTTCAGTGGTGACCCCTGACGGAATCTTCTTCTCTCTGATCCGACACTTCTGCTCTCCCCACCAGGAGGGATCGAAGACACATTGGCTGAGGTGAGAAGATACTTTTTGCTCCTTCACGTTGATGTTTTTGTGGACAGTGCGGATGGCTTAGTTTTGTCGGTGGACGGATTTTAATTGCTTGCTTGTGTGTTATTGATGATAGTCTATGCAAATAAGGAAGATGGTATTACTACCCTTGCAGCGCCACCTATTGGATGGCAGCATTCCTTCATTTCAATGTCAGACCCTTCATACAGATCTCTATGACAATGATTAGGAATAGCAAACCAAGCCAGAATCTATACACAGACAGCTGTTTCGGGGTGTTTGCCCCTCATCAGTGTACAGTAGGTTTCTGGCTCAGCTGGTGAGAGGCCTGGGACATGGGTCAGGAAGGGTGTTGTGTCTCCTTAAGGAGAGCACTCAAAATGTGTGTGGAGACACCAAGAAGGTGAGTGGGTAGGGGGTGGCATAGTCTTTCCTCAAGGAGAGCACCCAAAAGGAGTGACACCCCCTCTTGAAAAGAGTCTGTCATCTCTCAGCACACTATTTACAGCACTTGCTTATCAGTGGGGGGTTCACTGCTGAGATCCCCACCGATCTTAAGAACAGGGGTCCCATGTCCCCTGTCCTTATCACCATGGGGTTACTGCATCCCCCACAGTGAGGAGTAGACTGAATGACGTACTGGTCATGCTATTGCACCAGCGCCGCATTCACTATCAATGTGACTGCTGAGATACCCAAGCAGAACCCACTTTATTCATTTCAATAGGACTGATGGAAATACTCGAGTGCTGACCGCACACGCTCAACATCAACAGTGATGTCCCTGCAAAAGAGGAAGCAACCCCCGTAGTGTCAGAGTTGACATGGAAGACCTATTCTGGGGATCAGCCATATCTCAATGGTGAGACCCCCACCAATCAGCAAGTTATCCCTTATCCAGTGGATATCCTGCATATAGGGGCCAATGTGAAATTTTGCTACAACCCCTTAATGTTCTCATCCTACCCTTGTCTCATTTCGAGAGTTCGCCATCATTACGTCCTCAGGCAGAGAGCTCCATAGTCCCACTGTTCTTAAGAAAGGATGCTTCCCTGGCTGGTATTTGAGCCCTCATTGAGGTTTCATGATAGGGACCTTTATCTAACTTACGCTTTTTCTTGACTGCTGATGGGTACTGCCAGTGGTGGAGAGGAGCTCATCTCCTTCTAGGGGTTAGGGTTTGGGACCATCATCAGGCTCTTGAAAAGTGGTCCATAACGATGGATATAGGCTTAGTCTATCTTTATTTCAAAACACCTAAAACACCAATAATTGTTTAAAACATACAGGAAAGACGCCACTCAGAGGTGCCATATATATACAGCCAAAAAAGGCATGTGTATACTAAATGGAAGTCCCATAGTGTCCCTATATGCTGCCAACCAGACACATAAGAACATTCCACACCCGGGCAACGAGCTGCATACAGGCTCCCAAGTAACGTGTAGTAGGCAGCGTCCTACCTAAAACTAAAAAGCAAGACACAATAGCCCCCCGACATGATTCGCCTTCACAGGCTTCTTCACCGGGGAACTAGGGCTATAGGATAGACAGGCAATATAAAGCATTTCACCAGGACCAATGTCCCTACAGCCAATAGTAGCACGTGAGATCACAGGAGCCAATAGAGATCACACACTCAGTCCAGAGGAGAGGCCCATTCATAGATGGAAGAAACGATTTGAGACTAGATTTCATCAGCCAATCAGCACACAGTATCCGCACAGGCTCAGTAAGGATACACTGTAGGAGATTCCTCCCACCTCCTATTCAGAATAAAAAACCCTGCAGAACAGTTGATGCAGGGACAAAAGGCTGCTGAGTGTCACCAGTGCCTGCAAAATGGAGAAAAGCTAGAAAGTAATGCGCCAAAACAAGCTCTACAGCCATAGGACAGTTATAAGCAGCACATACATCGGGTAGAAAGTAATGCGCCAAAACAAGCTCTACAGCCATAGGACAGTTATAAGCAGCGCATACATCGGGTAGAACGTAATGCGCCAAAACAAGCTCTACAGCCATAGGACAGTTATAAGCAGCACATACATCGGGTAGAACGTAATGCGCCAAAACAAGCTGTACAGCCATAGGACATGGTTATAAGCAGCACATACATCGGGTAGAAAGTAATGCGCCAAAACAAGCTCTACAGCCATAGGACATGGTTATAAGCAGCACATACATCGGGTAGAAAGTAATGCGCCAAAACAAGCTCTGCAGCCATAGGACAGTTATAAGCAGCACATACAGCGGGTAGAATGTAATGCGCCAAAACAAGCTCTGCAGCCATAGGACAGTTATAAGCAGCACATACATCGGGTAGAACGTAATGCGCCAAAACAAGCTCTACAGCCACAGGACAGTTATAAGCAGCACATACATCGGGTAGAATGTAATGTGCCAAAACAAGCTCTGCAGCCATAGGACATGGTTATAAGCAGCGCATACATTGGGTAGAATGTAATGCGCCAAAACAAGCTCTACAGCCATAGGACAGTTATAAGCAGCACATACATCGGGTAGAAAGTAATGCGCCAAAACAAGCTCTGCAGCCATAGGACATGGTTATAAGCAGCGCATACATTGGGTAGAATGTAATGCGCCAAAACAAGCTCTACAGCCATAGGACATAGTTATAAGCAGCACATACATCGGGTAGAAAGTAATGCGCCAAAACAAGCTCTACAGCCATAGGACATGGTTATAAGCAGCACATACATCGGGTAGAACGTAATGCGCCAAAACAAGCTCTGCAGCCATAGGACAGTTATAAGCAGCGCATACATCGGGTAGAACGTAATGCGCCAAAACAAGCTCTACAGCCATAGGACATGGTTATAAGCAGCACATACATCGGGTAGAATGTGCTATTTGTCAAAGAGAAATTAAAAAAAATTTAAAGTAAAAGTTGCAGCGACTGAGTGCCAGGCCTTCAGCTGAGGGGACGGCGGGGTACACTTTGGCAGACAGTTCGTGGTAGTTCTACAGTCTCCCTCTTTCCAAGTTGGACGAAGGGTAGTCCAGCCACACGCTGGGAGAGGCTGAGGGGATTTTACCTGGTTATTCCAACGGTATCCTTGTTTTGTCATCGTGACACCAGTGCCTCTGAATAAGAGTAAAGTAGAGTCCACAACAGCAGGCTTCTCAGAAACGGGGCACACGGTTCTCTTTTACTCACGGTTAGCGTGGAAATTTGCAAGTACAAACAGTTCATCCAAGCTTGGCAAAATACAGCAGTCGGTGCTTCAGAATGAACCCTGGAGCCTTCCCAATTCCTTTTCCTTGTGCAGTTCTTCTCTCCAGGCGCAGACATCCTCAGCCACAGTTATCTGATGGACGATCCCCTGAGGCAGACTCATTTACAACAACACATTCATACACATTCCTTCTTATGACAACTTTAGACAGTTTCCTTACTGTTCTCTAAGCGCTGCAGTTCAGCGGAGGAGCCGGTGGCATCACATTCTCACCCCAACTCCTCTGCCCGACTGACATTCCCATCCCCCAAGGGGATGCACTTCCCATGCACTCCATTCTCTTCCTCTTTCCAACTCCTCTCTAACATCTCTCTAACTCCTCCCCCTAACACCTGCACACAGAAGGCACACAATACATATGACCAGACTAGACTGATACATTCTCCAGACATTAACTCATTCATGCCCTGTTTTGGGTTAAGACCAATATTACTGTACCATTCAACACTTCTAACAGTGACACGAGACACACAGATTCTCAAGTGCTGAAGGGACTCCAACTCTGGGCCACTACACAGCCAGCAAAAGCATCCAATAGATGGCATCAAAGTCAATCCATAAATGATGGCATCTACAGAGCGCCGTAAATACGTATTTTCTGCAGGAAAAAAATTAAAATTAGAAAACAAATTTTTTATATTTTTTTTATATGTATGACAATGTATCCATAGTCCTGGTGTGCAGATGATGACATCATGCAGGCGCTATAGATCAACAGGGGGGCACGGAATACATATATATCAGATGCAGTATGCTCAAAATAAATAAGTAAACTTCCTATAAGGTGAAAAGTTGGACAAGAGATAATGAATGTAATGTGACTACTGTCCATATCAGACCGGACAGCGAAGCAGGCCCCACGAATAATCAGTATGAATCTATTACTGACCTGCAGTCCATACTCCCTGAAGCATAAGTAATGCTGGTTTCCCCCAGGATAGTTTCACCGCGGAAATCTCGCGGTTTTGCCGCAGCAGCGGCTCATGCCGGCTTCGCCATCACGGATTGTCCGCCCTGTGGGGACGAGCCTTTTGACAAATCTCGTCCACATGCCTGGCCAACACCGGGATTAGTGGCCGCAGGCAGATTCACCCCAGTAAAATTCCACTGGGAAATTCCACGGCAAATCTGCCTGTGTGAACCCAAGCTAAAGATGCTCAATATTAATCATAAATCCATCAATAGTACAACATATCAAATGAATGCTGGAAAAACCTCAGTGAGCCCAACGGACGGCTGCCTTTAACCTGAATATCCACCAGGGTTCTCCTGCAATACTTTGGTGTCAAGTTCTACCCCCGTAGACGCATTGTAAGGAGGCACAGACCCCAGAATTTGAGATTTCTAGGGTCACCATTATTGCTGTGACATGTTCATTTACAGTTATAATCTGTGTATGTGAGTGGGATGTTCCATTGCTCCATTCAATCTGAATTGACTTCATTTGTTACCACATTTCTTCCTCTCACCTCCCCACAACAGCATTTCCCCCACCTCTGTCTCCTGTTAGTGTTGCCAGGCACATTTATTTATCCAAAGAGTGCAATTAACCTTTCCATTCCCCCTTCATCATCCTATCTACTAGCCCTGGAACTATGGGCCCAGATGGCTAACTAATGTAATCCAACAAGCCACTCCCAGCTGTAGTATTGGCATATGCCCCAACCCTGGCCCACCCCGTGCTGCTGCTGTCTACCAAAATGCCCCCAAATCATACCAAACCAATCCACTAGCCCACGACCTCCCGCCTCATTCAAATGCGTCCTATGAAACTCCCAATCCGCATGCAACAAACTCGTAACTATCCACGACCTCTTCCCCACAAAACAGTTCAACCTGCTCAGACTCACCAAAACATGGATACAGAAGTCCGATTCTACCTCCACCGCTGCATTGTCCTATGATGGCCTGCAGTTCTCCCGAATCCCCAGATGGGACTGCAGGAGCAGTGGAGGAGTAGGTGTCCTCCTCTCGCCAATCTGTACCTTCCAGGTCATTTCCTTGGCTTCTTTACTCGCCTTCCAGTCATTCAAAGTCTACATCCTACGACTCTTCCGTCCACTGTCCCTGCATGTCACAGTTATTTACTGGCCCCCAGGTCCTACCCGCCTGTTCCTAGAACACATCGCCGCCTGGCTCCCCCACTTCCTATCCTGTGAAATCCCAACCTTCATGCATGGTGATTTCAACATTCCTACTCACGACCCCAGCTCCTCATCTGCCTCCCGGCTTTTAATGCTCACGTCCTCCCGGCTTTTAATGCTCACATCCTCCCTTGGCTTATCACTAGTCTCTGACTCCCCCACTCACAGAGACAGAAACACTCTCGATTTAATTTTCCTCTGCCTCTGCTCTGCCTCCCACTTTATTATCTCCCCATTTCCACTCTCTGACCACAACCTCCTCTCTTTCTCCATCAGGCACCTCCTCAGACCCTCCTATCAATCGCACCTCTAGGATCCTCCAGACCACAAAGTGAAAGCAGCCCGCAGTCTTCCTCCATTTGAAATTCATGCTTAAGACTTATAACCTCGCCCTCCACCAAGCCAAACAGGTTTACTTCCCCTCCCTCTTCTCCTCCCTATCCCACAACCCCAAACTCATCAACATCTTCCACTCCCTCCTCAGCCGGACAGAACAGGCCCCCAGACATATCTCAGTGCTGGAGAGCTAGTCACCTATTTCAAAGAAAAATATCAGCAATATCCGAAAAGAAATCTCGGAAAGCTGCATGTCTAGCCCCGATCCTGGTCTCTCCAGCACTGCATCCATAACCCACTCACGTTCTACATTAGAACCAATGACAGGGGGAAAAGTCTCCAGACTGCCTTCCTTGCCCCACCACTTGCGCTAGCGACCCTCTTCCTTCTCGCCTCCTCCGGTCCCTTTTCCCAGCTGTCATTGCTCACCTTGCCATCATCTTCATCTCCAAAATTTATTTTGAAGTTAGAGATGGAGCCAAAATCATCCAAAAGGGAGGTAAGCTTTGGAAGGTTTTTTTTAGGATCTGACAATGTCATCTTCAAAAGTAGCCATAGAAAGTGATCTCTCTCCAAAGCTTAAGCCCAGAATATCCGGATCTTGTCTGACATTTTGGAGTAGGGGCTCCAGGGCAAGATTAAACAGAGAAGGGGAAAGGGGCGACCCTAGCGAGTTCTGTATCAAAAGGGGGGGGGGGGGGGGGGAGTATGTCGTTAACCTTTAATCTGGCGCATGGATTAGAGTACAGAGAGAAAATTCCCTGGGGATATTAAACTGCCGGTCCGCCCTATCGAAGGCTCTTTCTGCGTCTGTAGGGGGATATTGTGTGTCTGTGTGTAGCGCATGGCATGAAGCACACACAGGCTGTGGTCCCTCCTCTCTCCCTTTTACAAGACCAGTTTGCTCATTGTCAATTAGATTTGGGATGAAATCCTTCAGCCTTGCTGCCAGCAGTTTCATCTACAGCTTTACATCAAAATTAGTAAAGGAGATAAGCCCAGAGCTGCTGCAGCTTTCAGGATCCTTATTCTCAAATCAAACTGATATGAGCCTCCTGGGATTGTTTTGGGAGAGTTTTACCCTGAAGAAGGGCATTGAAAAGTTCTGTAGGCCGGGGTACCAGGAAAGATATAAAGGTTTTATAGTAGCTTAATGGAAGGCCGTCCGGACCCGGGCTCTTTCCCGGAGGGCAGTAGTCCAGCATACTCTCCACCTCTGCATGTCAGGGAACCAGGGAAAGCAGGAGTTGGGGGTCCCTGCAATGTAGCCCACAACCCCTGTCCCTGCCTACTTGCCTCCACTCCTGGCTAACCCCAGGCGGGCAACTGGGCGACGGTCCCTACACTGGCTAAGGGAATGCTGGGGAAATCCACAATCCCTGGAAACAAAAAGCAAATGGACAAACAGACAACCAGAGCGAAGCACAAGGGAAAACCACAAACCAGTCCAGGAGCAAGCCAAGGTCAAGGACTAAAAGTCAGTCCGGAGAAACGCAGTACAGAAGGAGACGAAGTCGGGTCAGGGGAAAAGCCGAGGTCACAACACTAGAAGACAGGAGTCCAAGGTAACGCTGGTGAGTGCAGGGAAGCCTAAACAAACACTGGCAGTATATGGAGGTAACTGAGGGGTTTAAATGCTGTCAGAGCTCCCGCCCCAGCAGCTGATTGGAGCAGAGCACCTGACATCCCGCCCCAGCAGCTGATTGGGGCAGAGCACCTGACATCCCGCCCCAGCGGCTGATTGGGACGGAGCACCTGACAGCAGCAGGATGATCAGAAAGTGCTGGGAGAACCTCCCTGAGCACTAGCAGACCAGACTAAGGGTGCGTTCACACGAACGTATATCGGCTTGGTTTTCGCGCCGAGCCGATATACGTTGTCCTCATGTGCAGGGGGGGGGGGGGTGGAGGCTGGAAGAGCCCAGGAGCAGGAACTGAGCTTCCGCCCCCTCTCTCTGTCTCCTCTCCACCCCTCTGCACTATTTGCAATGGGAAGAGGCGGGACGGGGGCGGGGCTAATTCCCACTACTTAGCCCCGCCCTGCCCCACCTCCTCTCATTGAAAATAGTGCAGAGGGGCGGAGAGGAGGCAGAGAGGGGGCGGGAGCTCAGTTCCTGCTCCTGGGCTCTTCCGTCCTCACCCCCCCCCTGCACATGAGGACAACGTATATCGGCTCGGCGTGAAAACCGAGCCGATATACGTTCGTGTGAATGCACCCTAAGTCAGTGGAGATGCAACAGGCTGCCATGGAAACAGGAACACGGCACCGGGCAGCAGCCGCCATGCTCCTAGCACCTCTGCGCCGTGTAGGAGCCGGGCGGCCAGGAGTGATGACCAGCGTAGGAGTTCCCCTGCGATAAGCACTCGCAGCAGGGGCGACAGCGTCTGCCGTGCGGCCACGTCGACCCCGATAGCAGCCGATCCTGACACTGCAGCTGAGATAGGCATCAGAAGCCTATCAGCCGACTCCTTCCTAAGTCTTGGTAAAATCAAAGAACCAAAGAAGGAGTTTAGTCGATCTCCACCTCCCCGATCCCGCTTTTCCAGGGTAAATAATCTTTAAGAATATACAATTGGGAGTAGAAGTGGTGAAATTCCTCAGCGATATGAGAGGTTGAGGTCAGCGTGTTGCCTGAGTGAGGTCTCATGGATTTAATAAAACTTCCAGCGCGAGCCTTTTTAATCATAGCGGACATTGACTTACCCCCCGATGGCCCTGTGCGCACACTACTTGCTTGATATAGAGGTGTTGCCTATTAAACCTAGAAGTCAAGCGGAGTTTCAAGTCTCTCCTTAAGGCCGTCAGTTTGTCTAGATTAGCTTTAGATTGGGATTGACTTGGTGGTCTTCATCACTATATGGGGGGGGGGGGGGTCAGTTAATGATTATTTAATACACGTAGGGGGTCTCTATTCCTACCTGGGGGTCTGTCAGTTTATAGAGGTCAGTGAGTGATTATAGGGGATCTCTATCTCTACTTCAGGGGCCTCATCACTGCATGGGGGTCTTCATCACTATCTGGGGGTCAGCGAGTGATTATAGGGGGGTCTCTATCACTATCTGGGGGTCTTGAACACTATTTGGGGCTCAGTATAACAGATAAGAGGGTCTCTATCCCTACTTGAGGGGTCTCTCACGATATGAGGGTCTTTATTACTATCTGGGGGGCAGTATAACAGATAAGGGGTCTCTATCTCTACTTGGAGGGTCTTCATCACTATCATTTACTTGGACTGTTTGTAAATCCATGGATCAGGATTCTGAATGGTGACCTGCATTTATCCATCTGACCAAGTTTGGTACAAGGTAGTGCTGTTGAAACCTCTCCTTTGTCTACTATATAAGGGTCAGTATCACAGGTAAGGGGGTCTCTATCCCTACTTAGTGGTCTCTATCACTATATGGGGTCTCTATCAGTATCTGGGGGTCAGTGAGCGATTATATAATACATATAAGGGGTCTCTATCAATAGCTGGGGGGGTCTTTATCACTATCTAAGGGTCAGTATGATGGGTAAGGGGGTCTCTATCAATATCTGGGGGGGGTCTTTATCACTATCTAGGGGTCAGTATGATGGGTAAGGGGGTCTCTATCAATATCTGGGGGTCAGTATAACAGATAAGGGGGTCTCTATCAATATCTGGGGGGGGTCTTTATCACTATCTAGGGGTCAGTATGATGGGTAAGGGGGTCTCTATCAATATCTGGGGGTCAGTATAACAGATAAGGGGGTCTCTTTTACTATCTGGGGGGCTCCATAGCAGATAAGGGGTTCTCCCAGTATTTTGGGGGCAGGCAGCTGCTGGCAGTCACTGTCACACACTCCGGGGTTCTGTCCCATAATTCGGGACTCAGCGGAGTTGTGGGGCGCTTGTGTTTCCCAGTAATGCCTTGCGGCAGGAACCAATTCTATGACCTTACTGCTATTGTTCGCGCTCTCATACGATTTAAATGCAGGAATATCCACAAGTCCTTTCACCTCCCCCCTCCCAGTCCTGGTGGGTTGGAGACTGGGGAACAGTTTATATGAAAGTACTTCCTGCTTTATTTATAAGTGCTGATGTTTCTGGAGGCGCCCGGAGAAGGCCGATCAGCGCCACAGGATCTCGTTCACCACCTTCTTCCATCACTTGCTGTCTTCTTATATGTTACAAACACCTGAAATGTAACCTCTTATGGTATGCTTTGGGTTGTTGGCATACAGCTCTCTATTGCTATAGTATAAGTTAACTCTGCGGTGTACATTATATATCTGTTTCTGTGATTTAATGAGAATACACAGGAAATAGTGTTGGATACAAGGAGATTTTGAAATATTTCTATGGAATGTTCAGTTTTAGGGTGAAGTCACACTAAGGGTGTGCAGGGGGGGGGGGGGAGGATGGAAGAGCCAAGTGCAGGAACTTGGGTGTGCAGCCCCACCCCCGTCCCACCTCTCCCCATTGCAAATAGTGCAGAGGGGCGGAGAGGAGGCGGAGCGGGAGCTCAGTTCCTGCTCCTGGCTCTTCCATCCTCCCCCCCCCTGCATACGAGGACAACGTATATCGGCTCGGCGTAAAAACCGAGCCGATATACGTTCGTGTGACTTCACCCTTAGAATAAGTATTTGACAGCCAATCAGCCAATCAGAGGCAGCGCTTCAAGAGGCGTGGATTTTTAATCCCCGGCCAGAAGAAAAGCAGAAGCAGAGTGCTGCAGACCTGCAAGCAGACACAGCGGGGATGACAGCTTATATTTCAAGCCCCATTGAAAATCCTTGTGGCGGAGAGTACCCTGCCACTGCTGTCACAGGCATCTCCATCTCCGCCGGCCCCATAGGTAACAATGGGAGAAGATCACCATCTGTGACAGCCCCGGCAGGGGATTCCTTCAGCTGGGATGGGAGGGTGCTTCGCTGCAGAAGGATTGTGAGTGATATCAGGGCGTCAATCACATCCCAATATCGCTCTCACCAGTGTGCCAGGGCCCTGATATCTAAGATACATTGATGTCCACGGTTATGCATGGTATGTGTTGATATGACAACATACCTAGTAGGAGGATATGGTGTGCTGATGTAATTCCCCCATTAATTATTGAAGTGCATTCTGGGTGTGGGACAATACGTCTTCGTTAACATTTAATGTGATGATTAGAGATGAGTGAGCCTCGCTCTTTTCGAGTAACTGCATTCTTGTCCGAGCGTGCTTGGGGAAACTCTCACTCTCTGAGCCAATCGGAAAGATGATAAAACAAGGGGCGTGTTTTATTGTAATTGCGCAGTGTGTATAGGGTTTGTGTATATATATGGGAGGCAGTAAATGACAAACACTGTGCTTAGGTCGAAACGCTGCATGTTTATTATGATAGAGTAAATAAAGTTTACAGTTTTTATCTACCTGGACTTTAATCTCACAACAGCTTACATTCTTTTGTCTGCCGAGACACACGGGGTTAACGGAGAACAGCCAGCACCGTCCTTATCAGGGAAATGTATGGAAAAAGGGTTGTAAGGGGGAACATTCCTGGTGCAAACTATTGTATCTCAACAGGGTGCATTATGCTCTCTAAGGATATATGTCAGATTACAATGTAATATAACTACACGCAAATCTAAAATTGTGTCTAACTCCTGTATTGACACCATAAAATATTGGATTGTTATATACTTTAGGAATCTTTTGATCCGGCTTGTATAACCGACAGCACTACAATCACAGTCCGGGCACGTCTATTAATTCACACACACTACACGGAGCACACTGCTGATCATTCAGCAGGTGACATAGAGACACCTAATTACCTGCAGCTCAAGGGGTATTATGGCCTTATCAATGAGGTATGCCTAATTATATATAGACGGTGCATCAGAGAAGAGTATCATGAGAAACACTCGGGGGCTTTTTCTAAGCTCTTCTGTTTTATTGTTTCAATGCAAGAAGTTGTATAATGTGACATATCCCACAAGATCAACAAGTCAGCAATTCAAAGTCTACAGCATGTGTGAGACTTCATTCTTGGTAAAACATTACAGAGGTTAATCATGATAAAGCTGCATGCTCAGTGGTTGAGACCCTGTTAGTAAAACTGCAATCTGTGTCTTTTGTACACCTACTGCTTGCTGTGCATACAGCACTACTGCATACAATATAATAGAGTACTTCCACACATGGATGGAGGAGCTTCCTGTAGTGCAGCTGAGCCTAGAAGGAGCTCGTTTTAGTGTAACTTGGCCAAGAAGAAGCTAGTGGAACTGCAGATTGGTCTAGAAGAAGTTTGTAGTAGTGCAGATGGGCCTAGGAGGAGCTAGTAGTAGTGTAGTTTGCTTTAGAAGGGGCTAGCAGTAGTGCAGCTAAGCCTAACTAGAGCAAGTAGTACTGTAGATAGGCCTAGAAGTAGCTAGTAGTACCAATAGTCCTACTAAGGACTAAGGAGCTTTCAGTAGTACAGCTGAGCCAATAAAGAGCTAGCAGTAGCGCAGCTAGGCCTAGAAGGAGTTAGTTGTAGCGCAGAAGGACGTAGGAGGACGTAGCAGTAGTGCCGATGGAACTAGAAGACTCTAGTAGTAGTACAGCTGGGTCTAGTAGGAAAGAAGCAGCTGGTAGCAGAGCAGCTCGGCCCAGCAGGGGAAAGTAGTGTCAGTAGTGTAGCTAGGCCTTGAAGCGGCAAGTTGTAGTGCAGCTGGTCTAAGAGCTAGTTGTATTGCAGCCGCACCTAGAAGGAGATAGCAGTAGTGCAGCTGAGCCTTAGGCCTCATGCCCACTAGCAAAATGGAATTGTGGATTCCGCGGGTGAAGTTTTGCCCATAGAATATCATTGGCATCTGCAGTCAATTAAATAGAATTTTGCACCCGCGGATGGCATTTTAATCGTTTTGCATTTTTCATGTGCCAAAAAAATGCAGCATGCTCCATTTCAGTGCGGATTCCGCGCGGATCGGCCACATTGCTATCTATAGGTGGGGATATCTGCATGCAAGAAAAAATACCATTTTAGGCCTCATGTCTGCGGGGAAAATCAGGCCCGCTCTGGGTCCCTCCTGCCCCGCGGACAGGAGCGCTGAAAATAAGAATAAATCAGAATAAACTCACCCCTCGCCCGCTCCGGATCCTTCCTTCGCTGCCGCGTCATCTTCTCTGCATCACGGCAGGATCTTCTTTCTTCGGCCCGGCGGATGCGCAGGATGATGTCGGTGGTGTGCCCCGCGCATGCGCCGGTCCGAAGAAAAAAAACATCCGGCCGCGACGGAGAGAGGATGGCGCCGCGGTGAAGAGAAGAACCGGAGCGGGTGAGTAAATTCCTATTTTTGTCTCAATAGAAGCCCGTGGGAGCCGTCCCTGCGGGAGACCCGCACGAAAATGGAGCATGGTCCAGATTTTTTCATGCTCCGTTTTTTTTTAAAATCCCTTTTATTGACCATCCGCGGGTATTTATCTACCCGCGGGTGGTTAATGCATCCCTATGGGGTGCGGATCCGCGGGCAGGAGAAGAGCTAAAATCCGCTGCGGATTTTAATTCTTCTTTTGCCCGTGGACATGAGGCCTAAAGCAAATCTGCGCGGAATCTGCTGCAGAAATCTGCGGGGATTGTATTATTCTAGTAGTGTAGGTGTAGTGGGGCCTAGAAGGAGCTAGAAGTAGTGCAGTTGGGCCTTGTAGGGAAGAAGGAGCTAACATTAGTGCATCTGAGCCTACAAGTAACTAGCTGGAGTGCAGCCGGGCTGACAAGGAGTTAGTTGCAGTGCAGCTTGGCCTAGTATGGCAGAAGGAGCTTCCAGTAGTGTAGCTAGGCTTAGAAGGGGCTACTGCTATTGCAGATGGGCCCAGAAGCAGATGGTAAAACTGCAGCTAGGCGCCTTGAAGGAGCTGGTAGAAATGTAGCTTGGTCTAGAAGGAGCTTTCAGTAGTACAGATGGCTCTAGCAGTAGTACAGTTTGGCATAGGAGGAGCTAGTAGTGGAGTAGCTTGGTTTAGAAGGGCCTAGCAGTAACTAAGGCTAAACAAAATATTACTGCAGATTGGTCTACAAGGAAGTAGCAGTAGTACTGATAGACTAAGTAAAGAAGAATGAGATTGCAGTAGTGCAGCTGAGCCAGTAAACTGCAAGCAGTAGTGCAGCTAGACCTAGAAGGAGCTGGTTGTAGTGCAGAAGGGAATAAGAGGAGATAGTAGTAGTGCCGATGGAAGTAGAAGAAGCTAGTAGGGATGAAGGAGCTGGCAATAGTGGAGCTGGGCTTAGAAGGAGCTAGCAGTCATGGAACTTGGCTCATAAAAAGCTAGCAGTAGTGCAGCTGGGCCTAGAATGAGCTAGCAGTCATTAAACTCAGCCCAAAAGGAACTTGCAGTAGTGCAGCTGGGCCCAGAATGAGCTTGCTGTAGTCTAGATGGAGGGTGGCACCCAAGGAGTGGAGGGTCTGTTATTCGGGGAGCCAGCAGCCAATTACAGGCTAGACTCCCCCGGCACACGGTCCTCTCTTCCACTGAGGGACTGCAGTTATAATTAGTCACAACTGCAGTGTATTAGTGCACTGCCAGCTGTGTGATTGATCTGGATGATGGTGCACTGAGTCCATGGGCCATGAAGTACCACGAGGTATGTAGTGCATATATTATTATATATATAGCGGGTATAACTTATACCAGCTGTACATATATAATTATATACAGGAGATCCCCAGGTTACACCAGCATGCTCCATATCACTATATACAGGATGTATAACTTATACTAGCAGTACATATATCATTATTAGAGATGAGCGAGCACCAAAATGTTCGGGTGTTCGTTATTCGGAACGAACTTCCCGCGATGCTCGAGGGTTCGTTTCGAATAACGAACCCCATTGAAGTCAATGGGCGACCCGAGCATTTTTGTATTTCGCCGATGCTCGCTAAGGTTTTCATGTGTGAAAATCTGGGCAATTCAAGAAAGTGATGGGAACGACACAGCAACGGATAGGGCAGGCGAGGGGCTACATGTTGGGCTGCATCTCAAGTTCACAGGTCCCACTATTAAGCCACAATACCGGCAAGAGTGCCCCCCCCCCCTCCCCAACAACTTTTACTTCTGAAAAGCCCTCATTAGCATGGCATACCTTAGATAAGCACCACACTACCTCCAACAAAGCACAATCACTGCCTGCATGACACTCCGCTGCCACTTCTCCTGGGTTACATGCTGCCCAACTGCCCCCCCTCCCCCCCACAGCGCACACCAAAGTGTCCCTGCGCAGCCTTCAGCTGCCCTCATGCCACACCACCCTCATGTCTATTTAGAAGTGCGTCTGCCATGAGGAGGAACCGCAGGCACACACTGCAGAGGTTGGCACGGCTAGGCAGCGACCCTCTTTAAAAGGGGCGGGGCGATAGCCCACAATGCTGTACAGAAGCAATGAGAAATAGAATCCTGTGCCACCGCCATCAGGAGCTGCACACGTGGGCATAGCAATGGGGAACCTATGTGCCACACACTATTCATTCTGTCAAGGTGTCTGCATGCCCCAGTCAGTCCGGGCTTTTTAATTCATAGACACAGGCAGGTACAACTCCCTATTGTGAAGTCCCTGTCGACCCACAGCATGGGTGGCTCCCTGGAACCCACCGGCGGTACACAGAAATATCCCATTGCATTGCCCAACACAGCTGAGGTAGTAATGTCGTGCTTAATGCAGGTGGGCTTCGGCCCACACCGCATGCCCCAGTCAGACCGGGGTTCTTTATAAGTGTACAGATGTAGTAAAAACTCAGTGTGCACCTACAGCATGGGTGGGTGCCAGGAAGCCACCGGCGGTACATAGAAATATCCCATTGCATTGCCCAACACAGCTGAGGTAACGTCAGCTATAATGCAGGTGGGCTAAAAATTCATTTGATTACACTGTAGGCGAGGGCCCACAAAAATTGCTGTACCAACAGTACTAATGTACATCCAAAAAATTGGCCATGGCCAGCCAAGAGGGCAGGTGAAACCCATTAATCGCTTTGGTTAATGTGGCTTAATTGGTAACTAGGCCTGGAGGCAGCCCAGTGTAACGAAAAATTGGTTCAAGTTAAAGTTCCAACGCTTTTAAGAGCATTGAAACTTATAAAAATTGTTCAGAAAAATTATTTGAGTGAGCCTTGTGGCCCTAAGAAAAATTGCCCGTTCAGCGTGATTATGTGAGGTTTCAGGAGGAGGAGCAGGAGGAGGAGGAGGAATATTAGACACAGATTGATGAAGCAGAAATGTCCCCGTTTTGGATGGTGAAAGAGAACGTAGCTTCCATCCGCGGGTGCAGCCTACGTATTGCTTAGGTATCGCTGCTGTCCGCTGGTGGAGAAGAGAAGTCTGGGGAAATCCAGGCTTTGTTCATCTTGATGAGTGTTAGCCTGTCGGCACTGTCGGTTGACAGGTGGGTACGCTTATCCGTGATGATTCCCCCAGCCGCACTAAACACCCTCTCTGACAAGACGCTAGCCGCAGGACAAGCAAGCACCTCCAGGGCATAGAGCGCGAGTTCAGGCCACGTGTCCAGCTTCGACACCCAGTAGTTGTAGGGGGCAGAGGCGTCACGGAGGACGGTCGTGCGATCGGCTACGTACTCCCTCACCATCCTTTTACAGTGCTCCCGCCGACTCAGCCTTGACTGGGGAGCGGTGACACAGTCTTGGTGGGGAGCCATAAAGCTGTCCAGGCCCTTAAAGACTGTTGCACTGCCTGGGCTGTACATGCTGCTCGATCTACGCACCTCCCCTGCTACCTGGCCCTCGGTACTGCGCCTTCTGCCACTAGCGCTGTCGGCTGGGAGTTTTACCATCAGCTTGTCCACCAGGGTCCTGTGGTATAGCAACACTCTCGAACCCCTTTCCTCTTCGGGTATGAGAGTGGGCAGGTTCTCCTCATACCGTGGATCGAGCAGTGTGTACACCCAGTAATCCGTCGTGGCCAGAATGCGTGCAACGCGAGGGTCACGAGAAAGGCATCCTGAGATAAAGTCAGCCATGTGTGCCAGGGTACCTGTACGCAACACATGGCTGTCCTCACTAGGAAGATCACTTTCAGGATCCTCCTCCTCCTCCTCAGGCCATACACGCTGAAAGGATGACAGGCAATCAGCCTGTGTACCGTCAGCAGCGGGCCAAGCTGTCTCTTCCCCCTCCTCCTCATCCTCCTCATGCTCCTCCTCCTCCTCCTGTACGCGCTGAGAAATAGACAGGAGGGTGCTCTGACTATCCAGCGACATATTGTCTTCCCCCGCCTCCGTTTCCGAGCGCAAAGCAGCTGCCTTTATGCTTTGCAGGGAATTTCTCAAGATGCATAGCAGAGGAATGGTGACGCTAATGATTGTAGCATCGTCGCTCACCACCTGGGTAGACTCCTCAAAATTACCAAGGACATGGCAGATGTCTGCCAACCAGGCCCACTCTTCTGTAAAGAATTGAGGAGGCTGACTCCCACTGCGCCGCCCATGTTGGAGTTGGTATTCGACTATAGCTCTACGCTGTTCATAGAGCCTGGCCAACATGTGGAGCGTAGAGTTCCACCGTGTGGGCACGTCGCACAGCAGTCGGTGCACTGGCAGCTTAAAGTGATGTTGCAGGGTGCGCAGGGTGGCAGCGTCCGTGTGGGACTTGCGGAAACGTGCGCAGAGCCGGCGCGCCTTTCCGAGCAGGTCTGACAAGGGTGGGTAGCTTTTCAGAAAGCGCTGAACCACCAAATTAAAGACGTGGGCCAGGCATGGCACGTGCGTGAGGCTGCCGAGCTGCAGAGCCGCCACCAGGTTACGGCCGTTGTCACACACGACCATGCCCGGTTGGAGGCTCAGCGGCGCAAGCCAGCGGTCGGTCTGCTGTGTCAGACCCTGCAGCAGTTCGTGGGCCGTGTGCCTCTTATCGCCTAAGCTGAGTAGTTTCAGCACAGCCTGCTGACGCTTGCCCACCGCTGTGCTGCCACGCCGCGCAACACCGACTGCTGGCGACGTGCTGCTGCTGACACATCTTGATTGCGAGACAGAGGAGGAGGAGGAGGAGGAGGAGGAGGAGGAGGAGGAGGAGGAGGAGGAGGGTGTTTTAGTGGAGGAAGCATACACCTCCGCAGATACCACCACCGAGCTGGGGCCCGCAATTCTGGGGGTGGGTAGGACGTGAGCGGTCCCAGGCTCTGACTCTGTCCCAGCCTCCACTAAATTCACCCAATGTGCCGTCAGGGAGATGTAGTGGCCCTGCCCGCCTGTGCTTGTCCACGTGTCCGTAGTTAAGTGGACCGTGGCAGTAACCGCGTTGGTGAGGGCGCGTACAATGTTGCGGGAGACGTGGTCGTGCAGGGCTGGGACGGCACATCGGGAAAAGTAGTGGCGACTGGGAACTGAGTAGCGCGGGGCCGCCGCCTCCATCATACTTTTGAAGGACTCCGTTTCCACAACCCTATACGGCAGCATCTCAAGGCTGATGAATTTTGCTATGCGGACGGTTAACGTTTGAGCGTGCGGGTGCGTGGCGGCGTACTTGCGCTTGCGCTCCAACAGTTGCGCAAGCGACGGCTGAACGGTGCGCTGAACTACACTGCTGGATGGGGCCGAGGACAGCGGAGATGAGGGTGTGGGTGCAGGCCAGGAGACGGTAGTGCCTGTGTCCTGAGAGGGGGGTTGCATCTCAGTGGCAGGTTGGGGCACAGGGGGAGAGGCAGGGGTGCAAACCGGAGGCGCTGAACGGCCTTCGTCCCACCTAGTGGGGTGCTTGGCCATCATATGTCTGCGCATGGTGGTGGTGGTGAGGCTGTTGGTGTTGGCTCCCCGGCTGAGCTTTGCGCGACAAAGGTTGCACACCACTGTTCGTCGGTCGTCAGGCGTCTCTGTGAAAAACTGCCAGACCTTAGAGCACCTCGGCCTCTGCAGGGTGGCATGGCGCGAGGGTGTGCTTTGGGAAACACTTGGTGGATTATTCGGTCTGGCCCTGCCTCTACCCCTGGCCACCGCACTGCCTCTTCCAACCTGCCCTGCTGATGCCCTTGACTCCCCCTCTGAAGACCTGTCCTCCTGAGTAAGCGTTGCACACCAGGTGGGGTCAGTCACCTCATCGTCCTGCTGCTCTTCCTCCGAATCCTCTGTGCGCTGCTCCCTCGGACTTACTGCCCTTACTACTACCTCACTGCAAGACAACTGTGTCTCATCGTCATCGTCCTCCTCACCCACAGAAAGTTGTTGAGACAGTTGGCGGAAGTCCCCAGCCTCAACCCCCGGACCCCGGGAACTTTCGAATGGTTGGGCATCAGTGACGATAAACTCCTCTGGTGGGAGAGGAACCGCTGCTGCCCAATCTAAGCAGGGGCCCGAGAACAGTTCCTGGGAGTGTTCCCGCTCCTGAGCAGGTGTTATTGTAGTGGAGTGAGGAGGCTGGGAGGAAGGAGGAGCAGCAGACAGAGGATTCGGATTTGCAGCAGTGGACGGCGCAGAACTGCGGGTTGACGATAGGTTGCTCGAAGCACTTTCTGCCATCCAGGACAGGACCTGCTCACACTGCTCATTTTCTAATAACCGTCTCTCGCGTGGACCCATTAATTGGGCGATGAATGTGGGGACACCAGAAACGTGCCTCTCTCCTAATCGCGCAGCAGTCGGCTGCGACACACCTGGATCAGGAGCTCGACCTGTGCCCACACCCTGACTTGGCCCTCCGCGTCCTCGGCCGCGTCCACGTCCTCTAGGCCTACCCCTACCCCTCAGCATGCTGTATTACCAGTGATTTGATTTCACAGGCAGGAAATAAATTGGCGCAAGACTGCAGGCCAAATATAATTTTTTCCCTTTTTTGAAAACGAAAGGCCCCACTGCCTCTAGTGAATGAATAATCTAAGTTTAATAACTGTGCTGTGGCCCTGCTAATGTGTCACAGAACGTGAGGGTAGCAGAGTTATTAACTCTGGCAGAGCAGGTTAAGGAAAGCAAATGGCGAAGCCAGGAGTAAACCGTAGCTGGGTGCGTCTGATTTTTAAACGTTGCACACGCAGCCGACACGTGTCCACCGCCCGTAAGGACGGACAGAGGCTGGACAAATAGAATTATTTTCAGTTTTTTTTCCACCAAAAGGCAGCACTGCGTATATTCTATGAATAATAACTGTGTTGTGGCCCTGCCTATACAATTCTTTCCCTGCAGTATCAATGGAGGGTGCAATGCTCTGCAGAGGCGATTTTGAGAAGAAAAAAAAAATGCAGCACAGCTAACAGCAGCCTGGACAGTACTGCACACGGATAAATATGGCCCTAGAAAGGACCGTTGAGGTTCTTGAAGGCTACACTCACTCCTAACACTCTCCCTGCCTATGCAGCACTTCTGTCCCTAATGCCGGGTGCAACGCTCTGCAGAGGCGATTTTGAGAAAAAAATTAATTGCCACTGCTAACAGCAGCCAACACACAGCTATCAGTGGCCCTAATAAGGACCTTTGGGGGGTCTTGAAGCCTACACTAACTACCAATTCTTTCCCTACAGCAGCTCCGGTACAAACAGCACTGTCCCTCATCTAACTCACAAGGCATCTGAGGCGAGCCGCGGGAGGGGCCGACTTTTATATTAGGCGGACACCTGATCTCGCCAGCCACTCACAGCAGGGGGGTGGTATAGGGCTTAAACGTCACAGGGGGAAGTTGTAATGCCTTCCCTGTCTTTCAATTGGCCAGAAAAGCGCGCTAACGTCTCAGGGAAGGAAGTGAAAGTAACCCGAACACCGCATGGTGTTCGTTACGAATAACGAACATCCCGAACACCCTAATATCCGCACAGATATCAAGTGATATCAAGTTCGGACGAGTACGTTCGCTCATCTCTAATAATTATATACAGGAGATACCCAGGTTATACCAGCATGCTCCATATCACTATATACAGGAGATGTATAACTTATACCAGCTGTACATATATAATTATATACAGGAGATACCCAGGTTATACCAGCATGCTCCATATCACTATATACAGGAGATGTATAACTTATACCAGCTCTACATATATAATTATAAACAGAGGACATCCAGGTTATACTGACAGGAAAGGGGAATCGCCATGGGCAAACGGGTCTGTCTCTGGACAGAACCGAACAACACCGGGCAGACCCCCTTGACTATAATGGGGTCCATCCACTTTCCACACAGCTCCCCGGCTTTTGAATGGAAGTGTAGCGTTTTTCTTCCAGTACTTACAGCCGGAACTGTAATGGAATCTCTGACCTGGAGATAAACCAATGCAGATATGAAACCGGCCTTACACCAGCATTGCAGATTTCACAGGATGCAGGAGATTTATCCCAGTACATAGTGAGTATAACCTGGGTACCTCCTGTATATAATGATATATGTACAGCTGGTATAAGTTATACATCTCCTGTATATAGTGATATGGAGCATGCAGGTATAACCTGGGTATCTCCTGTATATAAATATATATGTACAGCTGGTATAAGTTATACATCTCCTGTATACAGTGATATGGAGCATGCTGGTATAACCTGGGTATCTCCTGTATAATTATATATGTACAGCTGGTATAAGTTATACATCTCCTGTATATAGTAATATGGAACATGCTGGTATAACCTGGGTATCTCCTGTATATAAATATATATGTACAGCTGGTATAAGTTATACATCTCCTGTATATAGTGATATGGAGCATGCTGGTATAACCTGGGTATCTCCTGTATATAAATATATATGTACAGCTGGTATAAGTTATACATCTCCTGTATATAGTGATATGGAGCATGCTGGTATAACCTGGGAGCCTCCTGTATATAATGATACATGTACAGCTGGTATAAGTTATGCATCCTGTATATAGTGGTATGGAGCATGCTGGTATAACCTAGGCATCTCCTGTATATAATTATATATGTACAGCTGGTATAAGTTATGCATCTCCTGTATATAGTGATATGGAGCATGCTAGTATAACCTGGGTACCTCCTGTATATAATGATACATGTACAGCTGGTATAAGTTATGCATCCTGTATATAGTGGTATGGAGCATGCTGGTATAACCTAGGTATCTCCTGTATATAATTATATATGTACAGCTGGTATCAGTTATACATCTCCCTGTATATAGTGATATGGAGCATGCTGGTATAACCTGGGTATCTCCTGTATATAATTATATATGTACAGCTGGTATAAGTTATACATCTCCTGTATATAGTGATAGAGAATGCTGGTATAACCTGGGTATCTCCTGTATATAATTATATATTGTGAGGGATTAGCGTTTAGGGGGCAGTAGCAGCGTGGGCATCCGCGGCCAGAGACAGTGACACCGGGCAACAACGTTCTTTAGTCCAGGCTTTGCCTGGGTTTATTGCAGCAGAAACAAAACCAAAACGTAAATAAACCCCTGCTCGTCTGAGCGCTCACTATACATATGCTTGTTCCTGACTACTCACTGTCAGAATACTTCTTGCTTGCTGCACACAGCCAGTCCGGTCCTCATGCCTGTGGAGGTCTCACCACACCCTCCTGGGTGTTGAGGTTAGGGGCGTCACCCTGTCAACCTCGCCTTTTGGCTCTCTCAGCCCACACGCTGGGCTAGCCGGGCTCCTTGCTCCACAGAGCCCTCTCTCTGGCTCTCAGCCAGACGCTTTCTGTCTCTGACCTGCAGGCCCAGGCTTTATAAGGCCTGGTACCAGCCTCACCTGGTACGTGGGAGTGGCCATCCCACCCTTCGCTTTGACCACTCCCGGAAAGCCGGCCCGGACTATGCGGCTTGGAGCCACTTACCAAACTACAACGTGTCAGTAACATAGCGTTACTGACACAAAAATGCTGGCTTCCTCCACCGAGCCCAGGCCGCTCAGTGGCACGTATCCACCCTCCAGCACTTTGTCAGTCACTGTCTCACATACCCTCCCCCTCTGTTCGAGCCCGTGGGTTCGGACACTTAGCTGTCCTGAAATGTGTCCTTGACGAGGCCTGGGTGTTGGGCTTCGGTCCCATGCTCAAAGTCTCTTCTTCTTGGCCCTCCAGGGTCAAAGCTCCAGGCTCGGGGGTCTCTTTCTAGTGCAAGAACCTTGTCTCTGTGTTCTTCCCGTTCCTTTACCTCTGACTGACTTTTTCTTGGTAGTATTCAGTTCGCTGATGAGCTGGTCCTTGGAGCCAGCATCCCTGTGATAGGCTTCTACCACTTGGACAAACAGTTTCTTCACTTTTGGGGTTTGCTTTTGTACGTCACTATTCTTTTGCTGCAGTTCTTCCAGGACTTCTGCCCCCACTTGTGAGACCTTCTCAGCTTCAGTAGTCTCCTTTTGTAAACATAATTTGGCACTCTTTACTACTTGTAACTTTTTCAGATTCTTTAATAAAATCCCCTTTTTTCTTTTCTGTCTGAACTGGGTTTTAGACATGTCTGGTCTCAGAACACTTCTTTCAGCCGCTTGGCTATCTGATTTACAGCATTTTATCTTTGTGCACAACTTCTCTGAGAACTGCTGAAGCTCTGCTCTTTTTTCTGACACTACTTTTAGGGGGCGCTTCAGGGTTAGCGCTTCAGTCTCTTTCTTAATATTCTCCAGCAGGATCTCCATTTCTGCTACCGGTCGTTGGAACACTCCTTTGGGCTTTTCCCGTATCCGGGTTCTTTTCTTAGCATCTGTCTTAGCGCTAATCCAGCCTTGCATTCCAGTGTGCACAATCTTGTTACGCCTTTCTTTTGCAACTTTAGGAAACACTGACTTCTCCTCAGTAAGCCACTGTTCACACACTTTTTGTTTCTTCTCCCAGTTGGATGCCATCTGACATTGGTAACCAAGCTCCACACTAACGTCTTCTACTTCCTGCTGAAGGCTCACTGTAAACTTCTCAAGTTCATCATAGACATCAGTTTGAAGACAAAACAGCTGGTTTTGCGCTTCCACTTCTAGGATTTCACCGTCTTGCTCTTCAACCGTGACCCAGCCTGCAGGGTTCTCATACAGTTTTTCTTCCCTCTCTGACATCATTTTCAGGGTGTGTGTTAAAGTTAACACTTCGGTCTCTTTCATATGGACCCTTTCTTCAGCACGCTCACATTCAGTGACACATCTTGCCGACCTGATTTTCTCCTCTGTAAGCTGCTGTGTCTTTCTTAGTTTGGACACAAGGTCCTTTTGGAGACCAAGCTTCACAGAAGCACCTTCTATCTCTTGCTGAAGATGTACTTTAACCTTCTCGAGCTTATCACAAGCAGCTGTCTTCTCTACACACTGCTGCCTTGTAGTTTCTAATTCTCCTTGTATTTCTCTTTTCTGCTCTTCCACAGAATCAAGACACAAAGCACTCTTCTCCAGTCTATCTTCCAGATCCACCACCTCCGCCTGAAGTGTTGCAATCTGCTCTGATCGGTTTCTTTTAGCTTTTGCATCCTCCCCTACTCGCTTGAGGAGCACATTTTTCTCATCTTGCATAGCCTTCAGGTGTGCACTGAGACCAAGCTTCTGCTGCTTCTGTTCTTGCAGTAACGTCTGAGACTCTTCACTCTGAGCTTCCAGCTTCTCCTGCAGCCTGCTCACCTGCTCAGACAATGCTGTCTGCACACTGTCACCTTTTGTTATCTTTATTTGTAGCTCTTGAAGCTGCATCTCTGCTGTGTCTTTCTTGCATTCATATGCACACTTGTCTTCCAACAACCCCTTCACCTTTTGGGACAGCTCAAGACACTCACTTTCCAATGTTTTTCACTTTTCCAAGTTGCTTCAACAGCTTGGACAGTTTCCCCACAACTACAGCATGACTCCGTTCCAGCTCCTGGATTTGGGTTCCATGTACTTCAGCTTCCTCATCCAAGCTCATCTGTAGCTGGGACACCAGTCTCTCAAGCAGCACTTCCTGGTTTTCCTTGTGACCCAGTAAGTCTTCCAAGAACTCTGCTTGCTTTTTGGTCTGACTGCATGCAGCTTTCTGTATTTCTAGCTCTTCCTTGAGCTGACTTGTACTCCAAGTCACCATTTTTCTTTGCTAGCTGCATTTTCAACTCTGCAACCTGATTCTGCAAACCTGTGGTTTGATTCTGTGCATCTGTAGAAGCTCTTTCTAACTTGCAACACGTCATCTCCAACTCTTGGGTTTTCATTTGCAGTTTCTTACAGTCCTGTTCACACTGCACAGATTGTGCCTCCAGACATACTCTGCGTTCAGCCTCCCCCTTAGCCAACCTCTCAAAATGCTCTGTGTCCTTTAAGAGAGCTGCACTTTTTGTTTTCAGCTGCTCCACCTCTTGAAGGCTACTTTCTTTCTCAAACTGTGTTTTCAACTTTTCACACTTAGGGGCTTGTTCTCCCAACACAGCCGTGTGATCTGTCTCAGTTTGTCGTATAAGGGGCTCATTCCCTGTAGTCTTGAGTGACTGTCAGTGCAGCCAACTGCTTTATTGGGAGTTGCCTTTCCTCCCGCTGCTGAACCATGGTCTCCTGTTGCTGCACCATCTCTAGCACGGCTAAACGGTTGGCTTCCACCAGGAGAGCATTAGTTTCGGCCCGAGCTCTCATGGCCTCCTCATGGACCTTTTGCTGGGTCGCCGTCATTTGTTGCTGCTGCGCCAACGTTTGTTGTTGCTGCACGTTCATTTGCACCAGCTGCTTTATCAGTTCTTCCATCTTGGCTGTATCTGGTTGCTGCGCTGTTGCAAGTTCCACCCGGGACCTGGGATTATGGCACGCTCAGACAATCTCTCTTTGGGAGGTTGCCCTTAGCAACGGTTCTCCAGTTGCTGCAGCAGAATGTCCATTAACTGGTGTATGTCTCTTTAAGACCGCCGCCCGCATCCAAACACCATATGTGAGGGATTAGCGTTTAAGGGCAGTAGCAGCGTGGGCATCCGCGGCCAGAGACAGTGACACCGGGCAACAACGTTCTTTAGTCCAGGCTTTGCCTGGGTTTATTGCAGCAGAAACAAAACCAAAACGTAAATAAACCCCTGCTCGTCTGAGCTCTCACTATACATATGCTTGTTCCTGACTACTCACTGTCAGAATACTTCTTGCTTGCTGCACATAGCCAGTCCGGTCCTCAGACCTGTGGAGGTCTCACCACACCCTCCTGGGTGTTGAGGTTAGGGGCGTCACCCTGTCAACCTCGCCTTTTGGCTCTCTCAGCCCACACGCTGGGCTAGCCGGGCTCCTTGCTCCACAGAGCCCGCTCTCTCAGCCAGACGCTTTCTGTCTCTGACCTGCAGGCCCAGGCTTTATAAGGCCTGGTACCAGCCTCACCTGGTACGTGGGAGTGGCCATCCCACCCTTCGCTTTGACCACTCCCGGAAAGCCGGCCCGGACTATGCGGCTTGGAGCCACTTACCAAACTACAACGTGTCAGTAACATAGCGTTACTGACACAGAAATGCTGGCTTCCTCCACCGAGCCCAGGCCGCTCGGTGGCACGTATCCACCCTCCAGCATTTTATCAGTCACTGTCTTACAATATGTACAGCTGGTATACGTTATACATCCCCTGTATATAGTGATATGGAGCATGCTGGTATAACCTGGGTATCTCCTGTATATAATTATATATGTACAGCTGGTATAAGTTATACATCTCCTGTATATAGTGATATGGAGCATGCTGGTATTTCCTGTATATATGTACAGCTGGTATAAGTTATACATCTCCTGTATATAGTGATATGGAGCATGCTGGTATAACCTGGGGATCTCCTGTATATAATTATATATGTACAGCTGGTATAAGTTATACATCTCCTGTATATAGTGATACGGAGCATGCTGGTATAATCTGGGTATCTCCTGTATATAATTATATATGTACGGCTGGTATAAGGTATACATCCTGTATATAGTGATATGGAGCATGCTGGTATAACCTGGGTATCTCCTGTATATAATTATATATGTACAGCTGGTATAAGTTATACATCCTGTATATAGTGATATGGAGCATGCTGGTATAACCTAGGTATCTCCTGTATATAATTATATATGTACAGCTGGTATAAGTCATACATCTCCCAGTATATAGTGATATGGAGCATGCTGGTATAACCTAGGTATCTCCTGTATATAATTATGTATGTACAGCTGGTATAAGTTATACATCTCCTGTATATAGTGATATGGAGCATGCTGGTATAACCTGGGTATCTCCTGTATATAATTATATATGTACAGCTGGTATAAGTTATACATCCTGTATATAGTGATATGGAGCATGCTGGTATAACCTGGGGATCTCCTGTATATAATTATATATGTACAGCTGGTATAAGTTATACATCTCCTGCATATAGTGATATGGAGCATGCTGGTATAACCTGGGTATCGCCTGTATATAATTATATATATGTACAGCTGGTATTGGTTATACATCTCCTATATATAGTGATATGGAGCACGCTGGTATAACCTGGGTATCTCCTGTATATTATTATATATGTACAGCTGGTATAAGTTATACATCCTGTATATAGTGATATGGAGCATGCTGGTATAACCTGGGGATCTCCTGTATATTATTATATATGTACAGCTGGTATAAGTTATACATCCCCTGTATATAGTGATATGGAGCATGCTGGTATAACCTGGGTATCTCCTGTATGTAATTATATATGTACAGCCGGTATACGTTATACATCCTGTATATAGTGATATGGAGCATGCTGGTATAACCTGGGGATCTCCTGTATATAATTATATATGTACAGCTGGTATAAGTTATACATCTCCTGTATATAGTGATATGGAGCATGCTGGTATAACCTGGGGATCTCCTGTATATTATTATATATGTACAGCTGGTATAAGTTATACATCCTGTATATAGTGATATGGAGCATGCTGGTATAACCTGGGTATCTCCTGTATATGTGTATATATATATATATATATATATATATATATATATATATATATATATATATATATATATATATATATATATATATAGCTGGTATAAGTTATACATCTCCTGTATATAGTGATATGGAGCATGCTGGTATAACCTGGGTATCTCCTGTATATAATTATATCTGTACAGCTGGTATAAGTTATACATCTCCTGTATATAGTGATATGGAGCATGCTGGTATAACCTGGGGATCACCTGTATATAATTATATATGTACAGCTGGTATAAATTATACATCCCCTGTATATAGTGATATGGAGCATGCTGGTATAACCTGGGTATCTCCTGTATATAATTATATATGTACAGCTGGTATCAGTTATACATCCTGTATATAGTGATATGGAGCATGCTGGTATAACCTGGGTATCCCCTGTATATAATTATATATGTACAGCTGGTATAAGTTATACATATCCTATATATAGTGAGATGGAGCATGCTGGTATAACCTGGGTATCTCCTGTATATAATTATTTATGTACAGCTGGTATAAGTTATACATCTCCTGTATATAGTGATATGGAGCATGCTGGTATAACTTAGGTATTTCCTGTATATAATTATATATGTACAGCTGGTATAAGTTATACATCCTGTATACAGTGATATGGAGCATGCTGGTATAACCTGGGGATCTCCTGTATATAATTATATATGTACAGCTGGTATAAGTTATACATCCTGTATATAGTGATATGAACCATGTTGGTATAACCTGGGTATATCCTGTATATAATTATATATGTACAGCTGGTATAAGTTATACATCCTGTATATAGTGATATGAACCATGTTGGTATAACCTGGGTATCTCCTGTATATAATTATATATGTACAGCTGGTATAAGTTATACATCACCTGTATATAGTGATATGGAGCATGCTGGTATAACCTGGGGATCTCCTGTATATAGTGATATGGAGCATTTAAACTCCGGGTCTTGTAATCTCCTAATTGCATCACATTTAGCTTCCCTGTGATAATATTGCGCTGCCGTCACGATTTACTGATTAAATTTACTGAAGAGGCCATTGTGGCTGCGGAGGACAGGGAGTCGCTGCAGAGCACTTCAGCAGGCGCCTCTTACACTACTACTACAGGGGCTACTGTGCAGGGTCACTATTACTAATGAGGCCACTGTGGGGGCACTATTACTACCCAGGCTGATATAGGGGGCACTATTACTACTGGGCTGATGAGTGTGCCCGCAGCGCCCGGCTGATAAGTGTGCCCACACCACTGATGAGTGCGCCCACACCGCCCGGCTGATAAGTGTGCCCACACCACTGATGAGTGCGCCCACACTGCCCGGCTGATAAGTGTGCCCGCAGCACCCGGCTGATGAGTGCGCCCGCAGCGCCCGGCTGATGAGTGCGCCCGCAGCGCCCGGCTGATGTGTGCGCCCGCAGCGCCCGGCTGATGTGTGCGCCCGCAGCGCCCGGCTGATGTGTGTACCGCAGCGCCCAGCTAATGTGTATGCCAACACCGCCCGGCTGATGAGTGTGCCCACACCACCCGGCTGATGAGTGTGCCCACACCGCCCGGCTGATGAGTGTGCCCGCAGCACCAGGCTGATGAGTGTGCCCACACCGCCCGGCTGATGAGTGTGCCCGCACCACCCGGCTGATGAGTGTGCCCACACCACCCGGCTGATGAGTGTGCCCGCAGCGCCCGGCTGATGAGGATGATTTGGGGCTCCATGATCAGCACACAGGTCATGTCTCCTGTTTTGCCTGATCTGTATTTCTAGAGTACCAGCTGCGGTGTAAAGGGTTAATTCTTCGTCTTCTAGCATGTCCAATCCTGGCAGTCAGCTTCCAAGCTATATACCTGCTATCAGCAGGGAGCGGCCGCATACCTGCCTTATCTCAGCACCTGCGCCCAGCGGGTTCCACTAGAGAGACACGGAGAAGGAGTACGGCTCACCGGGCCGCTCATACTGATCAGACGGCTGCTGGACTCGAGCACCTACCTACTGGGCCAGAAGCAGAGCCTCCACCGCAGCTAAGTGGCCACTACTTACCCCCGTATGTCCTATAGATACGACTATTGCATCTGCGCACTGCACTGATTAGACTGTATTACGGGCAAGCAACACTATCACTACGTCCACCAACATGTCCTGGAGCAAAGTGAGCACAAGAGCTTATAGTCTATAAGGAGGGCGCAAGAGCTTACAGTCTATGGGGAGGGCACAAGAGCTTACAGTCTATGGGGAGGGCACAAGAGCTTACAGTCTATGGGGAGGGCACCAGAGCTTACAGTCTATGGGGAGGGCACAAGAGCTTACAGTCTATAGGGAGGGCACAAGAGCTAACAGTCTATGGGGAGGGCACCAGAGCTTACAGTCTATGGGGAGGGCGCAAGAGCTTACAGTCTATGGGGAGGGCACCAGAGCTTAAAGTATACGGGGAGGGCACAAGAGCTTACAGTCTATGGGGAGGGCACAAGAGCTTACAGTCTATGGGGAGGGCGCAAGAGCTTATAGTCTATGGGGAGGGCGCAAGAGCTTACAGTCTATGGGGAGGGCACAAGAGCTTACAGTCTATGGGGAGGGCACAAGAGCTTACAGTCTATGGGGAGGGCACAAGAGCTTACAGTCTATTGGGGGGGCGCAAGAGCTTACAGTCTATGGGGAGGGCGCAAGAGCTTACAGTCTATGGGGAGGGCACAAGAGCTTACAGTCTATGGGGAGGGCACAAGAGCTTATAGTCTATGGGGAGGGCGCAAGAGCTTACAGTCTATAGGGAGGGCACAAGAGCTTACAGTCTATGGGGAGGGCACAAGAGCTTACAGTCTATGGGGAGGGCACAAGAGCTTACAGTCTATTGGGGGGGCGCAAGAGCTTACAGTCTATGGGGAGGGCGCAAGAGCTTACAGTCTATGGGGAGGGCACAAGAGCTTACAGTCTATGGGGAGGGCACAAGAGCTTACAGTCTATAGGGAGGGCACAAGAGCTTACAGTCTATAGGGAGGGCACAAGAGCTTACAGTCTATGGGGAGGGCGCAAGAGCTTACAGTCTATGGGGAGGGCACAAGAGCTTACAGTCTATGGGGAGGGCACCAGAGCTTACAGTCTATAGGGAGGGCACAAGAGCTTACAGTCTATGGGGAGGGCACAAGAGCACACAGTATACGGGGAGGGCACAAGAGCTTACAGTCTATGGGGAGGGCACAAGAGCTTACAGTCTATAGGGAGGGCACAAGAGCTTACAGTCTATGGGGAGGGCACAAGAGCTTACAGTCTATGGGGAGGGCACAAGAGCTTACAGTCTATGGGGAGGGCACAAGAGCTTACAGTCTATGGGGAGGGCACAAGAGCTTACAGTCTATAGGGAGGGCACAAGAGCTTACAGTCTATAAGGAGGGCGCAAGAGCTTACAGTCTATGGGGAGGGCACAAGAGCTTACAGTCTATGGGGAGGGCACCAGAGCTTAAAGTATACGGGGAGGGCACAAGAGCTTACAGTCTATGGGGAGGGCACCAGAGCTTAAAGTATACGGGGAGGGCACAAGAGCTTACAGTCTATGGGGAGGGCACAAGAGCTTACAGTCTATGGGGAGGGCGCAAGAGCTTACAGTCTATGGGGAGGGCGCAAGAGCTTACAGTCTATGGGGAGGGCGCAAGAGCTTACAGTCTATGGGGAGGGCACAAGAGCTTACAGTCTATGGGGAAGGCACAAGAGTTTACAGTCTATGGGGAGGGCACAAGAGCTTACAGTCTATGGGGAGGGCGCAAGAGCTTACAGTCTATGGGGAAGGCGCAAGAGCTTACAGTCTATGGGGAGGGCACCAGAGCTAACAGTCTGTGGGGAGGGCACCAGAGCTTACAGTCTATGGGGAGGGCACAAGAGCTTTCAGTCTATGGGGAGGGCACAAGAGCTTACAGTCTATGGGGAGGGCGCAAGAGCTTACAGTCTATGGGGAGGGCGCAAGAGCTTACAGTCTATGGGGAGGGCACAAGAGCTTACAGTCTATGGGGAGGGCACAAGAGCTTACAGTCTATAGGGAGGGCACAAGAGCTTACAGTCTATGGGGAGGGCACAAGAGCACACAGTATACGGGGAGGGCACAAGAGCTTACAGTCTATGGGGAGGGCACAAGAGCTTACAGTCTATAGGGAGGGCACAAGAGCTTACAGTCTATGGGGAGGGCACAAGAGCTTACAGTCTATGGGGAGGGCACAAGAGCTTACAGTCTATGGGGAGGGCACAAGAGCTTACAGTCTATGGGGAGGGCACAAGAGCTTACAGTCTATGGGGAGGGCACGAGAGCTTACAGTCTATAGGGAGGGCACAAGAGCTTACAGTCTATGGGGAGGGCACAAGAGCTTACAGTCTATGGGGAGGGCACAAAAGCTTACAGTCTATGGGGAGGGCACAAGAGCTTACAGTCTATGGGGAGGGCACAAGAGCTTACAGTCTATGGGGAGGGCACAAGAGCTTACAGTCTATAGGGAGGGCACAAGAGCTTACAGTCTATGGGGAGGGCACAAGAGCACACAGTATACGGGGAGGGCACGAGAGCTTACAGTCTACGGGGAAATAGGGGGCACAAGAGCTTACAGTCTGTGGGGAGGGCACCAGAGCTTACAGTCTATGGGGAGGGCACGAGAGCTTACAGTCTATGGGGAGGGCACAAGAACTTACAGTCTATAGGGAGGGCACAAGAGCTTACAGTCTATGGGGAGGGCACAAGAGCTTACAGTCTATGGGGAGGGCACAAGAGCTTACAGTCTATAGGGAGGGCACAAGAGCTTACAGTCTATGGGGAGGGCACAAGAGCTTACAGTCTATGGGGAGGGCACAAGAGCTTACAGTCTATGGGGAGGGCACAAGAGCTTACAGTATACGTGGAGGGCACCAGAGCTCACAGTCTATAGGGAGGGCGCAAGAGCTTACAGTCTATGGGGAGGGCACAAGAGCTTACAGTCTATGGGGAGGGCACAAGAGCTTACAGTCTATGGGGAGGGCACAAGAGCTTACAGTCTATAGGGAGGGCACAAGAGCTTACAGTCTATGGGGAGGGCACAAGAGCACACAGTATACGGGGAGGGCACGAGAGCTTACAGTCTACGGGGAAATAGGGGGCACAAGAGCTTACAGTCTGTGGGGAGGGCACCAGAGCTTACAGTCTGTGGGGAGGGCACAAGAGCTTACAGTCTATGGGGAGGGCACAAGAGTTTACAGTCTATGAGGAGGGCACCAGAGCTTACAGTCTATGGGGAGGGCGCAAGAGCTTACAGTCTATGGGGAGAGAACAAGAGCTTACAGTCTATGGGGAGGGCACAAGAGCTTATAGTCTATGGGGAGGGCACAAGAGCTTACAGTCTATGGGGAGGGCACCAGAGCTTACAGTCTATGGGGAGGGCACCAGAGCTTACAGTCTATGGGGAGGGCACAAGAGCTTACAGTCTACGGGGAAATAGGGGGCACAAGAGCTTACAGTCTGTGGGGAGGGCGCAAGAGCTTATAGTCTATGGGGAGGGCACCAGAGCTTACAGTCTATGGGGAGGGCACAAGAGCTTATAGTCTATGGGGAGGGCGCAAGAGCTTACAGTCTACGGGGAAATAGGGGGCACAAGAGCTTACAGTCTGTGGGGAGGGCACCAGAGCTTACAGTCTGTGGGGAGGGAACAAGAGCTTACAGTCTATGGGGAGGGCGCAAGAGCTTACAGTCTATGGGGAGGGCACAAGAGTTTACAGTCTATGAGGAGGGCACCAGAGCTTACAGTCTATGGGGAGGGCACAAGAGCTTATAGTCTATGGGTAGGGCGCAAGAGCTTACAGTCTATGGGGAGGGCGCAAGAGCTTACAGTCTATGGGGAGGGCACAAAAGCTTACAGTCTATGGGGAGGGCACAAGAGCTTATAGTCTATGGGGAGGGCGCAAGAGCTTACAGTCTATGGGGAGGGCACCAGAGCTTACAGTCTATGGGGAGGGCACAAGAGCTTATAGTCTATGGGGAGGGCACAAGAGCTTACAGTCTACGGGGAGGGCACAAGAGCTTACAGTCTATGGGGAGGGCACCAGAGTTTACAGTCTATGGGGAGGGCACAAGAGCTTATAGTCTATGGGGAGGGCACAAGAGCTTACAGTTTATGGGGAGGGCGCAAGAGCTTACAGTCTATGGGGAGGGCGCAAGAGCTTACAGTCTATGGGGAGGGCGCAAGAGCTTACAGTCTATGGGGAGGGCCCAAGAGCTTACAGTCTATAGGGAGGGCACAAGAGCTTACAGTCTATGGGGAGGGCACAAGAGCACACAGTATACGGGGAGGGCACAAGAGCTTACAGTCTATAGGGAGGGCACAAGAGCTTACAGTCTATGGGGAGGGCACAAGAGCTTACAGTCTATGGGGAGGGCACAAGAGCTTACAGACTATGGGGAGGGCACAAGAGCTTACAGTCTATGGGGAGGGCACAAGAGCTTACAGTCTATGCGGAGGGCACAAGAGCTTACAGTCTATGCGGAGGGCACAAGAGCTTACAGTCTATGGGGAGGGCACAAGAGCTTACAGTCTATAGGGAGGGCACAAGAGCTTACAGTCTATGGGGAGGGCACAAGAGCTTACAGTCTATGGGGAGGGCACAAGAGCTTACAGTCTATGGGGAGGGCACAAGAGCTTACAGTCTATGGGGAGGGCACAAGAGCTTACAGTCTATAGGGAGGGCACAAGAGCTTACAGTCTATGGGGAGGGCACAAGAGCTTACAGTCTATGGGGAGGGCACAAGAGCTTACAGTCTATGGGGAGGGCACAAGAGCACACAGTATACGGGGAGGGCACCAGAGCTCACAGTCTATAGGGAGGGCGCAAGAGCTTACAGTCTATGGGGAGGGCACAAGAGCTTACAGTCTATGGGGAGGGCACAAGAGCTTACAGTCTATAGGGAGGGCACAAGAGCTTACAGTCTATGGGGAGGGCACAAGAGCACACAGTATACGGGGAGGGCACGAGAGCTTACAGTCTACGGGGAAATAGGGGGCACAAGAGCTTACAGTCTGTGGGGAGGGCACCAGAGCTTACAGTCTGTGGGGAGGGCGCAAGAGCTTACAGTCTATGGGGAGGGAACAAGAGCTTACAGTCTATGGGGAGGGCACAAGAGCTTATAGTCTATGGGGAGGGCGCAAGAGCTTACAGTCTATGGGGAGGGCACCAGAGCTTACAGTCTATGGGGAGGGCACAAGAGCTTATAGTCTATGGGGAGGGCGCAAGAGCTTACAGTCTATGGGGAGGGTGCAAGAGCTTACAGTCTATGGGGAGGGAACAAGAGCTTACAGTCTATGGGGAGGGCACAAGAGCTTATAGTCTATGGGGAGGGCGCAAGAGCTTACAGTCTATGGGGAGGGCACCAGAGCTTACAGTCTATGGGGAGGGCACAAGAGCTTATAGTCTATGGGGAGGGCGCAAGAGCTTACAGTCTACGGGGAAATAGGGGGCACAAGAGCTTACAGTCTGTGGGGGAGGGCACCAGAGCTTACAGTCTGTGGGGAGGGCACAAGAGCTTACAGTCTATGGGGAGGGCGCAAGAGCTTACAGTCTATGGGGAGGGCACAAGAGTTTACAGTCTATGAGGAGGGCACCAGAGCTTACAGTCTATGGGGAGGGCACTAGAGCTTATAGTCTATGGGGAGGGCGCAAGAGCTTACAGTCTATGGGGAGGGCGCAAGAGCTTACAGTCTATGGGGAGGGAACAAGAGCTTACAGTCTATGGGGAGGGCACAAGAGCTTATAGTCTATGGGGAGGGCGCAAGAGCTTACAGTCTATGGGGAGGGCACCAGAGCTTACAGTCTATGGGGAGGGCACCAGAGCTTACAGTCTATGGGGAGGGCACAAGAGCTTATGGTCTATGGGGAGGGCACAAGAGCTTACAGTCTATGGGGAGGGCACCAGAGCTTACAGTCTATGGGGAGGGCACAAGAGCTTATAGTCTATGGGGAGGGCGCAAGAGCTTACAGTCTACGGGGAAATAGGGGGCACAAGAGCTTACAGTCTGTGGGGAGGGTACCAGAGAATACAGTCTGTGGGGAGGGCACAAGAGCTTACAGTCTATGGGGAGGGCACAAGAGCTTATAGTCTATGGGGAGGGCGCAAGAGCTTACAGTCTATGGGGAAATAGGGGGCACCAGAGCTTACAGTCTATGGGGAGGGCGCAAGAGCTTACAGTCTATGGGGAGAGAACAAGAGCTTACAGTCTATGGGGAGGGCACAAGAGCTTATAGTCTATGGGGAGGGCACAAGAGCTTACAGTCTATGGGGAGGGCACCAGAGCTTACAGTCTATGGGGAGGGCACCAGAGCTTACAGTCTATGGGGAGGGCACAAGAGCTTACAGTCTACGGGGAAATAGGGGGCACAAGAGCTTACAGTCTGTGGGGAGGGCGCAAGAGCTTATAGTCTATGGGGAGGGCACCAGAGCTTACAGTCTATGGGGAGGGCACAAGAGCTTATAGTCTATGGGGAGGGCGCAAGAGCTTACAGTCTACGGGGAAATAGGGGGCACAAGAGCTTACAGTCTGTGGGGAGGGCACCAGAGCTTACAGTCTGTGGGGAGGGAACAAGAGCTTACAGTCTATGGGGAGGGCGCAAGAGCTTACAGTCTATGGGGAGGGCACAAGAGTTTACAGTCTATGAGGAGGGCACCAGAGCTTACAGTCTATGGGGAGGGCACAAGAGCTTATAGTCTATGGGTAGGGCGCAAGAGCTTACAGTCTATGGGGAGGGCGCAAGAGCTTACAGTCTATGGGGAGGGCACAAAAGCTTACAGTCTATGGGGAGGGCACAAGAGCTTATAGTCTATGGGGAGGGCGCAAGAGCTTACAGTCTATGGGGAGGGCACCAGAGCTTACAGTCTATGGGGAGGGCACAAGAGCTTATAGTCTATGGGGAGGGCACAAGAGCTTACAGTCTACGGGGAGGGCACAAGAGCTTACAGTCTATGGGGAGGGCACCAGAGTTTACAGTCTATGGGGAGGGCACAAGAGCTTATAGTCTATGGGGAGGGCACAAGAGCTTACAGTTTATGGGGAGGGCGCAAGAGCTTACAGTCTATGGGGAGGGCGCAAGAGCTTACAGTCTATGGGGAGGGCGCAAGAGCTTACAGTCTATGGGGAGGGCCCAAGAGCTTACAGTCTATAGGGAGGGCACAAGAGCTTACAGTCTATGGGGAGGGCACAAGAGCACACAGTATACGGGGAGGGCACAAGAGCTTACAGTCTATAGGGAGGGCACAAGAGCTTACAGTCTATGGGGAGGGCACAAGAGCTTACAGTCTATGGGGAGGGCACAAGAGCTTACAGACTATGGGGAGGGCACAAGAGCTTACAGTCTATGGGGAGGGCACAAGAGCTTACAGTCTATGCGGAGGGCACAAGAGCTTACAGTCTATGCGGAGGGCACAAGAGCTTACAGTCTATGGGGAGGGCACAAGAGCTTACAGTCTATAGGGAGGGCACAAGAGCTTACAGTCTATGGGGAGGGCACAAGAGCTTACAGTCTATGGGGAGGGCACAAGAGCTTACAGTCTATGGGGAGGGCACAAGAGCTTACAGTCTATGGGGAGGGCACAAGAGCTTACAGTCTATAGGGAGGGCACAAGAGCTTACAGTCTATGGGGAGGGCACAAGAGCTTACAGTCTATGGGGAGGGCACAAGAGCTTACAGTCTATGGGGAGGGCACAAGAGCACACAGTATACGGGGAGGGCACCAGAGCTCACAGTCTATAGGGAGGGCGCAAGAGCTTACAGTCTATGGGGAGGGCACAAGAGCTTACAGTCTATGGGGAGGGCACAAGAGCTTACAGTCTATAGGGAGGGCACAAGAGCTTACAGTCTATGGGGAGGGCACAAGAGCACACAGTATACGGGGAGGGCACGAGAGCTTACAGTCTACGGGGAAATAGGGGGCACAAGAGCTTACAGTCTGTGGGGAGGGCACCAGAGCTTACAGTCTGTGGGGAGGGCGCAAGAGCTTACAGTCTATGGGGAGGGAACAAGAGCTTACAGTCTATGGGGAGGGCACAAGAGCTTATAGTCTATGGGGAGGGCGCAAGAGCTTACAGTCTATGGGGAGGGCACCAGAGCTTACAGTCTATGGGGAGGGCACAAGAGCTTATAGTCTATGGGGAGGGCGCAAGAGCTTACAGTCTATGGGGAGGGTGCAAGAGCTTACAGTCTATGGGGAGGGAACAAGAGCTTACAGTCTATGGGGAGGGCACAAGAGCTTATAGTCTATGGGGAGGGCGCAAGAGCTTACAGTCTATGGGGAGGGCACCAGAGCTTACAGTCTATGGGGAGGGCACAAGAGCTTATAGTCTATGGGGAGGGCGCAAGAGCTTACAGTCTACGGGGAAATAGGGGGCACAAGAGCTTACAGTCTGTGGGGGAGGGCACCAGAGCTTACAGTCTGTGGGGAGGGCACAAGAGCTTACAGTCTATGGGGAGGGCGCAAGAGCTTACAGTCTATGGGGAGGGCACAAGAGTTTACAGTCTATGAGGAGGGCACCAGAGCTTACAGTCTATGGGGAGGGCACTAGAGCTTATAGTCTATGGGGAGGGCGCAAGAGCTTACAGTCTATGGGGAGGGCGCAAGAGCTTACAGTCTATGGGGAGGGAACAAGAGCTTACAGTCTATGGGGAGGGCACAAGAGCTTATAGTCTATGGGGAGGGCGCAAGAGCTTACAGTCTATGGGGAGGGCACCAGAGCTTACAGTCTATGGGGAGGGCACCAGAGCTTACAGTCTATGGGGAGGGCACAAGAGCTTATGGTCTATGGGGAGGGCACAAGAGCTTACAGTCTATGGGGAGGGCACCAGAGCTTACAGTCTATGGGGAGGGCACAAGAGCTTATAGTCTATGGGGAGGGCGCAAGAGCTTACAGTCTACGGGGAAATAGGGGGCACAAGAGCTTACAGTCTGTGGGGAGGGTACCAGAGAATACAGTCTGTGGGGAGGGCACAAGAGCTTACAGTCTATGGGGAGGGCACAAGAGCTTATAGTCTATGGGGAGGGCGCAAGAGCTTACAGTCTATGGGGAAATAGGGGGCACAAGAGCTTACAGTCTGTGGGGAGGGCACCAGAGCTTACAGTCTATGAGGAGGGCACCAGAGCTTACAGTCTATGGGCAGGGCACCAGAGCTTACAGTCTATGGGGAGGGCACAAGAGCTTACAGTCTATGGGGAGGGCGCAAGAGCTTATAGTCTATGGGGAGGGCGCAAGAGCTTACAGTCTATGGGGAGGGCACAAGAGCTTACAGTCTATGGGGAGGGCACAAGAGCTTACAGTCTATAGGGAGGGCACAAGAGCTTACAGTCTATGGGGAGGGCACAAGAGCACACAGTATACGGGGAGGGCACGAGAGCTTACAGTCTATGGGGAGGGCACAAGAGCTTACAGTCTATAGGGAGGGCACAAGAGCTTACAGTCTATGGGGAGGGCACAAGAGCTTACAGTCTATGGGGAGGGCACAAGAGCACACAGTATACGGGGAGGGCACCAGAGCTCACAGTCTATAGGGAGGGCACAAGAGCTTACAGTCTATGGCGAGGGCACAAGAGCTTACAGTCTATAGGGAGGGCACAAGAGCTTACAGTCTATGGGGAGGGCACAAGAGCACACAGTATACGGGGAGGGCACGAGAGCTTACAGTCTACGGGGAAATAGGGGGCACAAGAGCTTACAGTCTGTGGGGAGGGCACCAGAGCTCACAGTCTGTGGGGAGGGCACAAGAGCTTACAGTCTATGGGGAGGGCGCAAGAGCTTACAGTCTATGGGGAGGACAGAAGAGTTTACAGTCTATGAGGAGGGCACCAGAGCTTACAGTCTATGGGGAGGGCACAAGAGCTTATAGTCTATGGGGAGGGCGCAAGAGCTTACAGTCTATGGGGAGGGCGCAAGAGCTTACAGTCTATGGGGAGGGCGCAAGAGCTTACAGTCTATGGGGAGGGCGCAAGAGCTTACAGTCTATGGGGAGGGCCCAAGAGCTTACAGTCTATAGGGAGGGCACAAGAGCTTACAGTCTATGGGGAGGGCACAAGAGCACACAGTATACGGGGAGGGCACAAGAGCTTACAGTCTATAGGGAGGGCACAAGAGCTTACAGTCTATGGGGAGGGCACAAGAGCTTACAGTCTATGGGGAGGGCACAAGAGCTTACAGACTATGGGGAGGGCACAAGAGCTTACAGTCTATGGGGAGGGCACAAGAGCTTACAGTCTATGCGGAGGGCACAAGAGCTTACAGTCTATGCGGAGGGCACAAGAGCTTACAGTCTATGGGGAGGGCACAAGAGCTTACAGTCTATAGGGAGGGCACAAGAGCTTACAGTCTATGGGGAGGGCACAAGAGCTTACAGTCTATGGGGAGGGCACAAGAGCTTACAGTCTATGGGGAGGGCACAAGAGCTTACAGTCTATGGGGAGGGCACAAGAGCTTACAGTCTATAGGGAGGGCACAAGAGCTTACAGTCTATGGGGAGGGCACAAGAGCTTACAGTCTATGGGGAGGGCACAAGAGCTTACAGTCTATGGGGAGGGCACAAGAGCACACAGTATACGGGGAGGGCACCAGAGCTCACAGTCTATAGGGAGGGCGCAAGAGCTTACAGTCTATGGGGAGGGCACAAGAGCTTACAGTCTATGGGGAGGGCACAAGAGCTTACAGTCTATAGGGAGGGCACAAGAGCTTACAGTCTATGGGGAGGGCACAAGAGCACACAGTATACGGGGAGGGCACGAGAGCTTACAGTCTACGGGGAAATAGGGGGCACAAGAGCTTACAGTCTGTGGGGAGGGCACCAGAGCTTACAGTCTGTGGGGAGGGCGCAAGAGCTTACAGTCTATGGGGAGGGAACAAGAGCTTACAGTCTATGGGGAGGGCACAAGAGCTTATAGTCTATGGGGAGGGCGCAAGAGCTTACAGTCTATGGGGAGGGCACCAGAGCTTACAGTCTATGGGGAGGGCACAAGAGCTTATAGTCTATGGGGAGGGCGCAAGAGCTTACAGTCTATGGGGAGGGTGCAAGAGCTTACAGTCTATGGGGAGGGAACAAGAGCTTACAGTCTATGGGGAGGGCACAAGAGCTTATAGTCTATGGGGAGGGCGCAAGAGCTTACAGTCTATGGGGAGGGCACCAGAGCTTACAGTCTATGGGGAGGGCACAAGAGCTTATAGTCTATGGGGAGGGCGCAAGAGCTTACAGTCTACGGGGAAATAGGGGGCACAAGAGCTTACAGTCTGTGGGGGAGGGCACCAGAGCTTACAGTCTGTGGGGAGGGCACAAGAGCTTACAGTCTATGGGGAGGGCGCAAGAGCTTACAGTCTATGGGGAGGGCACAAGAGTTTACAGTCTATGAGGAGGGCACCAGAGCTTACAGTCTATGGGGAGGGCACTAGAGCTTATAGTCTATGGGGAGGGCGCAAGAGCTTACAGTCTATGGGGAGGGCGCAAGAGCTTACAGTCTATGGGGAGGGAACAAGAGCTTACAGTCTATGGGGAGGGCACAAGAGCTTATAGTCTATGGGGAGGGCGCAAGAGCTTACAGTCTATGGGGAGGGCACCAGAGCTTACAGTCTATGGGGAGGGCACCAGAGCTTACAGTCTATGGGGAGGGCACAAGAGCTTATGGTCTATGGGGAGGGCACAAGAGCTTACAGTCTATGGGGAGGGCACCAGAGCTTACAGTCTATGGGGAGGGCACAAGAGCTTATAGTCTATGGGGAGGGCGCAAGAGCTTACAGTCTACGGGGAAATAGGGGGCACAAGAGCTTACAGTCTGTGGGGAGGGTACCAGAGAATACAGTCTGTGGGGAGGGCACAAGAGCTTACAGTCTATGGGGAGGGCACAAGAGCTTATAGTCTATGGGGAGGGCGCAAGAGCTTACAGTCTATGGGGAAATAGGGGGCACAAGAGCTTACAGTCTGTGGGGAGGGCACCAGAGCTTACAGTCTATGAGGAGGGCACCAGAGCTTACAGTCTATGGGCAGGGCACCAGAGCTTACAGTCTATGGGGAGGGCACAAGAGCTTACAGTCTATGGGGAGGGCGCAAGAGCTTATAGTCTATGGGGAGGGCGCAAGAGCTTACAGTCTATGGGGAGGGCACAAGAGCTTACAGTCTATGGGGAGGGCACAAGAGCTTACAGTCTATAGGGAGGGCACAAGAGCTTACAGTCTATGGGGAGGGCACAAGAGCACACAGTATACGGGGAGGGCACGAGAGCTTACAGTCTATGGGGAGGGCACAAGAGCTTACAGTCTATAGGGAGGGCACAAGAGCTTACAGTCTATGGGGAGGGCACAAGAGCTTACAGTCTATGGGGAGGGCACAAGAGCACACAGTATACGGGGAGGGCACCAGAGCTCACAGTCTATAGGGAGGGCACAAGAGCTTACAGTCTATGGCGAGGGCACAAGAGCTTACAGTCTATAGGGAGGGCACAAGAGCTTACAGTCTATGGGGAGGGCACAAGAGCACACAGTATACGGGGAGGGCACGAGAGCTTACAGTCTACGGGGAAATAGGGGGCACAAGAGCTTACAGTCTGTGGGGAGGGCACCAGAGCTCACAGTCTGTGGGGAGGGCACAAGAGCTTACAGTCTATGGGGAGGGCGCAAGAGCTTACAGTCTATGGGGAGGACAGAAGAGTTTACAGTCTATGAGGAGGGCACCAGAGCTTACAGTCTATGGGGAGGGCACAAGAGCTTATAGTCTATGGGGAGGGCGCAAGAGCTTACAGTCTATGGGGACGGCGCAAGAGCTTACAGTCTATGGGGAGGGAACAAGAGCTTACAGTCTATGGGGAGGGCACAAGAGCTTATAGTCTATGGGGAGGGCGCAATAGCTTACAGTCTATGGGGAGGGCACCAGAGCTTACAGTCTATGGGGAGGGCACAAGAGCTTATAGTCTATGGGGAGGGCACAAGAGCTTACAGTCTACGGGGAAATAGGGGGCACAAGAGCTTACAGTCTGTGGGGAGGGCACCAGAGCTTACAGTCTGTGGGGAGGGCACCAGAGCTTACAGTCTATGGGGAGGGAGCAAGAGCTTACAGTCTATGGGGAGGGCACAAGAGTTTACAGTCTATGAGGAGGGCACCAGAGCTTACAGTCTATGGGGAGGGCACAAGAGCTTACAGTCTATGGGGAGGGCACAAGAGCTTATAGTCTATGGGGAGGGCGCAAGAGCTTACAGACTATGGGGACGGCACAAGAGCTTATAGTCTATGGGGAGGGCGCAAGAGCTTACAGTCTACGGGGATATAGGTGGCACAAGAGCTTACAGTCTGTGAGGAGGGCACCAGAGCTTACAGTCTGTGGGGAGGGCACAAGAGCTTACAGTCTATGGGGAGGGCGCAAGAGCTTACAGTCTATGGGGAGGGCACAAGAGTTTACAGTCTATGAGGAGGGCACCAAAGCTTACAGTCTATGGGGAGGGCACAAGAGTTTACAGTCTATGAGGAGGGCACCAGAGCTTACAGTCTATGAGGAGGGCACAAGAGCTTATAGTCTATGGGGAGGGCGCAAGAGCTTACAGTCTATGGGGAGGGCGCAAGAGCTTACAGTCTATGAGGAGGGCACAAGAGCTTACAGTCTATGGGGAGGGAGCAAGAGCTTACAGTCTATGGGGAGGGCACAAGAGTTTACAGTCTATGAGGAGGGCACCAGAGCTTACAGTCTATGGGGAGGGCACAAGAGCTTACAGTCTATGGGGAGGGCACAAGAGCTTATAGTCTATGGGGAGGGCGCAAGAGCTTACAGACTATGGGGACGGCACAAGAGCTTATAGTCTATGGGGAGGGCGCAAGAGCTTACAGTCTACGGGGAAATAGGTGGCACAAGAGCTTACAGTCTGTGAGGAGGGCACCAGAGCTTACAGTCTGTGGGGAGGGCACAAGAGCTTACAGTCTATGGGGAGGGCGCAAGAGCTTACAGTCTATGGGGAGGGCACAAGAGTTTACAGTCTATGAGGAGGGCACCAAAGCTTACAGTCTATGGGGAGGGCACAAGAGTTTACAGTCTATGAGGAGGGCACCAGAGCTTACAGTCTATGAGGAGGGCACAAGAGCTTATAGTCTATGGGGAGGGCGCAAGAGCTTACAGTCTATGGGGAGGGCGCAAGAGCTTACAGTCTATGGGGAGGGCGCAAGAGCTTACAGTCTATGGGGAGGACACAAGAGCTTATAGTCTATGGGGAGGGCGCAAGAGCTTATAGTCTATGGGGAGGGCGCAAGAGCTTACAGTCTATGGGGAGGGCGCAAGAGCTTACAGTCTATGGGGAGGGCACAAGAGCTTATAGTCTATGGGGAGGGCACAAGAGCTTATAGTCTATGGGGAGGGCACAAGAGCTTACAGTCTATGGGGAGGGCACAAGAGCACACAGTATACGGGGAGGTCACCAGAGCTCACAGTCTATAGGGAGGGCACCAGAGCTTACAGTCTATGGGGAGGGCACAAGAGCTTACAGTCTATGGGGAGGGCACAAGAGCTTACAGTCTATGGCGAGGGCACAAGAGCTTACAGTCTATAGGGAGGGCACAAGAGCTTACAGTCTATGGGGAGGGCACAAGAGCACACAGTATACGGGGAGGGCACGAGAGCTTAGAGTCTACAGGTAAATAGGGGGCACAAGAGCTTACAGTCTATGGGGAGGGCACAAGAGCTTACAGTCTATGGGGAGGGCGCAAGAGCTTACAGTCTATGGGGAGGGCAGAAGAGTTTACAGTCTATGAGGAGGGCACCAGAGCTTACAGTCTATGAGGAGGGCACCAGAGCTTACAGTCTATGGGGAGGGCACAAGAGCTTATAGTCTATGGGGAGGGCGCAAGAGCTTACAGTCTATGGGGAGGGCGCAAGAGCTTATAGTCTATGGGGAGGGCGCAAGAGCTTACAGTCTATGGGGAGGGCACCAGAGCTTATAGTCTATGGGGAGGGCGCAAGAGCTTACAGTCTACGGAGAAATAGGGGGCACAAGAGCTTACAGTCTGTGGGGACGGCACCAGAGCTTACAGTCTGTGGGGAGGGCACAAGAGCTTACAGACTATGGGGAGGGCGCAAGAGCTTACAGTCTATGGGGAGGGCACAAGAGTTTACAGTCTATGAGGAGAGCACCAGAGCTTACAGTCTATGGCGAGGGCACAAGAGATTATAGTCTATGGGGAGGGCGCAAGAGCTTACAGTCTATGGGGAGGGCGCAAGAGCTTACAGTCTATGGGGAGGGCGCAAGAGCTTACAGTCTATGGGGAGGGCGCAAGAGCTTACAGTCTATGGGGAGGGCGCAAGAGCTTACAGTCTATGGGGAGGGCACAAGAGTTTACAGTCTATGAGGACGGCGCAAGAGCTTACAGTCTACGGGGAGGGCGCAAGAGCTTACAGTCTATGGGGAGGGCGCAAGAGCTTACAGTCTATGGGGAGGGCACAAGAGCTTACAGTCTATGGGGAGGGCACAAGAGCTTATAGTCTATGGGGAGGGCGCAAGAGCTTATAGTCTATGGGGAGGGCGCAAGAGCTTACAGTCTATGGGGAGGGCACCAGAGCTTACAGTCCACGGGGAGGGCACAAGAGCTTACAGTCTGTGGGGAGGGCACAAGAGCTTACAGTCTATGAAGAAGGTGCAAGAGCTTACAGTCTATGAAGATTGCGCAAGAGCTTACAGTCTATGAAGAGGGCACGAGAGCTTACAGTCTATGGGGAGGGCACGAGAGCTTACAGTCTATGGGGAGGGCACGAGAGCTTACAGTCTACGGGGAGGGCACAAGAGCTTACAGTCTACGGGGAGGGCACAAGAGCTTACAGTCTACGGGGAGGGCACCAGAGCTTACAGTCTACAGGGAGGGCATCAGAGCTTACAGTCTATAGGGAGGGCACCAGAGCTTACAGTCTATGGGGAGGGCACAAGAGTTACAGTCTACGGGGAGGGCACAAGAGCTTACAGTCTACGGGGAGGGCACAAGAGCTTACAGTCTATGAAGAGGGCGTAAGAGCTTACAGTCTATGTAGAGGGCGCAAGAGCTTACAGTCTATGAAGAGGGCGCAAGAGCTTACAGTCTATGAAGAGGGCGCAAGAGCTTACAGTCTATAGGGAGGGCACGAGAGCTTACAGTCTATGGGGAGGGCACAAGAGCTTACAGTCTATGGGGAGGGCACAAGAGCTTACAGTCTATGAGGAGGGCACAGGAGTTTACAGTCTATGGGGAGGGCACAAGAGCTTATAGTCTATGGGGAGGGCACAAGAGCTTACAGTCTACGGGGAGGGCACAAGAGCTTACAGTCTATGAAGAGAGCGCAAGAGCTTACCGTCTATGGGGAGGGCGCAAGAGCTTACAGTCTATGAAGAGGGCACGAGAGCTTACAGTCTATGGGGAGGGCATGAGAGCTTACAGTCTATGGGAGGGCACAAGAGCTTACAGTCTACGGGGAGGGCACAAGAGCTTACAGTCTACGGGGAGGGCACAAGAGCTTACAGTCTATAGGGAGGGCACAAGAGCTTACAGTCTATGAAGAGGGCGCAAGAACTTACAGTCTATGAAGAGGGCACCAGAGCTTACAGTCTATGGGGAGGGCACAAGAGCTTACAGTCTATGGGGAGAGCACAAGAGCTTACAGTCTATGAGGAGGGCACAGGAGTTTACAGTCTATGGGGAGAGCACAAGAGCTTACAGTCTATGGGGAGGGCACAAGAGCTTACAGTCTATGGGGAAATAGGGGGCACCAGAGCTTACAGTCTATGGGGAAATAGGGGGCACCAGAGCTTACAGTCTATGGGGAGGGCACAAGAGCTTATAGTCTATGGGGAGGGCGCAAGAGCTTACAGTCTACGGGGAAATAGGGGGCACAAGAGCTTACAGTCTGTGGGGAGGGTACCAGAGCTTACAGTCTGTGGGGAGGGCACAAGAGCTTACAGTCTATGGGGAGGGCACAAGAGCTTATAGTCTATGGGGAGGGCGCAAGAGCTTACAGTCTACGGGGAAATAGGGGGCACAAGAGCTTACAGTCTGTGGGGAGGGCACCAGAGCTTACAGTCTATGAGGAGGGCACCAGAGCTTACAGTCTATGGGCAGGGCACCAGAGCTTACAGTCCACGGGGAGGGCACAAGAGCTTACAGTCTATGGGGAGGGCACAAGAGCTTACAGTCTATGGGGAGGTCACCAGAGCTTACAGTCTATGGGGAGGGCACCAGAGCTTACAGTCTATGGGGAGGGCGCCAGAGCTTACAGTCTATGGGGAGGGCACCAGAGCTTACAGTCTATGGGGAGGGCGCCAGAGCTTACAGTCTATGGGGAGGGCACCAGAGCTCACAGTCTATGGGGAGGGCACAAGAGCTTACAGTCTATGAAGAGGGCGCAAGAGCTTACAGTCTATAGGGAGGGCACAATAGCTTACAGTCTATGGGGAGGGCACAAGAGCTTACAGTCTATAGGGAGGGCACAAGAGCTTACAGTCTATAGGGAGAGCATGAGAGCTAACAGTCTATGGGAAAATAGGGGGCACCAGAGCTTACAATCTATGGGGCGGGCACCAGAGTTTACAGTCTATGGGGAGGGCACCAGTGTTTACTGTCTATAGGGAGAGCATGAGAGCTTACAGTCTATGGGGAGGGCACAAGAGCTTACAGTCTATAGGGAGGGCACAAGAGCTTATAGTCTATAGGGAGGGCACAAGAGCTTACAGTCTATAGGGAGGGCACAAGAGCTTACAGTCTATAGGGAGGGCACAAGAGCTTACAGTCTGTGGAGAGGGAACAAGAGCTTACAGTCTACGGGGAGGGCACCAGAGCTTACAGTCTACGGGGAGGGCACCAGAGCTTACAGTCTACGGGGAGGGCACAAGAGCTTACAGTCTACGGGGAGGGCACAAGAGCTTACAGTCTACGGGGAGGGCATGAGAGCTTACAGTCTATGAGGAGGGCACAAGAGCTTACAGTATACAAGGAGGGCACAAGAGCTTACAGTCTATAGGGAGGGCACGAGAGCTTACAGTCTATAGGGAGGGCGCGAGAGCTTACAATCTACAGGGAGGGCACCAGAGCTTACAGTCTATGGGGAGGGCACCAGAGCTTACAGTCTATGAGGAGGGCACCAGAGCTTACAGTCTATGAGGAGGGCACCAGAGCTTACAGTCTATGGGGAGGGCACCAGAGCTTACAGTCTATGGGGAGGGCACCAGAGCTTACAGTCTATGGGGAGGGCACAAGAGCTTACAGTCTATGGGGAGGGCACAAGAGCTTACAGTCTATGGGGAGGGCGCAAGAGCTTATAGTCTATGGGGAGGACGCAAGAGCTTACAGTCTATGGGGAGGGCACAAGAGCTTACAGTCTATGGGGAGGGCACAAGAGCTTACAGTCTATAGGGAGGGCACAAGAGCTTACAGTCTATGGGGAGGACACAAGAGCACACAGTATACGGGGAGGGCACGAGAGCTTACAGTCTATGGGGAGGGCACAAGAGCTTACAGTCTATAGGGAGGGAACAAGAGCTTACAGTCTATGGGGAGGGCACAAGAGCTTACAGTCTATGGGGAGGGCACAAGAGCACACAGTATACGGGGAGGGCACCAGAGCTCACAGTCTATAGGGAGGGCACAAGAGCTTACAGTCTATGGCGAGGGCACAAGAGCTTACAGTCTATAGGGAGGGCACAAGAGCTTACAGTCTATGGGGAGGGCACAAGAGCTTACAGTCTATGGGGAGGGCACAAGAGCACACAGTATACGGGGAGGGCACGAGAGCTTACAGTCTACGGGGAAATAGGGGGCACAAGAGCTTACAGTCTGTGGAGAGGGCACCAGAGCTCACAGTCTGTGGGGAGGGCACAAGAGCTTACAGTCTATGGGGAGGGCGCAAGAGCTTACAGTCTATGGGGAGGACAGAGGAGTTTACAGTCTATGAGGAGGGCACCAGAGCTTACAGTCTATGGGGAGGGCACAAGAGCTTATAGTCTATGGGGAGGGCGCAAGAGCTTACAGTCTATGGGGAGGGCGCAAGAGCTTACAGTCTATGGGGAGGGAACAAGAGCTTATAGTCTATGGGGAGGGCGCAAGAGCTTACAGTCTATGGGGAGGGCACCAGAGCTTACAGTCTATGGGGAGGGCACAAGAGCTTATAGTCTATGGGGAGGGCGCAAGAGCTTACAGTCTACGGGGAAATAGGGGGCACAAGAGCTTACAGTCTGTGGGGAGGGCACCAGAGCTTACAGTCTGTGGGGAGGGCACAAGAGCTTACAGTCTATGGGGAGGGCACAAGAGTTTACAGTCTATGAGGAGGGCACCAGAGCTTACAGTCTATGGGGAGGGCACAAGAGCTTACAGTCTATGGGGAGGGCACAAGAGCTTATAGTCTATGGGGAGGGCGCAAGAGCTTACAGTCTATGGGGACGGCACAAGAGCTTATAGTCTATGGGGAGGGCGCAAGAGCTTACAGTCTACGGGAAAAAAGGGGGCACAAGAGCTTACAGTCTGTGGGGAGGGCACCAGAGCTTACAGTCTATAAGGAGGGCACAAGAGCTTACAGTCTATGGGAAGGGCACCAGAGCTTACAGTCTGTGGGGAGGGCGCAAGAGCTTACAGTCTATGGGGAGGGCACAAGAGTTTACAGTCTATGAGGAGGGCACCAGAGCTTACAGTCTATGCGGAGGGCACAAGGGTTTACAGTCTATGAGGAGGGCACCAGAGCTTACAGTCTATGGGGAGGGCACAAGAGCTTACAGTCTATGGGGAGGGCACAAGAGCTTACAGTCTATGGGGAGGGCGCAAGAGCTTACAGTCTATGGGGAGGGCACAAGAGTTTACAGTGTATGAGGAGGGCACCAGAGCTTACAGTCTATGCGGAGGGCACAAGGGTTTACAGTCTATGAGGAGGGCACCAGAGCTTACAGTCTATGAGGAGGGCACAAGAGCTTATAGTCTATGGGGAGGGCGCAAGAGCTTACAGTCTATGGGGAGGGCGAAAGAGCTTACAGTCTATGGGGAGGGCGCAAGAGCTTACAGTCTATGGGGAGGACACAAGAGCTTATAGTCTATGGGGAGGGCGCAAGAGCTTATAGTCTATGGGGAGGGCGCAAGAGCTTACAGTCTATGGGGAGGGCACAAGAGCTTATAGTCTATGGGGAGGGCACAAGAGCTTATAGTCTATGGGGAGGGCACAAGAGCTTACAGTCTATGGGGAGGGCACAAGAGCTTATAGTCTATGGGGAGGGCACAAGAGCTTACAGTCTATGGGGAGGGCACAAGAGCACACAGTATACGGGGAGGTCACCAGAGCTCACAGTCTATAGGGAGGGCACAAGAGCTTACAGTCTATAGGGAGGGCACAAGAGCTTACAGTCTATGGGGAAATAGGGGGCACAAGAGCTTACAGTCTGTGGGGAGGGCACCAGAGCTCACAGTCTGTGGGGAGGGCACAAGAGCTTACAGTCTATGGGGAAATAGGGGGCACAAGAGCTTACAGTCTGTGGGGAGGGCACCAGAGCTCACAGTCTATGGGGAGGGCGCAAGAGCTTACAGTCTATGGGGAGGACAGAGGAGTTTACAGTCTATGAGGAGGGCACCAGAGCTTACAGTCTATGGGGAGGGCACAAGAGCTTATAGTCTATGGGGAGGGCGCAAGAGCTTACAGTCTATGGGGAGGGCGCAAGAGCTTACAGTCTATGGGGAGGGAACAAGAGCTTATAGTCTATGGGGAGGGCGCAAGAGCTTACAGTCTATGGGGAGGGCACCAGAGCTTACAGTCTATGGGGAGGGCACAAGAGCTTATAGTCTATGGGGAGGGCGCAAGAGCTTACAGTCTACGGGGAAATAGGGGGCACAAGAGCTTACAGTCTGTGGGGAGGGCACCAGAGCTTACAGTCTGTGGGGAGGGCACAAGAGCTTACAGTCTATGGGGAGGGCACAAATGTTTACAGTCTATGAGGAGGGCACCAGAGCTTACAGTCTATGGGGAGGGCACAAGAGCTTACAGTCTGTGGGGAGGGCACAAGAGCTTACAGTCTATGGGGAGGGCACAAATGTTTACAGTCTATGAGGAGGGCACCAGAGCTTATAGTCTATGGGGAGGGCGCAAGAGCTTACAGTCTATGGGGACGGCACAAGAGCTTATAGTCTATGGGGAGGGCGCAAGAGCTTACAGTCTACGGGAAAAAAGGGGGCACAAGAGCTTACAGTCTGTGGGGAGGGCACCAGAGCTTACAGTCTATAAGGAGGGCACAAGAGCTTACAGTCTATGGGAAGGGCACCAGAGCTTACAGTCTGTGGGGAGGCACCAGAGCTTACAGTCTATGGGGAGGGCGCAAGAGCTTACAGTCTATGGGGAGGGCACAAGAGTTTACAGTCTATGAGGAGGGCACCAGAGCTTACAGTCTATGCGGAGGGCACAAGGGTTTACAGTCTATGAGGAGGGCACCAGAGCTTACAGTCTATGAGGAGGGCACAAGAGCTTATAGTCTATGGGGAGGGCGCAAGAGCTTACAGTCTATGGGGAGGGCGAAAGAGCTTACAGTCTATGGGGAGGGCACAAGAGCTTATAGTCTATGGGGAGGGCGCAAGAGCTTATAGTCTATGGGGAGGGCGCAAGAGCTTACAGTCTATGGGGAGGGCACAAGAGCTTATAGTCTATGGGGAGGGCACAAGAGCTTATAGTCTATGGGGAGGGCACAAGAGCTTACAGTCTATGGGGAGGGCACAAGAGCTTATAGTCTATGGGGAGGGCACAAGAGCTTACAGTCTATGGGGAGGGCACAAGAGCACACAGTATACGGGGAGGTCACCAGAGCTCACAGTCTATAGGGAGGGCACAAGAGCTTACAGTCTATGGCGAGGGCACAAGAGCTTACAGTCTATAAGGAGGGCACAAGAGCTTACAGTCTATGGGGAAATAGGGGGCACAAGAGCTTACAGTCTGTGGGGAGGGCACCAGAGCTCACAGTCTGTGGGGAGGGCACAAGAGCTTACAGTCTATGGGGAAATAGGGGGCACAAGAGCTTACAGTCTGTGGGGAGGGCACCAGAGCTCACAGTCTGTGGGGAGGGCACAAGAGCTTACAGTCTATGGGGAGGGCGCAAGAGCTTACAGTCTATGGGGAGGACAGAGGAGTTTACAGTCTATGAGGAGGGCACCAGAGCATACAGTCTATGGGGAGGGCACAAGAGCTTATAGTCTATGGGAAGGGCGCAAGAGCTTACAGTCTATGGGGAGGGCGCAAGAGCTTACAGTCTATGGGGAGGGAACAAGAGCTTATAGTCTATGGGGAGGGCGCAAGAGCTTACAGTCTATGGGGAGGGCACCAGAGCTTACAGTCTATGGGGAGGGCACAAGAGCTTATAGTCTATGGGGAGGGCGCAAGAGCTTACAGTCTACGGGGAAATAGGGGGCACAAGAGCTTACAGTCTGTGGGGAGGGCACCAGAGCTTACAGTCTATGGGGAGGGCACAAGAGTTTACAGTCTATGAGGAGGGCACCAGAGCTTACAGTCTATGGGGAGGGCACAAGAGCTTACAGTCTATGGGGAGGGCACAAGAGCTTATAGTCTATGGGGAGGGCGCAAGAGCTTACAGTCTATGGGGACGGCACAAGAGCTTATAGTCTATGGGGAGGGCACAAGAGCTTACAGTCTACGGGAAAAAAGGGGGCACAAGAGCTTACAGTCTGTGGGGAGGGCACCAGAGCTTACAGTCTATAAGGAGGGCACAAGAGCTTACAGTCTATGGGAAGGGCACCAGAGCTTACAGTCTGTGGGGAGGCACCAGAGCTTACAGTCTATGGGGAGGGCGCAAGAGCTTACAGTCTATGGGGAGGGCACAAGAGTTTACAGTCTATGAGGAGGGCACCAGAGCTTACAGTCTATGCGGAGGGCACAAGGGTTTACAGTCTATGAGGAGGGCACCAGAGCTTACAGTCTATGAGGAGGGCACAAGAGCTTATAGTCTATGGGGAGGGCGCAAGAGCTTACAGTCTATGGGGAGGGCGAAAGAGCTTACAGTCTATGGGGAGGGCGCAAGAGCTTACAGTCTATGGGGAGGGCACAAGAGCTTATAGTCTATGGGGAGGGCGCAAGAGCTTATAGTACAGTCTATGAGGAGGGCACAGGAGTTTACAGTCTATGGGGAGGGCACAAGAGCTTATAGTCTATGGGGAGGGCACAAGGCTTACAGTCTACGGAGTCGAGGGCACAAGAGCTTACAGTCTATGAAGAGAGCGCAAGAGCTTACCGTCTATGGGGAGGGCGCAAGAGCTTACAGTCTATGAAGAGGGCACGAGAGCTTACAGTCTATGGGAGGGCATAAGCTTCAGTCTATGGGAGGGCAAGAGAGCTTACAGTCTACGGGGAGGGCACAAGAGCTTACAGTCTACGGGGAGGGCCAGAGCTACAGTCTACGGGGAGGGCACAAGAGCTTACAGTCTATAGGGAGGGCACAAGAGCTTACAGTCTATGAAGAGGGCGCAAGAACTTACAGTCTATGAAGAGGGCGCAAGAGCTTACAGTCTATGAAGAGGGCACCAGAGCTTACAGTCTATGGGGAGGGCACAAGAGCTTACAGTCTATGGGGAGAGCACAAGAGCTTACAGTCTATGAGGAGGGCACAGGAGTTTACAGTCTATGGGGAGAGCACAAGAGCTTACAGTCTATGGGGAGGGCACAAGAGCTTACAGTCTATGGGGAAATAGGGGGCACCAGAGCTTACAGTCTATGGGGAAATAGGGGGCACCAGAGCTTACAGTCTATGGGGAGGGCACAAGAGCTTATAGTCTATGGGGAGGGCGCAAGAGCTTACAGTCTACGGGGAAATAGGGGGCACAAGAGCTTACAGTCTGTGGGGAGGGTACCAGAGCTTACAGTCTGTGGGGAGGGCACAAGAGCTTACAGTCTATGGGGAGGGCACAAGAGCTTATAGTCTATGGGGAGGGCGCAAGAGCTTACAGTCTACGGGGAAATAGGGGGCACAAGAGCTTACAGTCTGTGGGGAGGGCACCAGAGCTTACAGTCTATGAGGAGGGCACCAGAGCTTACAGTCTATGGGCAGGGCACCAGAGCTTACAGTCCACGGGGAGGGCACAAGAGCTTACAGTCTATGGGGAGGGCACAAGAGCTTACAGTCTATGGGGAGGTCACCAGAGCTTACAGTCTATGGGGAGGGCACCAGAGCTTACAGTCTATGGGGAGGGCGCCAGAGCTTACAGTCTATGGGGAGGGCACCAGAGCTTACAGTCTATGGGGAGGGCGCCAGAGCTTACAGTCTATGGGGAGGGCACCAGAGCTCACAGTCTATGGGGAGGGCACAAGAGCTTACAGTCTATGAAGAGGGCGCAAGAGCTTACAGTCTATAGGGAGGGCACAATAGCTTACAGTCTATGGGGAGGGCACAAGAGCTTACAGTCTATAGGGAGGGCACAAGAGCTTACAGTCTATAGGGAGAGCATGAGAGCTAACAGTCTATGGGAAAATAGGGGGCACCAGAGCTTACAATCTATGGGGCGGGCACCAGAGTTTACAGTCTATGGGGAGGGCACCAGTGTTTACTGTCTATAGGGAGAGCATGAGAGCTTACAGTCTATGGGGAGGGCACAAGAGCTTACAGTCTATAGGGAGGGCACAAGAGCTTATAGTCTATAGGGAGGGCACAAGAGCTTACAGTCTATAGGGAGGGCACAAGAGCTTACAGTCTATAGGGAGGGCACAAGAGCTTACAGTCTGTGGAGAGGGAACAAGAGCTTACAGTCTACGGGGAGGGCACCAGAGCTTACAGTCTACGGGGAGGGCACCAGAGCTTACAGTCTACGGGGAGGGCACAAGAGCTTACAGTCTACGGGGAGGGCACAAGAGCTTACAGTCTACGGGGAGGGCATGAGAGCTTACAGTCTATGAGGAGGGCACAAGAGCTTACAGTATACAAGGAGGGCACAAGAGCTTACAGTCTATAGGGAGGGCACGAGAGCTTACAGTCTATAGGGAGGGCGCGAGAGCTTACAGTCTACAGGGAGGGCACCAGAGCTTACAGTCTATGGGGAGGGCACCAGAGCTTACAGTCTATGAGGAGGGCACCAGAGCTTACAGTCTATGAGGAGGGCACCAGAGCTTACAGTCTATGGGGAGGGCACCAGAGCTTACAGTCTATGGGGAGGGCACCAGAGCTTACAGTCTATGGGGAGGGCACAAGAGCTTACAGTCTATGGGGAGGGCACAAGAGCTTACAGTCTATGGGGAGGGCGCAAGAGCTTATAGTCTATGGGGAGGACGCAAGAGCTTACAGTCTATGGGGAGGGCACAAGAGCTTACAGTCTATGGGGAGGGCACAAGAGCTTACAGTCTATAGGGAGGGCACAAGAGCTTACAGTCTATGGGGAGGACACAAGAGCACACAGTATACGGGGAGGGCACGAGAGCTTACAGTCTATGGGGAGGGCACAAGAGCTTACAGTCTATAGGGAGGGAACAAGAGCTTACAGTCTATGGGGAGGGCACAAGAGCTTACAGTCTATGGGGAGGGCACAAGAGCACACAGTATACGGGGAGGGCACCAGAGCTCACAGTCTATAGGGAGGGCACAAGAGCTTACAGTCTATGGCGAGGGCACAAGAGCTTACAGTCTATAGGGAGGGCACAAGAGCTTACAGTCTATGGGGAGGGCACAAGAGCTTACAGTCTATGGGGAGGGCACAAGAGCACACAGTATACGGGGAGGGCACGAGAGCTTACAGTCTACGGGGAAATAGGGGGCACAAGAGCTTACAGTCTGTGGAGAGGGCACCAGAGCTCACAGTCTGTGGGGAGGGCACAAGAGCTTACAGTCTATGGGGAGGGCGCAAGAGCTTACAGTCTATGGGGAGGACAGAGGAGTTTACAGTCTATGAGGAGGGCACCAGAGCTTACAGTCTATGGGGAGGGCACAAGAGCTTATAGTCTATGGGGAGGGCGCAAGAGCTTACAGTCTATGGGGAGGGCGCAAGAGCTTACAGTCTATGGGGAGGGAACAAGAGCTTATAGTCTATGGGGAGGGCGCAAGAGCTTACAGTCTATGGGGAGGGCACCAGAGCTTACAGTCTATGGGGAGGGCACAAGAGCTTATAGTCTATGGGGAGGGCGCAAGAGCTTACAGTCTACGGGGAAATAGGGGGCACAAGAGCTTACAGTCTGTGGGGAGGGCACCAGAGCTTACAGTCTGTGGGGAGGGCACAAGAGCTTACAGTCTATGGGGAGGGCACAAGAGTTTACAGTCTATGAGGAGGGCACCAGAGCTTACAGTCTATGGGGAGGGCACAAGAGCTTACAGTCTATGGGGAGGGCACAAGAGCTTATAGTCTATGGGGAGGGCGCAAGAGCTTACAGTCTATGGGGACGGCACAAGAGCTTATAGTCTATGGGGAGGGCGCAAGAGCTTACAGTCTACGGGAAAAAAGGGGGCACAAGAGCTTACAGTCTGTGGGGAGGGCACCAGAGCTTACAGTCTATAAGGAGGGCACAAGAGCTTACAGTCTATGGGAAGGGCACCAGAGCTTACAGTCTGTGGGGAGGGCGCAAGAGCTTACAGTCTATGGGGAGGGCACAAGAGTTTACAGTCTATGAGGAGGGCACCAGAGCTTACAGTCTATGCGGAGGGCACAAGGGTTTACAGTCTATGAGGAGGGCACCAGAGCTTACAGTCTATGGGGAGGGCACAAGAGCTTACAGTCTATGGGGAGGGCACAAGAGCTTACAGTCTATGGGGAGGGCGCAAGAGCTTACAGTCTATGGGGAGGGCACAAGAGTTTACAGTGTATGAGGAGGGCACCAGAGCTTACAGTCTATGCGGAGGGCACAAGGGTTTACAGTCTATGAGGAGGGCACCAGAGCTTACAGTCTATGAGGAGGGCACAAGAGCTTATAGTCTATGGGGAGGGCGCAAGAGCTTACAGTCTATGGGGAGGGCGAAAGAGCTTACAGTCTATGGGGAGGGCGCAAGAGCTTACAGTCTATGGGGAGGACACAAGAGCTTATAGTCTATGGGGAGGGCGCAAGAGCTTATAGTCTATGGGGAGGGCGCAAGAGCTTACAGTCTATGGGGAGGGCACAAGAGCTTATAGTCTATGGGGAGGGCACAAGAGCTTATAGTCTATGGGGAGGGCACAAGAGCTTACAGTCTATGGGGAGGGCACAAGAGCTTATAGTCTATGGGGAGGGCACAAGAGCTTACAGTCTATGGGGAGGGCACAAGAGCACACAGTATACGGGGAGGTCACCAGAGCTCACAGTCTATAGGGAGGGCACAAGAGCTTACAGTCTATAGGGAGGGCACAAGAGCTTACAGTCTATGGGGAAATAGGGGGCACAAGAGCTTACAGTCTGTGGGGAGGGCACCAGAGCTCACAGTCTGTGGGGAGGGCACAAGAGCTTACAGTCTATGGGGAAATAGGGGGCACAAGAGCTTACAGTCTGTGGGGAGGGCACCAGAGCTCACAGTCTATGGGGAGGGCGCAAGAGCTTACAGTCTATGGGGAGGACAGAGGAGTTTACAGTCTATGAGGAGGGCACCAGAGCTTACAGTCTATGGGGAGGGCACAAGAGCTTATAGTCTATGGGGAGGGCGCAAGAGCTTACAGTCTATGGGGAGGGCGCAAGAGCTTACAGTCTATGGGGAGGGAACAAGAGCTTATAGTCTATGGGGAGGGCGCAAGAGCTTACAGTCTATGGGGAGGGCACCAGAGCTTACAGTCTATGGGGAGGGCACAAGAGCTTATAGTCTATGGGGAGGGCGCAAGAGCTTACAGTCTACGGGGAAATAGGGGGCACAAGAGCTTACAGTCTGTGGGGAGGGCACCAGAGCTTACAGTCTGTGGGGAGGGCACAAGAGCTTACAGTCTATGGGGAGGGCACAAATGTTTACAGTCTATGAGGAGGGCACCAGAGCTTACAGTCTATGGGGAGGGCACAAGAGCTTACAGTCTGTGGGGAGGGCACAAGAGCTTACAGTCTATGGGGAGGGCACAAATGTTTACAGTCTATGAGGAGGGCACCAGAGCTTATAGTCTATGGGGAGGGCGCAAGAGCTTACAGTCTATGGGGACGGCACAAGAGCTTATAGTCTATGGGGAGGGCGCAAGAGCTTACAGTCTACGGGAAAAAAGGGGGCACAAGAGCTTACAGTCTGTGGGGAGGGCACCAGAGCTTACAGTCTATAAGGAGGGCACAAGAGCTTACAGTCTATGGGAAGGGCACCAGAGCTTACAGTCTGTGGGGAGGCACCAGAGCTTACAGTCTATGGGGAGGGCGCAAGAGCTTACAGTCTATGGGGAGGGCACAAGAGTTTACAGTCTATGAGGAGGGCACCAGAGCTTACAGTCTATGCGGAGGGCACAAGGGTTTACAGTCTATGAGGAGGGCACCAGAGCTTACAGTCTATGAGGAGGGCACAAGAGCTTATAGTCTATGGGGAGGGCGCAAGAGCTTACAGTCTATGGGGAGGGCGAAAGAGCTTACAGTCTATGGGGAGGGCACAAGAGCTTATAGTCTATGGGGAGGGCGCAAGAGCTTATAGTCTATGGGGAGGGCGCAAGAGCTTACAGTCTATGGGGAGGGCACAAGAGCTTATAGTCTATGGGGAGGGCACAAGAGCTTATAGTCTATGGGGAGGGCACAAGAGCTTACAGTCTATGGGGAGGGCACAAGAGCTTATAGTCTATGGGGAGGGCACAAGAGCTTACAGTCTATGGGGAGGGCACAAGAGCACACAGTATACGGGGAGGTCACCAGAGCTCACAGTCTATAGGGAGGGCACAAGAGCTTACAGTCTATGGCGAGGGCACAAGAGCTTACAGTCTATAAGGAGGGCACAAGAGCTTACAGTCTATGGGGAAATAGGGGGCACAAGAGCTTACAGTCTGTGGGGAGGGCACCAGAGCTCACAGTCTGTGGGGAGGGCACAAGAGCTTACAGTCTATGGGGAAATAGGGGGCACAAGAGCTTACAGTCTGTGGGGAGGGCACCAGAGCTCACAGTCTGTGGGGAGGGCACAAGAGCTTACAGTCTATGGGGAGGGCGCAAGAGCTTACAGTCTATGGGGAGGACAGAGGAGTTTACAGTCTATGAGGAGGGCACCAGAGCATACAGTCTATGGGGAGGGCACAAGAGCTTATAGTCTATGGGAAGGGCGCAAGAGCTTACAGTCTATGGGGAGGGCGCAAGAGCTTACAGTCTATGGGGAGGGAACAAGAGCTTATAGTCTATGGGGAGGGCGCAAGAGCTTACAGTCTATGGGGAGGGCACCAGAGCTTACAGTCTATGGGGAGGGCACAAGAGCTTATAGTCTATGGGGAGGGCGCAAGAGCTTACAGTCTACGGGGAAATAGGGGGCACAAGAGCTTACAGTCTGTGGGGAGGGCACCAGAGCTTACAGTCTATGGGGAGGGCACAAGAGTTTACAGTCTATGAGGAGGGCACCAGAGCTTACAGTCTATGGGGAGGGCACAAGAGCTTACAGTCTATGGGGAGGGCACAAGAGCTTATAGTCTATGGGGAGGGCGCAAGAGCTTACAGTCTATGGGGACGGCACAAGAGCTTATAGTCTATGGGGAGGGCGCAAGAGCTTACAGTCTACGGGAAAAAAGGGGGCACAAGAGCTTACAGTCTGTGGGGAGGGCACCAGAGCTTACAGTCTATAAGGAGGGCACAAGAGCTTACAGTCTATGGGAAGGGCACCAGAGCTTACAGTCTGTGGGGAGGCACCAGAGCTTACAGTCTATGGGGAGGGCGCAAGAGCTTACAGTCTATGGGGAGGGCACAAGAGTTTACAGTCTATGAGGAGGGCACCAGAGCTTACAGTCTATGCGGAGGGCACAAGGGTTTACAGTCTATGAGGAGGGCACCAGAGCTTACAGTCTATGAGGAGGGCACAAGAGCTTATAGTCTATGGGGAGGGCGCAAGAGCTTACAGTCTATGGGGAGGGCGAAAGAGCTTACAGTCTATGGGGAGGGCGCAAGAGCTTACAGTCTATGGGGAGGGCACAAGAGCTTATAGTCTATGGGGAGGGCGCAAGAGCTTATAGTCTATGGGGAGGGCACAAGAGCTTACAGTCTATGGGGAGGGCACAAGAGCTTATAGTCTATGGGGAGGGCACAAGAGCTTATAGTCTATGGGGAGGGCACAAGAGCTTACAGTCTATGGGGAGGGCACAAGAGCTTATAGTCTATGGGGAGGGCACAAGAGCTTACAGTCTATGGGGAGGGCACAAGAGCACACAGTATACGGGGAGGTCACCAGAGCTCACAGTCTATAGGGAGGGCACAAGAGCTTACAGTCTATGGCGAGGGCACAAGAGCTTACAGTCTATAGGGAGGGCACAAGAGCTTACAGTCTATGGGGAGGGCACAAGAGCACACAGTATACGGGGAGGGCACGAGAGCTTACAGTCTACAGGGAAATAGGGGGCACAAGAGCTTACAGTCTGTGGGGAGGGCACAAGAGCTTACAGTCTATGGGGAGGGCGCAAGAGCTTACAGTCTATGGGGAGGGCAGAAGAGTTTACAGTCTATGAGGAGGGCACCAGAGCTTACAGTCTATGAGGAGGGCACTAGAGCTTACAGTCTATGGGGAGGGCACAAGAGCTTATAGTCTATGGGGAGGGCGCAAGAGCTTACAGTTTATGGGGAGGGCGCAAGAGCTTACAGTCTATGGGGAGGGAACAAGAGCTTACAGTCTATGGGGAGGGCACAAGAGCTTATAGTCTATGGGGAGGGCGCAAGTGCTTACAGTCTATGGGGAGGGCACCAGAGCTTACAGTCTATGGGGAGGGCACAAGAGCTTATAGTCTATGGGGAGGGCGCAAGAGCTTACAGTCTACGGGGAAATAGGGGGCACAAGAGCTTACAGTCTGTGGGGAGGGCACCAGAGCTTACAGTCTGTGGGGAGGGCACAAGAGCTTACAGTCTGTGGGGAGGGCACAAGAGCTTATAGTCTATGGGGAGGGCGCAAGAGCTTATAGTCTATGGGGAGGGCGCAAGAGCTTACAGTCTATGGGGAGGGCACCAGAGCTTACAGTCTATGAAGAAGGTGCCAGAGCTTACAGTCTATGAAGATTGCGCAAGAGCTTACAGTCTATGAAGAGGGCACGAGAGCTTACAGTCTATGGGGAGGGCACGAGAGCTTACAGTCTATGGGGAGGGCACAAGAGCTTACAGTCTACGGGGAGGGCACAAGAGCTTACAGTCTACGGGGAGGGCACAAGAGCTTACAGTCTACGGGGAGGGCACAAGAGCTTACAATCTACGGGGAGGGCACCAGAGCTTACAGTCTATAGGGAGGGCACCAGAGCTTACAGTCTATGGGGAGGGCACAAGAGCTTACAGTCTACGGGGAGGGCACAAGAGCTTACAGTCTATGGGGAGGGCACCAGAGTTTACAGTCCACGGGGAGGGCACAAGAGCTTACAGTCTGTGGGGAGGGCGCAAGAGCTTACAGTCTATGAAGAAGGTGCAAGAGCTTACAGTCTATGAAGAGGGCACAAGAGCTTACAGTCTATGGGGAGGGCGCCAGAGCTTACAGTCTATGGGGAGGGCACCAGAGCTTACAGTCCACGGGGAGGGCACAAGAGCTTACAGTCTGTGGGGAGGACGCAAGAGCTTACAGTCTATGAAGAAGGTGCAAGAGCTTACAGTCTATGAAGATTGCGCAAGAGCTTACAGTCTATGAAGAGGGCACGAGAAATACAGTCTATGGTGAGGGCACGAGAGCTTACAGTCTATGGGGAGGCCACAAGAGCTTACAGTCTACGGGGAGGGCACAAGAGCTTACAGTCTACGGGGAGGGCACAAGAGCTTACAGTCTACGGGGAGGGCACCAGAGCTTACAGTCTACAGATAGGGCACCAGAGTTTACAGTCTATAGGGAGGGCACCAGAGCTTACAGTCTATGGGGAGGGCACAAGAGCTTACAGTCTACGGGGAGGGCACAAGAGCTTACAATCTACGGGGAGGGCACAAGAGCTTACAGTCTATGAAGAGGGCGCAAGAGCTTACAGTCTATGAAGAGGGCGCAAGAGCTTACAGTCTATGAAGAGGGCACCAGAGCTTACAGTCTATAGGGAGGGCACGAGAGCTTACAGTCTATGGGGAGGGCACAAGAGCTTACAGTCTATGGGGAGGGCACAAGAGCTTACAGTCTATGGGGAGGGCACAAGAGCTTACAGTCTATGGGGAGGGCACAAGAGCTTACAGTCTATGGGGAGGGCACAAGAGCTTACAGTCTATGGGGAAATAGGGGGCACCAGAGCTTACAGTCTATGGGGAAATAGGGGGCACCAGAGCTTACAGTCTATGGGGAGGGCACCAGAGCTTACAGTCTATGGGGAGGGCACCAGAGCTTACAGTCTATGGGGAGGGCACAAGAGCTTACAGTCTATGGGGAGGGCACCAAAGCTTACAGTCTATGGGGAGGGCACCAGAGCTTACAGTCTATGGGGAGGGCACAAGAGCTTACAGTCTATGGGGAGGGCACCAGAGCTTACAGTCTATGGGGAGGGCACCAGAGCTTACAGTCTATGGGGAGGGCACAAGAGCTTACAGTCTATGAGGAGGGCACAAGAGCCTACAGTATACAAGGAGGGCACAAGAGCTTACAGTCTATAGGGAGGGCACGAGAGCTTACAGTCTATAGGGAGGGCACGAGAGCTTACAGTCTATAGGGAGGGCACCAGAGCTTACAGTCTGTGGGGAGGGCACAAGAGCTTACAGTCTATGGGGAGGGCGCAAGAGCTTACAGTCTATGGGGAGGGCACAAGAGTTTACAGTCTATGAGGAGGGCACCAGAGCTTACAGTCTATGGGGAGGGCACAAGAGCTTACAGTCTGTGGAGAGGGAACAAGAGCTTACAGTCTACGGGGAGGGCACCAGAGCTTACAGTCTACGGGGAGGGCACCAGAGCTTACAGTCTACGGGGAGGGCACAAGAGCTTACAGTCTACGGGGAGGGCACAAGAGCTTACAGTCTACGGGGAGGGCATGAGAGCTTACAGTCTATGAGGAGGGCACAAGAGCTTACAGTATACAAGGAGGGCACAAGAGCTTACAGTCTATAGGGAGGGCACGAGAGCTTACAGTCTATAGGGAGGGCGCGAGAGCTTACAGTCTACAGGGAGGGCACCAGAGCTTACAGTCTATGGGGAGGGCACCAGAGCTTACAGTCTATGAGGAGGGCACCAGAGCTTACAGTCTATGAGGAGGGCACCAGAGCTTACAGTCTATGGGGAGGGCACCAGAGCTTACAGTCTATGGGGAGGGCACCAGAGCTTACAGTCTATGGGGAGGGCACAAGAGCTTACAGTCTATGGGGAGGGCACAAGAGCTTACAGTCTATGGGGAGGGCGCAAGAGCTTATAGTCTATGGGGAGGACGCAAGAGCTTACAGTCTATGGGGAGGGCACAAGAGCTTACAGTCTATGGGGAGGGCACAAGAGCTTACAGTCTATAGGGAGGGCACAAGAGCTTACAGTCTATGGGGAGGACACAAGAGCACACAGTATACGGGGAGGGCACGAGAGCTTACAGTCTATGGGGAGGGCACAAGAGCTTACAGTCTATAGGGAGGGAACAAGAGCTTACAGTCTATGGGGAGGGCACAAGAGCTTACAGTCTATGGGGAGGGCACAAGAGCACACAGTATACGGGGAGGGCACCAGAGCTCACAGTCTATAGGGAGGGCACAAGAGCTTACAGTCTATGGCGAGGGCACAAGAGCTTACAGTCTATAGGGAGGGCACAAGAGCTTACAGTCTATGGGGAGGGCACAAGAGCTTACAGTCTATGGGGAGGGCACAAGAGCACACAGTATACGGGGAGGGCACGAGAGCTTACAGTCTACGGGGAAATAGGGGGCACAAGAGCTTACAGTCTGTGGAGAGGGCACCAGAGCTCACAGTCTGTGGGGAGGGCACAAGAGCTTACAGTCTATGGGGAGGGCGCAAGAGCTTACAGTCTATGGGGAGGACAGAGGAGTTTACAGTCTATGAGGAGGGCACCAGAGCTTACAGTCTATGGGGAGGGCACAAGAGCTTATAGTCTATGGGGAGGGCGCAAGAGCTTACAGTCTATGGGGAGGGCGCAAGAGCTTACAGTCTATGGGGAGGGAACAAGAGCTTATAGTCTATGGGGAGGGCGCAAGAGCTTACAGTCTATGGGGAGGGCACCAGAGCTTACAGTCTATGGGGAGGGCACAAGAGCTTATAGTCTATGGGGAGGGCGCAAGAGCTTACAGTCTACGGGGAAATAGGGGGCACAAGAGCTTACAGTCTGTGGGGAGGGCACCAGAGCTTACAGTCTGTGGGGAGGGCACAAGAGCTTACAGTCTATGGGGAGGGCACAAGAGTTTACAGTCTATGAGGAGGGCACCAGAGCTTACAGTCTATGGGGAGGGCACAAGAGCTTACAGTCTATGGGGAGGGCACAAGAGCTTATAGTCTATGGGGAGGGCGCAAGAGCTTACAGTCTATGGGGACGGCACAAGAGCTTATAGTCTATGGGGAGGGCGCAAGAGCTTACAGTCTACGGGAAAAAAGGGGGCACAAGAGCTTACAGTCTGTGGGGAGGGCACCAGAGCTTACAGTCTATAAGGAGGGCACAAGAGCTTACAGTCTATGGGAAGGGCACCAGAGCTTACAGTCTGTGGGGAGGGCGCAAGAGCTTACAGTCTATGGGGAGGGCACAAGAGTTTACAGTCTATGAGGAGGGCACCAGAGCTTACAGTCTATGCGGAGGGCACAAGGGTTTACAGTCTATGAGGAGGGCACCAGAGCTTACAGTCTATGGGGAGGGCACAAGAGCTTACAGTCTATGGGGAGGGCACAAGAGCTTACAGTCTATGGGGAGGGCGCAAGAGCTTACAGTCTATGGGGAGGGCACAAGAGTTTACAGTGTATGAGGAGGGCACCAGAGCTTACAGTCTATGCGGAGGGCACAAGGGTTTACAGTCTATGAGGAGGGCACCAGAGCTTACAGTCTATGAGGAGGGCACAAGAGCTTATAGTCTATGGGGAGGGCGCAAGAGCTTACAGTCTATGGGGAGGGTGAAAGAGCTTACAGTCTATGGGGAGGGCGCAAGAGCTTACAGTCTATGGGGAGGACACAAGAGCTTATAGTCTATGGGGAGGGCGCAAGAGCTTATAGTCTATGGGGAGGGCGCAAGAGCTTACAGTCTATGGGGAGGGCACAAGAGCTTATAGTCTATGGGGAGGGCACAAGAGCTTATAGTCTATGGGGAGGGCACAAGAGCTTACAGTCTATGGGGAGGGCACAAGAGCTTATAGTCTATGGGGAGGGCACAAGAGCTTACAGTCTATGGGGAGGGCACAAGAGCACACAGTATACGGGGAGGTCACCAGAGCTCACAGTCTATAGGGAGGGCACAAGAGCTTACAGTCTATAGGGAGGGCACAAGAGCTTACAGTCTATGGGGAAATAGGGGGCACAAGAGCTTACAGTCTGTGGGGAGGGCACCAGAGCTCACAGTCTGTGGGGAGGGCACAAGAGCTTACAGTCTATGGGGAAATAGGGGGCACAAGAGCTTACAGTCTGTGGGGAGGGCACCAGAGCTCACAGTCTATGGGGAGGGCGCAAGAGCTTACAGTCTATGGGGAGGACAGAGGAGTTTACAGTCTATGAGGAGGGCACCAGAGCTTACAGTCTATGGGGAGGGCACAAGAGCTTATAGTCTATGGGGAGGGCGCAAGAGTTTACAGTCTATGGGGAGGGCGCAAGAGCTTACAGTCTATGGGGAGGGAACAAGAGCTTATAGTCTATGGGGAGGGCGCAAGAGCTTACAGTCTATGGGGAGGGCACCAGAGCTTACAGTCTATGGGGAGGGCACAAGAGCTTATAGTCTATGGGGAGGGCGCAAGAGCTTACAGTCTACGGGGAAATAGGGGGCACAAGAGCTTACAGTCTGTGGGGAGGGCACCAGAGCTTACAGTCTGTGGGGAGGGCACAAGAGCTTACAGTCTATGGGGAGGGCACAAATGTTTACAGTCTATGAGGAGGGCACCAGAGCTTACAGTCTATGGGGAGGGCACAAGAGCTTACAGTCTGTGGGGAGGGCACAAGAGCTTACAGTCTATGGGGAGGGCACAAATGTTTACAGTCTATGAGGAGGGCACCAGAGCTTATAGTCTATGGGGAGGGCGCAAGAGCTTACAGTCTATGGGGACGGCACAAGAGCTTATAGTCTATGGGGAGGGCGCAAGAGCTTACAGTCTACGGGAAAAAAGGGGGCACAAGAGCTTACAGTCTGTGGGGAGGGCACCAGAGCTTACAGTCTATAAGGAGGGCACAAGAGCTTACAGTCTATGGGAAGGGCACCAGAGCTTACAGTCTGTGGGGAGGCACCAGAGCTTACAGTCTATGGGGAGGGCGCAAGAGCTTACAGTCTATGGGGAGGGCACAAGAGTTTACAGTCTATGAGGAGGGCACCAGAGCTTACAGTCTATGCGGAGGGCACAAGGGTTTACAGTCTATGAGGAGGGCACCAGAGCTTACAGTCTATGAGGAGGGCACAAGAGCTTATAGTCTATGGGGAGGGCGCAAGAGCTTACAGTCTATGGGGAGGGCGAAAGAGCTTACAGTCTATGGGGAGGGCACAAGAGCTTATAGTCTATGGGGAGGGCGCAAGAGCTTATAGTCTATGGGGAGGGCGCAAGAGCTTACAGTCTATGGGGAGGGCACAAGAGCTTATAGTCTATGGGGAGGGCACAAGAGCTTATAGTCTATGGGGAGGGCACAAGAGCTTACAGTCTATGGGGAGGGCACAAGAGCTTATAGTCTATGGGGAGGGCACAAGAGCTTACAGTCTATGGGGAGGGCACAAGAGCTTACAGTCTATGGGGAGGGCACAAGAGCACACAGTATACGGGGAGGTCACCAGAGCTCACAGTCTATAGGGAGGGCACAAGAGCTTACAGTCTATGGCGAGGGCACAAGAGCTTACAGTCTATAAGGAGGGCACAAGAGCTTACAGTCTATGGGGAAATAGGGGGCACAAGAGCTTACAGTCTGTGGGGAGGGCACCAGAGCTCACAGTCTGTGGGGAGGGCACAAGAGCTTACAGTCTATGGGGAAATAGGGGGCACAAGAGCTTACAGTCTGTGGGGAGGGCACCAGAGCTCACAGTCTGTGGGGAGGGCAAAAGAGCTTACAGTCTATGGGGAGGGCGCAAGAGCTTACAGTCTATGGGGAGGACAGAGGAGTTTACAGTCTATGAGGAGGGCACCAGAGCATACAGTCTATGGGGAGGGCACAAGAGCTTATAGTCTATGGGAAGGGCGCAAGAGCTTACAGTCTATGGGGAGGGCGCAAGAGCTTACAGTCTATGGGGAGGGAACAAGAGCTTATAGTCTATGGGGAGGGCGCAAGAGCTTACAGTCTATGGGGAGGGCACCAGAGCTTACAGTCTATGGGGAGGGCACAAGAGCTTATAGTCTATGGGGAGGGCGCAAGAGCTTACAGTCTACGGGGAAATAGGGGGCACAAGAGCTTACAGTCTGTGGGGAGGGCACCAGAGCTTACAGTCTATGGGGAGGGCACAAGAGTTTACAGTCTATGAGGAGGGCACCAGAGCTTACAGTCTATGGGGAGGGCACAAGAGCTTACAGTCTATGGGGAGGGCACAAGAGCTTATAGTCTATGGGGAGGGCGCAAGAGCTTACAGTCTATGGGGACGGCACAAGAGCTTATAGTCTATGGGGAGGGCACAAGAGCTTACAGTCTACGGGAAAAAAGGGGGCACAAGAGCTTACAGTCTGTGGGGAGGGCACCAGAGCTTACAGTCTATAAGGAGGGCACAAGAGCTTACAGTCTATGGGAAGGGCACCAGAGCTTACAGTCTGTGGGGAGGCACCAGAGCTTACAGTCTATGGGGAGGGCGCAAGAGCTTACAGTCTATGGGGAGGGCACAAGAGTTTACAGTCTATGAGGAGGGCACCAGAGCTTACAGTCTATGCGGAGGGCACAAGGGTTTACAGTCTATGAGGAGGGCACCAGAGCTTACAGTCTATGAGGAGGGCACAAGAGCTTATAGTCTATGGGGAGGGCGCAAGAGCTTACAGTCTATGGGGAGGGCGAAAGAGCTTACAGTCTATGGGGAGGGCGCAAGAGCTTACAGTCTATGGGGAGGGCACAAGAGCTTATAGTCTATGGGGAGGGCGCAAGAGCTTATAGTCTATGGGGAGGGCACAAGAGCTTACAGTCTATGAGGAGGGCACAGGAGTTTACAGTCTATGGGGAGGGCACAAGAGCTTATAGTCTATGGGGAGGGCACAAGAGCTTACAGTCTACGGGGAGGGCACAAGAGCTTACAGTCTATGAAGAGAGCGCAAGAGCTTACCGTCTATGGGGAGGGCGCAAGAGCTTACAGTCTATGAAGAGGGCACGAGAGCTTACAGTCTATGGGGAGGGCATGAGAGCTTACAGTCTATGGGAGGGCACAAGAGCTTACAGTCTACGGGGAGGGCACAAGAGCTTACAGTCTACGGGGAGGGCACAAGAGCTTACAGTCTATAGGGAGGGCACAAGAGCTTACAGTCTATGAAGAGGGCGCAAGAACTTACAGTCTATGAAGAGGGCGCAAGAGCTTACAGTCTATGAAGAGGGCACCAGAGCTTACAGTCTATGGGGAGGGCACAAGAGCTTACAGTCTATGGGGAGAGCACAAGAGCTTACAGTCTATGAGGAGGGCACAGGAGTTTACAGTCTATGGGGAGAGCACAAGAGCTTACAGTCTATGGGGAGGGCACAAGAGCTTACAGTCTATGGGGAAATAGGGGGCACCAGAGCTTACAGTCTATGGGGAAATAGGGGGCACCAGAGCTTACAGTCTATGGGGAGGGCACAAGAGCTTATAGTCTATGGGGAGGGCGCAAGAGCTTACAGTCTACGGGGAAATAGGGGGCACAAGAGCTTACAGTCTGTGGGGAGGGTACCAGAGCTTACAGTCTGTGGGGAGGGCACAAGAGCTTACAGTCTATGGGGAGGGCACAAGAGCTTATAGTCTATGGGGAGGGCGCAAGAGCTTACAGTCTACGGGGAAATAGGGGGCACAAGAGCTTACAGTCTGTGGGGAGGGCACCAGAGCTTACAGTCTATGAGGAGGGCACCAGAGCTTACAGTCTATGGGCAGGGCACCAGAGCTTACAGTCCACGGGGAGGGCACAAGAGCTTACAGTCTATGGGGAGGGCACAAGAGCTTACAGTCTATGGGGAGGTCACCAGAGCTTACAGTCTATGGGGAGGGCACCAGAGCTTACAGTCTATGGGGAGGGCGCCAGAGCTTACAGTCTATGGGGAGGGCACCAGAGCTTACAGTCTATGGGGAGGGCGCCAGAGCTTACAGTCTATGGGGAGGGCACCAGAGCTCACAGTCTATGGGGAGGGCACAAGAGCTTACAGTCTATGAAGAGGGCGCAAGAGCTTACAGTCTATAGGGAGGGCACAATAGCTTACAGTCTATGGGGAGGGCACAAGAGCTTACAGTCTATAGGGAGGGCACAAGAGCTTACAGTCTATAGGGAGAGCATGAGAGCTAACAGTCTATGGGAAAATAGGGGGCACCAGAGCTTACAATCTATGGGGCGGGCACCAGAGTTTACAGTCTATGGGGAGGGCACCAGTGTTTACTGTCTATAGGGAGAGCATGAGAGCTTACAGTCTATGGGGAGGGCACAAGAGCTTACAGTCTATAGGGAGGGCACAAGAGCTTATAGTCTATAGGGAGGGCACAAGAGCTTACAGTCTATAGGGAGGGCACAAGAGCTTACAGTCTATAGGGAGGGCACAAGAGCTTACAGTCTGTGGAGAGGGAACAAGAGCTTACAGTCTACGGGGAGGGCACCAGAGCTTACAGTCTACGGGGAGGGCACCAGAGCTTACAGTCTACGGGGAGGGCACAAGAGCTTACAGTCTACGGGGAGGGCACAAGAGCTTACAGTCTACGGGGAGGGCATGAGAGCTTACAGTCTATGAGGAGGGCACAAGAGCTTACAGTATACAAGGAGGGCACAAGAGCTTACAGTCTATAGGGAGGGCACGAGAGCTTACAGTCTATAGGGAGGGCGCGAGAGCTTACAGTCTACAGGGAGGGCACCAGAGCTTACAGTCTATGGGGAGGGCACCAGAGCTTACAGTCTATGAGGAGGGCACCAGAGCTTACAGTCTATGAGGAGGGCACCAGAGCTTACAGTCTATGGGGAGGGCACCAGAGCTTACAGTCTATGGGGAGGGCACCAGAGCTTACAGTCTATGGGGAGGGCACAAGAGCTTACAGTCTATGGGGAGGGCACAAGAGCTTACAGTCTATGGGGAGGGCGCAAGAGCTTATAGTCTATGGGGAGGACGCAAGAGCTTACAGTCTATGGGGAGGGCACAAGAGCTTACAGTCTATGGGGAGGGCACAAGAGCTTACAGTCTATAGGGAGGGCACAAGAGCTTACAGTCTATGGGGAGGACACAAGAGCACACAGTATACGGGGAGGGCACGAGAGCTTACAGTCTATGGGGAGGGCACAAGAGCTTACAGTCTATAGGGAGGGAACAAGAGCTTACAGTCTATGGGGAGGGCACAAGAGCTTACAGTCTATGGGGAGGGCACAAGAGCACACAGTATACGGGGAGGGCACCAGAGCTCACAGTCTATAGGGAGGGCACAAGAGCTTACAGTCTATGGCGAGGGCACAAGAGCTTACAGTCTATAGGGAGGGCACAAGAGCTTACAGTCTATGGGGAGGGCACAAGAGCTTACAGTCTATGGGGAGGGCACAAGAGCACACAGTATACGGGGAGGGCACGAGAGCTTACAGTCTACGGGGAAATAGGGGGCACAAGAGCTTACAGTCTGTGGAGAGGGCACCAGAGCTCACAGTCTGTGGGGAGGGCACAAGAGCTTACAGTCTATGGGGAGGGCGCAAGAGCTTACAGTCTATGGGGAGGACAGAGGAGTTTACAGTCTATGAGGAGGGCACCAGAGCTTACAGTCTATGGGGAGGGCACAAGAGCTTATAGTCTATGGGGAGGGCGCAAGAGCTTACAGTCTATGGGGAGGGCGCAAGAGCTTACAGTCTATGGGGAGGGAACAAGAGCTTATAGTCTATGGGGAGGGCGCAAGAGCTTACAGTCTATGGGGAGGGCACCAGAGCTTACAGTCTATGGGGAGGGCACAAGAGCTTATAGTCTATGGGGAGGGCGCAAGAGCTTACAGTCTACGGGGAAATAGGGGGCACAAGAGCTTACAGTCTGTGGGGAGGGCACCAGAGCTTACAGTCTGTGGGGAGGGCACAAGAGCTTACAGTCTATGGGGAGGGCACAAGAGTTTACAGTCTATGAGGAGGGCACCAGAGCTTACAGTCTATGGGGAGGGCACAAGAGCTTACAGTCTATGGGGAGGGCACAAGAGCTTATAGTCTATGGGGAGGGCGCAAGAGCTTACAGTCTATGGGGACGGCACAAGAGCTTATAGTCTATGGGGAGGGCGCAAGAGCTTACAGTCTACGGGAAAAAAGGGGGCACAAGAGCTTACAGTCTGTGGGGAGGGCACCAGAGCTTACAGTCTATAAGGAGGGCACAAGAGCTTACAGTCTATGGGAAGGGCACCAGAGCTTACAGTCTGTGGGGAGGGCGCAAGAGCTTACAGTCTATGGGGAGGGCACAAGAGTTTACAGTCTATGAGGAGGGCACCAGAGCTTACAGTCTATGCGGAGGGCACAAGGGTTTACAGTCTATGAGGAGGGCACCAGAGCTTACAGTCTATGGGGAGGGCACAAGAGCTTACAGTCTATGGGGAGGGCACAAGAGCTTACAGTCTATGGGGAGGGCGCAAGAGCTTACAGTCTATGGGGAGGGCACAAGAGTTTACAGTGTATGAGGAGGGCACCAGAGCTTACAGTCTATGCGGAGGGCACAAGGGTTTACAGTCTATGAGGAGGGCACCAGAGCTTACAGTCTATGAGGAGGGCACAAGAGCTTATAGTCTATGGGGAGGGCGCAAGAGCTTACAGTCTATGGGGAGGGCGAAAGAGCTTACAGTCTATGGGGAGGGCGCAAGAGCTTACAGTCTATGGGGAGGACACAAGAGCTTATAGTCTATGGGGAGGGCGCAAGAGCTTATAGTCTATGGGGAGGGCGCAAGAGCTTACAGTCTATGGGGAGGGCACAAGAGCTTATAGTCTATGGGGAGGGCACAAGAGCTTATAGTCTATGGGGAGGGCACAAGAGCTTACAGTCTATGGGGAGGGCACAAGAGCTTATAGTCTATGGGGAGGGCACAAGAGCTTACAGTCTATGGGGAGGGCACAAGAGCACACAGTATACGGGGAGGTCACCAGAGCTCACAGTCTATAGGGAGGGCACAAGAGCTTACAGTCTATAGGGAGGGCACAAGAGCTTACAGTCTATGGGGAAATAGGGGGCACAAGAGCTTACAGTCTGTGGGGAGGGCACCAGAGCTCACAGTCTGTGGGGAGGGCACAAGAGCTTACAGTCTATGGGGAAATAGGGGGCACAAGAGCTTACAGTCTGTGGGGAGGGCACCAGAGCTCACAGTCTATGGGGAGGGCGCAAGAGCTTACAGTCTATGGGGAGGACAGAGGAGTTTACAGTCTATGAGGAGGGCACCAGAGCTTACAGTCTATGGGGAGGGCACAAGAGCTTATAGTCTATGGGGAGGGCGCAAGAGCTTACAGTCTATGGGGAGGGCGCAAGAGCTTACAGTCTATGGGGAGGGAACAAGAGCTTATAGTCTATGGGGAGGGCGCAAGAGCTTACAGTCTATGGGGAGGGCACCAGAGCTTACAGTCTATGGGGAGGGCACAAGAGCTTATAGTCTATGGGGAGGGCGCAAGAGCTTACAGTCTACGGGGAAATAGGGGGCACAAGAGCTTACAGTCTGTGGGGAGGGCACCAGAGCTTACAGTCTGTGGGGAGGGCACAAGAGCTTACAGTCTATGGGGAGGGCACAAATGTTTACAGTCTATGAGGAGGGCACCAGAGCTTACAGTCTATGGGGAGGGCACAAGAGCTTACAGTCTGTGGGGAGGGCACAAGAGCTTACAGTCTATGGGGAGGGCACAAATGTTTACAGTCTATGAGGAGGGCACCAGAGCTTATAGTCTATGGGGAGGGCGCAAGAGCTTACAGTCTATGGGGACGGCACAAGAGCTTATAGTCTATGGGGAGGGCGCAAGAGCTTACAGTCTACGGGAAAAAAGGGGGCACAAGAGCTTACAGTCTGTGGGGAGGGCACCAGAGCTTACAGTCTATAAGGAGGGCACAAGAGCTTACAGTCTATGGGAAGGGCACCAGAGCTTACAGTCTGTGGGGAGGCACCAGAGCTTACAGTCTATGGGGAGGGCGCAAGAGCTTACAGTCTATGGGGAGGGCACAAGAGTTTACAGTCTATGAGGAGGGCACCAGAGCTTACAGTCTATGCGGAGGGCACAAGGGTTTACAGTCTATGAGGAGGGCACCAGAGCTTACAGTCTATGAGGAGGGCACAAGAGCTTATAGTCTATGGGGAGGGCGCAAGAGCTTACAGTCTATGGGGAGGGCGAAAGAGCTTACAGTCTATGGGGAGGGCACAAGAGCTTATAGTCTATGGGGAGGGCGCAAGAGCTTATAGTCTATGGGGAGGGCGCAAGAGCTTACAGTCTATGGGGAGGGCACAAGAGCTTATAGTCTATGGGGAGGGCACAAGAGCTTATAGTCTATGGGGAGGGCACAAGAGCTTACAGTCTATGGGGAGGGCACAAGAGCTTATAGTCTATGGGGAGGGCACAAGAGCTTACAGTCTATGGGGAGGGCACAAGAGCACACAGTATACGGGGAGGTCACCAGAGCTCACAGTCTATAGGGAGGGCACAAGAGCTTACAGTCTATGGCGAGGGCACAAGAGCTTACAGTCTATAAGGAGGGCACAAGAGCTTACAGTCTATGGGGAAATAGGGGGCACAAGAGCTTACAGTCTGTGGGGAGGGCACCAGAGCTCACAGTCTGTGGGGAGGGCACAAGAGCTTACAGTCTATGGGGAAATAGGGGGCACAAGAGCTTACAGTCTGTGGGGAGGGCACCAGAGCTCACAGTCTGTGGGGAGGGCACAAGAGCTTACAGTCTATGGGGAGGGCGCAAGAGCTTACAGTCTATGGGGAGGACAGAGGAGTTTACAGTCTATGAGGAGGGCACCAGAGCATACAGTCTATGGGGAGGGCACAAGAGCTTATAGTCTATGGGAAGGGCGCAAGAGCTTACAGTCTATGGGGAGGGCGCAAGAGCTTACAGTCTATGGGGAGGGAACAAGAGCTTATAGTCTATGGGGAGGGCGCAAGAGCTTACAGTCTATGGGGAGGGCACCAGAGCTTACAGTCTATGGGGAGGGCACAAGAGCTTATAGTCTATGGGGAGGGCGCAAGAGCTTACAGTCTACGGGGAAATAGGGGGCACAAGAGCTTACAGTCTGTGGGGAGGGCACCAGAGCTTACAGTCTATGGGGAGGGCACAAGAGTTTACAGTCTATGAGGAGGGCACCAGAGCTTACAGTCTATGGGGAGGGCACAAGAGCTTACAGTCTATGGGGAGGGCACAAGAGCTTATAGTCTATGGGGAGGGCGCAAGAGCTTACAGTCTATGGGGACGGCACAAGAGCTTATAGTCTATGGGGAGGGCACAAGAGCTTACAGTCTACGGGAAAAAAGGGGGCACAAGAGCTTACAGTCTGTGGGGAGGGCACCAGAGCTTACAGTCTATAAGGAGGGCACAAGAGCTTACAGTCTATGGGAAGGGCACCAGAGCTTACAGTCTGTGGGGAGGCACCAGAGCTTACAGTCTATGGGGAGGGCGCAAGAGCTTACAGTCTATGGGGAGGGCACAAGAGTTTACAGTCTATGAGGAGGGCACCAGAGCTTACAGTCTATGCGGAGGGCACAAGGGTTTACAGTCTATGAGGAGGGCACCAGAGCTTACAGTCTATGAGGAGGGCACAAGAGCTTATAGTCTATGGGGAGGGCGCAAGAGCTTACAGTCTATGGGGAGGGCGAAAGAGCTTACAGTCTATGGGGAGGGCGCAAGAGCTTACAGTCTATGGGGAGGGCACAAGAGCTTATAGTCTATGGGGAGGGCGCAAGAGCTTATAGTCTATGGGGAGGGCACAAGAGCTTACAGTCTATGAGGAGGGCACAGGAGTTTACAGTCTATGGGGAGGGCACAAGAGCTTATAGTCTATGGGGAGGGCACAAGAGCTTACAGTCTACGGGGAGGGCACAAGAGCTTACAGTCTATGAAGAGAGCGCAAGAGCTTACCGTCTATGGGGAGGGCGCAAGAGCTTACAGTCTATGAAGAGGGCACGAGAGCTTACAGTCTATGGGGAGGGCATGAGAGCTTACAGTCTATGGGAGGGCACAAGAGCTTACAGTCTACGGGGAGGGCACAAGAGCTTACAGTCTACGGGGAGGGCACAAGAGCTTACAGTCTATAGGGAGGGCACAAGAGCTTACAGTCTATGAAGAGGGCGCAAGAACTTACAGTCTATGAAGAGGGCGCAAGAGCTTACAGTCTATGAAGAGGGCACCAGAGCTTACAGTCTATGGGGAGGGCACAAGAGCTTACAGTCTATGGGGAGAGCACAAGAGCTTACAGTCTATGAGGAGGGCACAGGAGTTTACAGTCTATGGGGAGAGCACAAGAGCTTACAGTCTATGGGGAGGGCACAAGAGCTTACAGTCTATGGGGAAATAGGGGGCACCAGAGCTTACAGTCTATGGGGAAATAGGGGGCACCAGAGCTTACAGTCTATGGGGAGGGCACAAGAGCTTATAGTCTATGGGGAGGGCGCAAGAGCTTACAGTCTACGGGGAAATAGGGGGCACAAGAGCTTACAGTCTGTGGGGAGGGTACCAGAGCTTACAGTCTGTGGGGAGGGCACAAGAGCTTACAGTCTATGGGGAGGGCACAAGAGCTTATAGTCTATGGGGAGGGCGCAAGAGCTTACAGTCTACGGGGAAATAGGGGGCACAAGAGCTTACAGTCTGTGGGGAGGGCACCAGAGCTTACAGTCTATGAGGAGGGCACCAGAGCTTACAGTCTATGGGCAGGGCACCAGAGCTTACAGTCCACGGGGAGGGCACAAGAGCTTACAGTCTATGGGGAGGGCACAAGAGCTTACAGTCTATGGGGAGGTCACCAGAGCTTACAGTCTATGGGGAGGGCACCAGAGCTTACAGTCTATGGGGAGGGCGCCAGAGCTTACAGTCTATGGGGAGGGCACCAGAGCTTACAGTCTATGGGGAGGGCGCCAGAGCTTACAGTCTATGGGGAGGGCACCAGAGCTCACAGTCTATGGGGAGGGCACAAGAGCTTACAGTCTATGAAGAGGGCGCAAGAGCTTACAGTCTATAGGGAGGGCACAATAGCTTACAGTCTATGGGGAGGGCACAAGAGCTTACAGTCTATAGGGAGGGCACAAGAGCTTACAGTCTATAGGGAGAGCATGAGAGCTAACAGTCTATGGGAAAATAGGGGGCACCAGAGCTTACAATCTATGGGGCGGGCACCAGAGTTTACAGTCTATGGGGAGGGCACCAGTGTTTACTGTCTATAGGGAGAGCATGAGAGCTTACAGTCTATGGGGAGGGCACAAGAGCTTACAGTCTATAGGGAGGGCACAAGAGCTTATAGTCTATAGGGAGGGCACAAGAGCTTACAGTCTATAGGGAGGGCACAAGAGCTTACAGTCTATAGGGAGGGCACAAGAGCTTACAGTCTGTGGAGAGGGAACAAGAGCTTACAGTCTACGGGGAGGGCACCAGAGCTTACAGTCTACGGGGAGGGCACCAGAGCTTACAGTCTACGGGGAGGGCACAAGAGCTTACAGTCTACGGGGAGGGCACAAGAGCTTACAGTCTACGGGGAGGGCATGAGAGCTTACAGTCTATGAGGAGGGCACAAGAGCTTACAGTATACAAGGAGGGCACAAGAGCTTACAGTCTATAGGGAGGGCACGAGAGCTTACAGTCTATAGGGAGGGCGCGAGAGCTTACAGTCTACAGGGAGGGCACCAGAGCTTACAGTCTATGGGGAGGGCACCAGAGCTTACAGTCTATGAGGAGGGCACCAGAGCTTACAGTCTATGAGGAGGGCACCAGAGCTTACAGTCTATGGGGAGGGCACCAGAGCTTACAGTCTATGGGGAGGGCACCAGAGCTTACAGTCTATGGGGAGGGCACAAGAGCTTACAGTCTATGGGGAGGGCACAAGAGCTTACAGTCTATGGGGAGGGCGCAAGAGCTTATAGTCTATGGGGAGGACGCAAGAGCTTACAGTCTATGGGGAGGGCACAAGAGCTTACAGTCTATGGGGAGGGCACAAGAGCTTACAGTCTATAGGGAGGGCACAAGAGCTTACAGTCTATGGGGAGGACACAAGAGCACACAGTATACGGGGAGGGCACGAGAGCTTACAGTCTATGGGGAGGGCACAAGAGCTTACAGTCTATAGGGAGGGAACAAGAGCTTACAGTCTATGGGGAGGGCACAAGAGCTTACAGTCTATGGGGAGGGCACAAGAGCACACAGTATACGGGGAGGGCACCAGAGCTCACAGTCTATAGGGAGGGCACAAGAGCTTACAGTCTATGGCGAGGGCACAAGAGCTTACAGTCTATAGGGAGGGCACAAGAGCTTACAGTCTATGGGGAGGGCACAAGAGCTTACAGTCTATGGGGAGGGCACAAGAGCACACAGTATACGGGGAGGGCACGAGAGCTTACAGTCTACGGGGAAATAGGGGGCACAAGAGCTTACAGTCTGTGCAGAGGGCACCAGAGCTCACAGTCTGTGGGGAGGGCACAAGAGCTTACAGTCTATGGGGAGGGCGCAAGAGCTTACAGTCTATGGGGAGGACAGAGGAGTTTACAGTCTATGAGGAGGGCACCAGAGCTTACAGTCTATGGGGAGGGCACAAGAGCTTATAGTCTATGGGGAGGGCGCAAGAGCTTACAGTCTATGGGGAGGGCGCAAGAGCTTACAGTCTATGGGGAGGGAACAAGAGCTTATAGTCTATGGGGAGGGCGCAAGAGCTTACAGTCTATGGGGAGGGCACCAGAGCTTACAGTCTATGGGGAGGGCACAAGAGCTTATAGTCTATGGGGAGGGCGCAAGAGCTTACAGTCTACGGGGAAATAGGGGGCACAAGAGCTTACAGTCTGTGGGGAGGGCACCAGAGCTTACAGTCTGTGGGGAGGGCACAAGAGCTTACAGTCTATGGGGAGGGCACAAGAGTTTACAGTCTATGAGGAGGGCACCAGAGCTTACAGTCTATGGGGAGGGCACAAGAGCTTACAGTCTATGGGGAGGGCACAAGAGCTTATAGTCTATGGGGAGGGCGCAAGAGCTTACAGTCTATGGGGACGGCACAAGAGCTTATAGTCTATGGGGAGGGCGCAAGAGCTTACAGTCTACGGGAAAAAAGGGGGCACAAGAGCTTACAGTCTGTGGGGAGGGCACCAGAGCTTACAGTCTATAAGGAGGGCACAAGAGCTTACAGTCTATGGGAAGGGCACCAGAGCTTACAGTCTGTGGGGAGGGCGCAAGAGCTTACAGTCTATGGGGAGGGCACAAGAGTTTACAGTCTATGAGGAGGGCACCAGAGCTTACAGTCTATGCGGAGGGCACAAGGGTTTACAGTCTATGAGGAGGGCACCAGAGCTTACAGTCTATGGGGAGGGCACAAGAGCTTACAGTCTATGGGGAGGGCACAAGAGCTTACAGTCTATGGGGAGGGCGCAAGAGCTTACAGTCTATGGGGAGGGCACAAGAGTTTACAGTGTATGAGGAGGGCACCAGAGCTTACAGTCTATGCGGAGGGCACAAGGGTTTACAGTCTATGAGGAGGGCACCAGAGCTTACAGTCTATGAGGAGGGCACAAGAGCTTATAGTCTATGGGGAGGGCGCAAGAGCTTACAGTCTATGGGGAGGGCGAAAGAGCTTACAGTCTATGGGGAGGGCGCAAGAGCTTACAGTCTATGGGGAGGACACAAGAGCTTATAGTCTATGGGGAGGGCGCAAGAGCTTATAGTCTATGGGGAGGGCGCAAGAGCTTACAGTCTATGGGGAGGGCACAAGAGCTTATAGTCTATGGGGAGGGCACAAGAGCTTATAGTCTATGGGGAGGGCACAAGAGCTTACAGTCTATGGGGAGGGCACAAGAGCTTATAGTCTATGGGGAGGGCACAAGAGCTTACAGTCTATGGGGAGGGCACAAGAGCACACAGTATACGGGGAGGTCACCAGAGCTCACAGTCTATAGGGAGGGCACAAGAGCTTACAGTCTATAGGGAGGGCACAAGAGCTTACAGTCTATGGGGAAATAGGGGGCACAAGAGCTTACAGTCTGTGGGGAGGGCACCAGAGCTCACAGTCTGTGGGGAGGGCACAAGAGCTTACAGTCTATGGGGAAATAGGGGGCACAAGAGCTTACAGTCTGTGGGGAGGGCACCAGAGCTCACAGTCTATGGGGAGGGCGCAAGAGCTTACAGTCTATGGGGAGGACAGAGGAGTTTACAGTCTATGAGGAGGGCACCAGAGCTTACAGTCTATGGGGAGGGCACAAGAGCTTATAGTCTATGGGGAGGGCGCAAGAGCTTACAGTCTATGGGGAGGGCGCAAGAGCTTACAGTCTATGGGGAGGGAACAAGAGCTTATAGTCTATGGGGAGGGCGCAAGAGCTTACAGTCTATGGGGAGGGCACCAGAGCTTACAGTCTATGGGGAGGGCACAAGAGCTTATAGTCTATGGGGAGGGCGCAAGAGCTTACAGTCTACGGGGAAATAGGGGGCACAAGAGCTTACAGTCTGTGGGGAGGGCACCAGAGCTTACAGTCTGTGGGGAGGGCACAAGAGCTTACAGTCTATGGGGAGGGCACAAATGTTTACAGTCTATGAGGAGGGCACCAGAGCTTACAGTCTATGGGGAGGGCACAAGAGCTTACAGTCTGTGGGGAGGGCACAAGAGCTTACAGTCTATGGGGAGGGCACAAATGTTTACAGTCTATGAGGAGGGCACCAGAGCTTATAGTCTATGGGGAGGGCGCAAGAGCTTACAGTCTATGGGGACGGCACAAGAGCTTATAGTCTATGGGGAGGGCGCAAGAGCTTACAGTCTACGGGAAAAAAGGGGGCACAAGAGCTTACAGTCTGTGGGGAGGGCACCAGAGCTTACAGTCTATAAGGAGGGCACAAGAGCTTACAGTCTATGGGAAGGGCACCAGAGCTTACAGTCTGTGGGGAGGCACCAGAGCTTACAGTCTATGGGGAGGGCGCAAGAGCTTACAGTCTATGGGGAGGGCACAAGAGTTTACAGTCTATGAGGAGGGCACCAGAGCTTACAGTCTATGCGGAGGGCACAAGGGTTTACAGTCTATGAGGAGGGCACCAGAGCTTACAGTCTATGAGGAGGGCACAAGAGCTTATAGTCTATGGGGAGGGCGCAAGAGCTTACAGTCTATGGGGAGGGCGAAAGAGCTTACAGTCTATGGGGAGGGCACAAGAGCTTATAGTCTATGGGGAGGGCGCAAGAGCTTATAGTCTATGGGGAGGGCGCAAGAGCTTACAGTCTATGGGGAGGGCACAAGAGCTTATAGTCTATGGGGAGGGCACAAGAGCTTATAGTCTATGGGGAGGGCACAAGAGCTTACAGTCTATGGGGAGGGCACAAGAGCTTATAGTCTATGGGGAGGGCACAAGAGCTTACAGTCTATGGGGAGGGCACAAGAGCACACAGTATACGGGGAGGTCACCAGAGCTCACAGTCTATAGGGAGGGCACAAGAGCTTACAGTCTATGGCGAGGGCACAAGAGCTTACAGTCTATAAGGAGGGCACAAGAGCTTACAGTCTATGGGGAAATAGGGGGCACAAGAGCTTACAGTCTGTGGGGAGGGCACCAGAGCTCACAGTCTGTGGGGAGGGCACAAGAGCTTACAGTCTATGGGGAAATAGGGGGCACAAGAGCTTACAGTCTGTGGGGAGGGCACCAGAGCTCACAGTCTGTGGGGAGGGCACAAGAGCTTACAGTCTATGGGGAGGGCGCAAGAGCTTACAGTCTATGGGGAGGACAGAGGAGTTTACAGTCTATGAGGAGGGCACCAGAGCATACAGTCTATGGGGAGGGCACAAGAGCTTATAGTCTATGGGAAGGGCGCAAGAGCTTACAGTCTATGGGGAGGGCGCAAGAGCTTACAGTCTATGGGGAGGGAACAAGAGCTTATAGTCTATGGGGAGGGCGCAAGAGCTTACAGTCTATGGGGAGGGCACCAGAGCTTACAGTCTATGGGGAGGGCACAAGAGCTTATAGTCTATGGGGAGGGCGCAAGAGCTTACAGTCTACGGGGAAATAGGGGGCACAAGAGCTTACAGTCTGTGGGGAGGGCACCAGAGCTTACAGTCTATGGGGAGGGCACAAGAGTTTACAGTCTATGAGGAGGGCACCAGAGCTTACAGTCTATGGGGAGGGCACAAGAGCTTACAGTCTATGGGGAGGGCACAAGAGCTTATAGTCTATGGGGAGGGCGCAAGAGCTTACAGTCTATGGGGACGGCACAAGAGCTTATAGTCTATGGGGAGGGCGCAAGAGCTTACAGTCTACGGGAAAAAAGGGGGCACAAGAGCTTACAGTCTGTGGGGAGGGCACCAGAGCTTACAGTCTATAAGGAGGGCACAAGAGCTTACAGTCTATGGGAAGGGCACCAGAGCTTACAGTCTGTGGGGAGGCACCAGAGCTTACAGTCTATGGGGAGGGCGCAAGAGCTTACAGTCTATGGGGAGGGCACAAGAGTTTACAGTCTATGAGGAGGGCACCAGAGCTTACAGTCTATGCGGAGGGCACAAGGGTTTACAGTCTATGAGGAGGGCACCAGAGCTTACAGTCTATGAGGAGGGCACAAGAGCTTATAGTCTATGGGGAGGGCGCAAGAGCTTACAGTCTATGGGGAGGGCGAAAGAGCTTACAGTCTATGGGGAGGGCGCAAGAGCTTACAGTCTATGGGGAGGGCACAAGAGCTTATAGTCTATGGGGAGGGCGCAAGAGCTTATAGTCTATGGGGAGGGCACAAGAGCTTACAGTCTATGGGGAGGGCACAAGAGCTTATAGTCTATGGGGAGGGCACAAGAGCTTATAGTCTATGGGGAGGGCACAAGAGCTTACAGTCTATGGGGAGGGCACAAGAGCTTATAGTCTATGGGGAGGGCACAAGAGCTTACAGTCTATGGGGAGGGCACAAGAGCACACAGTATACGGGGAGGTCACCAGAGCTCACAGTCTATAGGGAGGGCACAAGAGCTTACAGTCTATGGCGAGGGCACAAGAGCTTACAGTCTATAGGGAGGGCACAAGAGCTTACAGTCTATGGGGAGGGCACAAGAGCACACAGTATACGGGGAGGGCACGAGAGCTTACAGTCTACAGGGAAATAGGGGGCACAAGAGCTTACAGTCTGTGGGGAGGGCACAAGAGCTTACAGTCTATGGGGAGGGCGCAAGAGCTTACAGTCTATGGGGAGGGCAGAAGAGTTTACAGTCTATGAGGAGGGCACCAGAGCTTACAGTCTATGAGGAGGGCACTAGAGCTTACAGTCTATGGGGAGGGCACAAGAGCTTATAGTCTATGGGGAGGGCGCAAGAGCTTACAGTTTATGGGGAGGGCGCAAGAGCTTACAGTCTATGGGGAGGGAACAAGAGCTTACAGTCTATGGGGAGGGCACAAGAGCTTATAGTCTATGGGGAGGGCGCAAGTGCTTACAGTCTATGGGGAGGGCACCAGAGCTTACAGTCTATGGGGAGGGCACAAGAGCTTATAGTCTATGGGGAGGGCGCAAGAGCTTACAGTCTACGGGGAAATAGGGGGCACAAGAGCTTACAGTCTGTGGGGAGGGCACCAGAGCTTACAGTCTGTGGGGAGGGCACAAGAGCTTACAGTCTGTGGGGAGGGCACAAGAGCTTATAGTCTATGGGGAGGGCGCAAGAGCTTATAGTCTATGGGGAGGGCGCAAGAGCTTACAGTCTATGGGGAGGGCACCAGAGCTTACAGTCTATGAAGAAGGTGCCAGAGCTTACAGTCTATGAAGATTGCGCAAGAGCTTACAGTCTATGAAGAGGGCACGAGAGCTTACAGTCTATGGGGAGGGCACGAGAGCTTACAGTCTATGGGGAGGGCACAAGAGCTTACAGTCTACGGGGAGGGCACAAGAGCTTACAGTCTACGGGGAGGGCACAAGAGCTTACAGTCTACGGGGAGGGCACAAGAGCTTACAATCTACGGGGAGGGCACCAGAGCTTACAGTCTATAGGGAGGGCACCAGAGCTTACAGTCTATGGGGAGGGCACAAGAGCTTACAGTCTACGGGGAGGGCACAAGAGCTTACAGTCTATGGGGAGGGCACCAGAGTTTACAGTCCACGGGGAGGGCACAAGAGCTTACAGTCTGTGGGGAGGGCGCAAGAGCTTACAGTCTATGAAGAAGGTGCAAGAGCTTACAGTCTATGAAGAGGGCACAAGAGCTTACAGTCTATGGGGAGGGCGCCAGAGCTTACAGTCTATGGGGAGGGCACCAGAGCTTACAGTCCACGGGGAGGGCACAAGAGCTTACAGTCTGTGGGGAGGACGCAAGAGCTTACAGTCTATGAAGAAGGTGCAAGAGCTTACAGTCTATGAAGATTGCGCAAGAGCTTACAGTCTATGAAGAGGGCACGAGAAATACAGTCTATGGTGAGGGCACGAGAGCTTACAGTCTATGGGGAGGCCACAAGAGCTTACAGTCTACGGGGAGGGCACAAGAGCTTACAGTCTACGGGGAGGGCACAAGAGCTTACAGTCTACGGGTAGGGCACCAGAGCTTACAGTCTACAGATAGGGCACCAGAGTTTACAGTCTATAGGGAGGGCACCAGAGCTTACAGTCTATGGGGAGGGCACAAGAGCTTACAGTCTACGGGGAGGGCACAAGAGCTTACAATCTACGGGGAGGGCACAAGAGCTTACAGTCTATGAAGAGGGCGCAAGAGCTTACAGTCTATGAAGAGGGCGCAAGAGCTTACAGTCTATGAAGAGGGCACCAGAGCTTACAGTCTATAGGGAGGGCACGAGAGCTTACAGTCTATGGGGAGGGCACAAGAGCTTACAGTCTATGGGGAGGGCACAAGAGCTTACAGTCTATGGGGAGGGCACAAGAGCTTACAGTCTATGGGGAGGGCACAAGAGCTTACAGTCTATGGGGAAATAGGGGGCACCAGAGCTTACAGTCTATGGGGAAATAGGGGGCACCAGAGCTTACAGTCTATGGGGAGGGCACCAGAGCTTACAGTCTATGGGGAGGGCACCAGAGCTTACAGTCTATGGGGAGGGCACAAGAGCTTACAGTCTATGGGGAGGGCACCAAAGCTTACAGTCTATGGGGAGGGCACCAGAGCTTACAGTCTATGGGGAGGGCACAAGAGCTTACAGTCTATGGGGAGGGCACCAGAGCTTACAGTCTATGGGGAGGGCACCAGAGCTTACAGTCTATGGGGAGGGCACAAGAGCTTACAGTCTATGAGGAGGGCACAAGAGCCTACAGTATACAAGGAGGGCACAAGAGCTTACAGTCTATAGGGAGGGCACGAGAGCTTACAGTCTATAGGGAGGGCACGAGAGCTTACAGTCTATAGGGAGGGCACCAGAGCTTACAGTCTGTGGGGAGGGCACAAGAGCTTACAGTCTATGGGGAGGGCGCAAGAGCTTACAGTCTATGGGGAGGGCACAAGAGTTTACAGTCTATGAGGAGGGCACCAGAGCTTACAGTCTATGGGGAGGGCACCAGAGCTTACAGTCTATGGGGAGGGCACCAGAGCTTATAGTCTATGGGGAGGGCGCAAGAGCTTACAGTCTATGGGGAGGGCGCAAGAGCTTACAGTCTATGAGGGGGGCCCAAGAGCTTACAGTCTATGGGGAGGGCGCAAGAGCTTACAGTCTATGGGGAGGGCACAAGAGCTTACAGTCTACGGGGAGGGCACAAGAGCTTACAGTCTACGGGGAGGGCACCAGAGCTTACAGTCTACAGGGAGGGCACCAGAGCTTACAGTCTATAGGGAGGGCACCAGAGCTTACAGTCTATGGGGAGGGCACAAGAGCTTACAGTCTACGGGGAGGGCACAAGAGCTTACAGTCTACGGGGAGGACACAAGAGCTTACAGTCTATGAAGAGGGCGCAAGAGCTTACAGTCTATGGGGAGGGCACAAGAGCACACAGTATACGGGGAGGGCACGAGAGCTTACAGTCTACAGGGAAATAGGGGGCACAAGAGCTTACAGTCTGTGGGGAGGGCACAAGAGCTTACAGTCTATGGGGAGGGCGCAAGAGCTTACAGTCTATGGGGAGGGCAGAAGAGTTTACAGTCTATGAGGAGGGCACCAGAGCTTACAGTCTATGAGGAGGGCACTAGAGCTTACAGTCTATGGGGAGGGCACAAGAGCTTATAGTCTATGGGGAGGGCGCAAGAGCTTACAGTTTATGGGGAGGGCGCAAGAGCTTACAGTCTATGGGGAGGGAACAAGAGCTTACAGTCTATGGGGAGGGCACAAGAGCTTATAGTCTATGGGGAGGGCGCAAGTGCTTACAGTCTATGGGGAGGGCACCAGAGCTTACAGTCTATGGGGAGGGCACAAGAGCTTATAGTCTATGGGGAGGGCGCAAGAGCTTACAGTCTACGGGGAAATAGGGGGCACAAGAGCTTACAGTCTGTGGGGAGGGCACCAGAGCTTACAGTCTGTGGGGAGGGCACAAGAGCTTACAGTCTGTGGGGAGGGCACAAGAGCTTATAGTCTATGGGGAGGGCGCAAGAGCTTATAGTCTATGGGGAGGGCGCAAGAGCTTACAGTCTATGGGGAGGGCACCAGAGCTTACAGTCTATGAAGAAGGTGCCAGAGCTTACAGTCTATGAAGATTGCGCAAGAGCTTACAGTCTATGAAGAGGGCACGAGAGCTTACAGTCTATGGGGAGGGCACGAGAGCTTACAGTCTATGGGGAGGGCACAAGAGCTTACAGTCTACGGGGAGGGCACAAGAGCTTACAGTCTACGGGGAGGGCACAAGAGCTTACAGTCTACGGGGAGGGCACAAGAGCTTACAATCTACGGGGAGGGCACCAGAGCTTACAGTCTATAGGGAGGGCACCAGAGCTTACAGTCTATGGGGAGGGCACAAGAGCTTACAGTCTACGGGGAGGGCACAAGAGCTTACAGTCTATGGGGAGGGCACCAGAGTTTACAGTCCACGGGGAGGGCACAAGAGCTTACAGTCTGTGGGGAGGGCGCAAGAGCTTACAGTCTATGAAGAAGGTGCAAGAGCTTACAGTCTATGAAGAGGGCACAAGAGCTTACAGTCTATGGGGAGGGCGCCAGAGCTTACAGTCTATGGGGAGGGCACCAGAGCTTACAGTCCACGGGGAGGGCACAAGAGCTTACAGTCTGTGGGGAGGGCGCAAGAGCTTACAGTCTATGAAGAAGGTGCAAGAGCTTACAGTCTATGAAGATTGCGCAAGAGCTTACAGTCTATGAAGAGGGCACGAGAAATACAGTCTATGGTGAGGGCACGAGAGCTTACAGTCTATGGGGAGGCCACAAGAGCTTACAGTCTACGGGGAGGGCACAAGAGCTTACAGTCTACGGGGAGGGCACAAGAGCTTACAGTCTACGGGGAGGGCACCAGAGCTCACAGTCTACAGATAGGGCACCAGAGTTTACAGTCTATAGGGAGGGCACCAGAGCTTACAGTCTATGGGGAGGGCACAAGAGCTTACAGTCTACGGGGAGGGCACAAGAGCTTACAGTCTACGGGGAGGGCACAAGAGCTTACAGTCTATGAAGAGGGCGCAAGAGCTTACAGTCTATGAAGAGGGCGCAAGAGCTTACAGTCTATGAAGAGGGCACCAGAGCTTACAGTCTATAGGGAGGGCACGAGAGCTTACAGTCTATGGGGAGGGCACAAGAGCTTACAGTCTATGGGGAGGGCACAAGAGCTTACAGTCTATGGGGAGGGCACAAGAGCTTACAGTCTATGGGGAGGGCACAAGAGCTTACAGTCTATGGGGAAATAGGGGGCACCAGAGCTTACAGTCTATGGGGAGGGCACCAGAGCTTACAGTCTATGGGGAGGGCACCAGAGCTTACAGTCTATGGGGAGGGCACAAGAGCTTACAGTCTATGGGGAGGGCACCAAAGCTTACAGTCTATGGGGAGGGCACCAGAGCTTACAGTCTATGGGGAGGGCACAAGAGCTTACAGTCTATGGGGAGGGCACCAGAGCTTACAGTCTATGGGGAGGGCACCAGAGCTTACAGTCTATGGGGAGGGCACAAGAGCTTACAGTCTATGAGGAGGGCACAAGAGCCTACAGTATACAAGGAGGGCACAAGAGCTTACAGTCTATAGGGAGGGCACGAGAGCTTACAGTCTATAGGGAGGGCACGAGAGCTTACAGTCTATAGGGAGGGCACCAGAGCTTACAGTCTGTGGGGAGGGCACAAGAGCTTACAGTCTATGGGGAGGGCGCAAGAGCTTACAGTCTATAGGGAGGGCACGAGAGCTTACAGTCTATAGGGAGGGCACGAGAGCTTACAGTCTATAGGGAGGGCACCAGAGCTTACAGTCTGTGGGGAGGGCACAAGAGCTTACAGTCTACGGGGAGGGCACAAGAGCTTACAGTCTACGGGGAGGGCACAAGAGCTTACACTCTACGGGGAGGACACAAGAGCTTACAGTCTATGAAGAGGGCGCAAGAGCTTACAGTCTATGAAGAGGGCGCAAGAGCTTACAGTCTATGAAGAGGGCACCAGAGCTTACAGTCTATAGGGAGGGCACGAGAGCTTACAGTCTATGGGGAGGGCACAAGAGCTTACAGTCTTTGGGGAGGGCACGAGAGCTTACAGTCTATGAGGAGGGGACAGGAGTTTACAGTCTATGGGGAGGGCACAAGAGCTTACAGTCTATGGGGAGGGCACAAGAGCTTACAGTCTATGGGGAAATAGGGGGCACCAGAGCTTACAGTCTATGGGGAAATAGGGGGCACCAGAGCTTACAGTCTATGGGGAGGGCACCAGAGCTTACAGTCTATAAGGAGGGCGCCAGAGCTTACAGTCTATGGGGAGGGCACAAGAGCTTACAGTCTATGGGGAGGGCACCAGAGCTTACAGTCTATGGGGAGGGCACCAGAGCTTACAGTCTATGGGGAGGGCACCAGAGCTTACAGTCTATGGGGAGGGCACAAGAGCTTACAGTTTATGAGGAGGGCACAAGAGCTTACAGTATACAAGGAGGGCACAAGAGCTTACAGTCTATAGGGAGGGCACGAGAGCTTACAGTCTATAGGGAGGGCACGAGAGCTTACAGTCTATAGGGAGGGCACCAGAGCTTACAGTCTATGGGGAGGGCGCGAGAGCTTACAGTCTATAGGGAGGGCACCAGAGCTTACAGTCTGTGGGGAGGGCACAAGAGCTTACAGTCTATGGGGAGGGCGCAAGAGCTTACAGTCTATGGGGAGGGCACAAGAGCTTACAGTCTATGGGGAGGGCGCAAGAGCTTACAGTCTATGGGGAGGGCACCAAAGCTTACAGTCTATGGGGAGGGCACAAGAGTTTACAGTCTATGAGGAGGGCACCAGAGCTTACAGTCTATGGGGAGGGCACCAGAGCTTATAGTCTATGGGGAGGGCGCAAGAGCTTACAGTCTATGGGGAGGGCGCAAGAGCTTACAGTCTATGGGGGGGGCCCAAGAGCTTACAGTCTATGGGGAGGGCGCAAGAGCTTACAGTCTATGGGGAGGGCACAAGAGCTTACAGTCTATGGGGAAGGCGCAAGAGCTTACAGTCTATGGGGAGGGCACAAGAGTTTACAGTCTATGAGGAGGGCACCAGAGCTTACAGTCTATGGGGAGAGCACAAGAGCTTATAGTCTATGGGGAGGGCTCAAGAGCTTACAGTCTACGGGGAGGGCGCAAGAGCTTATAGTCTATGGGGAGGGCGCAAGAGCTTACAGTCTATGGGGAGGGCACAAGAGCTTACAGTCTGTGGGGAGGGCACAAGAGCTTATAGTCTATGGGGAGGGCGCAAGAGCTTATAGTCTATGGGGAGGGCGCAAGAGCTTACAGTCTATGGGGAGGGCACCAGAGCTTACAGTCCACGGGGAGGGCACAAGAGCTTACAGTCTGTGGGGAGGGCGCAAGAGCTTACAGTCTATGAAGAAGGTGCAAGAGCTTACAGTCTATGAAGATTGCGCAAGAGCTTACAGTCTATGAAGAGGGCACGAGAGCTTACAGTCTATGGGGAGGGCACGAGAGCTTACAGTCTATGGGGAGGGCACAAGAGCTTACAGTCTACGGGGAGGGCACAAGAGCTTACAGTCTACGGGGAGGGCACAAGAGCTTACAGTCTACGGGGAGGGCACCAGAGCTTACAGTCTACGGGGAGGGCACCAGAGCTTACAGTCTACAGGGAGGGCACCAGAGCTTACAGTCTATAGGGAGGGCACCAGAGCTTACAGTCTATGGGGAGGGCACAAGAGCTTACAGTCTACGGGGAGGGCACAAGAGCTTACAGTCTATGGGGAGGGCACCAGAGCTTACAGTCCACGGGGAGGGCACAAGAGCTTACAGTCTGTGGGGAGGGCACAAGAGTTTACAGTCTATGGGGAGGGCACAAGAGCTTACAGTCTATGGGGAGGGCGCAAGAGCTTACAGTCTATGAAGAAGGTGCAAGAGCTTACAGTCTATGAAGAGGGCGCAAGAGCTTACAGTCTATGGGGAGGGCGCAAGAGCTTACAGTCTATGGGGAGGGCACCAGAGCTTACAGTCCATGGGGAGGGCACAAGAGCTTACAGTCTGTGGGGAGGGCGCAAGAGCTTACAGTCTATGAAGAAGGTGCAAGAGCTTACAGTCTATGAAGATTGCGCAAGAGCTTACAGTCTATGAAGAGGGCACGAGAGCTTACAGTCTATGGGGAGGGCACGAGAGCTTGCAGTCTATGGGGAGGCCACAAGAGCTTACAGTCTACGGGGAGGGCACAAGAGCTTACAGTCTACGGGGAGGGCACCAGAGCTTACAGTCTACAGGGAGGGCACCAGAGCTTACAGTCTATAGGGAGGGCACCAGAGCTTACAGTCTATGGGGAGGGCACAGGAGCTTACAGTCTACGGGGAGGGCACAAGAGCTTACAGTCGACGGGGAGGGCACAAGAGCTTACAGTCTATGAGGAGGGGACAGGAGTTTACAGTCTATGGGGAGGGCACAAGAGCTTACAGTCTATGGGGAGGGCACAAGAGCTTACAGTCTATGGGGAAATAGTGGGCACCAGAGCTTACAGTCTATGGGGAAATAGGGGGCACCAGAGCTTACAGTCTATGGGGAGGGCACCAGAGCTTACAGTCTATAAGGAGGGCGCCAGAGCTTACAGTCTATGGGGAGGGCACAAGAGCTTACAGTCTATGGGGAGGGCACCAGAGCTTACAGTCTATGGGGAGGGCACCAGAGCTTACAGTCTATGGGGAGGGCACAAGAGCTTACAGTCTATGGGGAGGGCACCAGAGCTTACAGTCTATGGGGAGGGCACCAGAGCTTACAGTCTATGGGGAGGGCACAAGAGCTTACAGTTTATGAGGAGGGCACAAGAGCTTACAGTATACAAGGAGGGCACAAGAGCTTACAGTCTATAGGGAGGGCACGAGAGCTTACAGTCTATAGGGAGGGCACGAGAGCTTACAGTCTATAGGGAGGGCACCAGAGCTTACAGTCTATGGGGAGGGCGCGAGAGCTTACAGTCTATAGGGAGGGCACCAGAGCTTACAGTCTGTGGGGAGGGCACAAGAGCTTACAGTCTATGGGGAGGGCGCAAGAGCTTACAGTCTATGGGGAGGGCACAAGAGTTTACAGTCTATGAGGAGGGCACCAGAGCTTACAGTCTATGGGGAGGGCACCAGAGCTTATAGTCTATGGGGAGGGCGCAAGAGCTTACAGTCTATGGGGAGGGCGCAAGAGCTAACAGTCTATGGGGGGGGCCCAAGAGCTTACAGTCTATGGGGAGGGCGCAAGAGCTTACAGTCTATGGGGAGGGCACAAGAGCTTACAGTCTATGGGGAGGGCACAAGAGCTTACAGTCTATGGGGAGGGCACAAGAGTTTACAGTCTATGAGGAGGGCACCAGAGCTTACAGTCTATGGGGAGAGCACAAGAGCTTATAGTCTATGGGGAGGGCTCAAGAGCTTACAGTCTACGGGGAGGGCGCAAGAGCTTATAGTCTATGGGGAAGGCGCAAGAGCTTATAGTCTATGGGGAGGGCGCAAGAGCTTACAGTCTATGGGGAGGGCACCAGAGCTTACAGTCCACGGGGAGGGCACAAGAGCTTACAGTCTGTGGGGAGGGCGCAAGAGCTTACAGTCTATGAAGAAGGTGCAAGAGCTTACAGTCTATGAAGATTGCGCAAGAGCTTACAGTCTATGAAGAGGGCACGAGAGCTTACAGTCTATGGGGAGGGCACGAGAGCTTACAGTCTATGGGGAGGCCACAAGAGCTTACAGTCTACGGGGAGGGCACAAGAGCTTACAGTCTACGGGGAGGGCACCAGAGCTTACAGTCTACAGGGAGGGCACCAGAGCTTACAGTCTACAGGGAGGGCACCAGAGCTTACAGTCTATAGGGAGGGCACCAGAGCTTACAGTCTATGGGGAGGGCACAGGAGCTTACAGTCTACGGGGAGGGCACAAGAGCTTACAGTCTACGGGGAGGGCACAAGAGCTTACAGTCTATGAAGATTGCGCAAGAGCTTACAGTCTATGAAGAGGGCGCAAGAGCTTACAGTCTATGAAGAGGGCACCAGAGCTTACAGTTTATAGGGAGGGCACGAGAGCTTACAGTCTATGGGGAGGGCACAAGAGCTTACAGTCTATGGGGAGGGCACATGAGCTTACAGTCTACGGGGAGGGCACCAGAGCTTACATTCTATGGGGAGGGCACCAGAGCTTACAGTCTATGAGGAGGGCACCAGAGCTTACAGTCTATGGGGAGGGCACAAGAGCTTACAGTCTACGGGGAGGGCACAAGAGCTTACAGTCTACGGGGAGGGCACAAGAGCTTACAGTCTATGGGGAGGGCACCAGAGCTTACAGTCTACAGGGAGGGCACCAGAGCTTACAGTCTATAGGGAGGGCACCAGAGCTTACAGTCTATGGGGAGGGCACAAGAGCTTACAGTCTACGGGGAGGGCACAAGAGCTTACAGTCTACGGGGAGGACACAAGAGCTTACAGTCTATGAAGAGGGCGCAAGAGCTTACAGTCTATGAAGAGGGCGCAAGAGCTTACAGTCTATGAAGAGGGCACCAGAGCTTACAGTCTATAGGGAGGGCACGAGAGCTTACAGTCTATGGGGAGGGCACAAGAGCTTACAGTCTTTGGGGAGGGCACGAGAGCTTACAGTCTATGAGGAGGGGACAGGAGTTTACAGTCTATGGGGAGGGCACAAGAGCTTACAGTCTATGGGGAGGGCACAAGAGCTTACAGTCTATGGGGAAATAGGGGGCACCAGAGCTTACAGTCTATGGGGAAATAGGGGGCACCGGAGCTTACAGTCTATGGGGAGGGCACCAGAGCTTACAGTCTATAAGGAGGGCGCCAGAGCTTACAGTCTATGGGGAGGGCACAAGAGCTTACAGTCTATGGGGAGGGCACCAGAGCTTACAGTCTATGGGGAGGGCACCAGAGCTTACAGTCTATGGGGAGGGCACAAGAGCTTACAGTTTATGGGGAGGGCACCAGAGCTTACAGTCTATGGGGAGGGCACCAGAGCTTACAGTCTATGGGGAGGGCACAAGAGCTTACAGTTTATGAGGAGGGCACAAGAGCTTACAGTATACAAGGAGGGCACAAGAGCTTACAGTCTATAGGGAGGGCACGAGAGCTTACAGTCTATAGGGAGGGCACGAGAGCTTACAGTCTATAGGGAGGGCACCAGAGCTTACAGTCTATGGGGAGGGCGCGAGAGCTTACAGTCTATAGGGAGGGCACCAGAGCTTACAGTCTGTGGGGAGGGCACAAGAGCTTACAGTCTATGGGGAGGGCGCAAGAGCTTACAGTCTATGGGGAGGGCACAAGAGCTTACAGTCTATGGGGAGGGCGCAAGAGCTTACAGTCTATGGGGAGGGCACCAAAGCTTACAGTCTATGGGGAGGGCACAAGAGTTTACAGTCTATGAGGAGGGCACCAGAGCTTACAGTCTATGGGGAGGGCACCAGAGCTTATAGTCTATGGGGAGGGCGCAAGAGCTTACAGTCTATGGGGAGGGCGCAAGAGCTTACAGTCTATGGGGGGGGCCCAAGAGCTTACAGTCTATGGGGAGGGCGCAAGAGCTTACAGTCTATGGGGAGGGCACAAGAGCTTACAGTCTATGGGGAAGGCGCAAGAGCTTACAGTCTATGGGGAGGGCACAAGAGTTTACAGTCTATGAGGAGGGCACCAGAGCTTACAGTCTATGGGGAGAGCACAAGAGCTTATAGTCTATGGGGAGGGCTCAAGAGCTTACAGTCTACGGGGAGGGCGCAAGAGCTTATAGTCTATGGGGAGGGCGCAAGAGCTTACAGTCTATGGGGAGGGCACAAGAGCTTACAGTCTGTGGGGAGGGCACAAGAGCTTATAGTCTATGGGGAGGGCGCAAGAGCTTATAGTCTATGGGGAGGGCGCAAGAGCTTACAGTCTATGGGGAGGGCACCAGAGCTTACAGTCCACGGGGAGGGCACAAGAGCTTACAGTCTGTGGGGAGGGCGTAAGAGCTTACAGTCTATGAAGAAGGTGCAAGAGCTTACAGTCTATGAAGATTGCGCAAGAGCTTACAGTCTATGAAGAGGGCACGAGAGCTTACAGTCTATGGGGAGGGCACGAGAGCTTACAGTCTATGGGGAGGGCACAAGAGCTTACAGTCTACGGGGAGGGCACAAGAGCTTACAGTCTACGGGGAGGGCACAAGAGCTTACAGTCTACGGGGAGGGCACCAGAGCTTACAGTCTACGGGGAGGGCACCAGAGCTTACAGTCTACAGGGAGGGCACCAGAGCTTACAGTCTATAGGGAGGGCACCAGAGCTTACAGTCTATGGGGAGGGCACAAGAGCTTACAGTCTACGGGGAGGGCACAAGAGCTTACAGTCTATGGGGAGGGCACCAGAGCTTACAGTCCACGGGGAGGGCACAAGAGCTTACAGTCTGTGGGGAGGGCACAAGAGTTTACAGTCTATGGGGAGGGCACAAGAGCTTACAGTCTATGGGGAGGGCGCAAGAGCTTACAGTCTATGAAGAAGGTGCAAGAGCTTACAGTCTATGAAGAGGGCGCAAGAGCTTACAGTCTATGGGGAGGGCGCAAGAGCTTACAGTCTATGGGGAGGGCACCAGAGCTTACAGTCCATGGGGAGGGCACAAGAGCTTACAGTCTGTGGGGAGGGCGCAAGAGCTTACAGTCTATGAAGAAGGTGCAAGAGCTTACAGTCTATGAAGATTGCGCAAGAGCTTACAGTCTATGAAGAGGGCACGAGAGCTTACAGTCTATGGGGAGGGCACGAGAGCTTACAGTCTATGGGGAGGCCACAAGAGCTTACAGTCTACGGGGAGGGCACAAGAGCTTACAGTCCACGGGGAGGGCACAAGAGCTTACAGTCTGTGGGGAGGGCACAAGAGCTTACAGTCTATGGGGAGGGCACAAGAGCTTACAGTCTATGGGGAGGGCGCAAGAGCTTACAGTCTATGAAGAAGGTGCAAGAGCTTACAGTCTATGAAGAGGGCGCAAGAGCTTACAGTCTATGGGGAGGGCGCAAGAGCTTACAGTCTATGGGGAGGGCACCAGAGCTTACAGTCCATGGGGAGGGCACAAGAGCTTACAGTCTGTGGGGAGGGCGCAAGAGCTTACAGTCTATGAAGAAGGTGCAAGAGCTTACAGTCTATGAAGATTGCGCAAGAGCTTACAGTCTATGAAGAGGGCACGAGAGCTTACAGTCTATGGGGAGGGCACGAGAGCTTGCAGTCTATGGGGAGGCCACAAGAGCTTACAGTCTACGGGGAGGGCACAAGAGCTTACAGTCTACGGGGAGGGCACCAGAGCTTACAGTCTACAGGGAGGGCACCAGAGCTTACAGTCTATAGGGAGGGCACCAGAGCTTACAGTCTATGGGGAGGGCACAGGAGCTTACAGTCTACGGGGAGGGCACAAGAGCTTACAGTCGACGGGGAGGGCACAAGAGCTTACAGTCTATGAGGAGGGGACAGGAGTTTACAGTCTATGGGGAGGGCACAAGAGCTTACAGTCTATGGGGAGGGCACAAGAGCTTACAGTCTATGGGGAAATAGTGGGCACCAGAGCTTACAGTCTATGGGGAAATAGGGGGCACCAGAGCTTACAGTCTATGGGGAGGGCACCAGAGCTTACAGTCTATAAGGAGGGCGCCAGAGCTTACAGTCTATGGGGAGGGCACAAGAGCTTACAGTCTATGGGGAGGGCACCAGAGCTTACAGTCTATGGGGAGGGCACCAGAGCTTACAGTCTATGGGGAGGGCACAAGAGCTTACAGTCTATGGGGAGGGCACCAGAGCTTACAGTCTATGGGGAGGGCACCAGAGCTTACAGTCTATGGGGAGGGCACAAGAGCTTACAGTTTATGAGGAGGGCACAAGAGCTTACAGTATACAAGGAGGGCACAAGAGCTTACAGTCTATAGGGAGGGCACGAGAGCTTACAGTCTATAGGGAGGGCACGAGAGCTTACAGTCTATAGGGAGGGCACCAGAGCTTACAGTCTATGGGGAGGGCGCGAGAGCTTACAGTCTATAGGGAGGGCACCAGAGCTTACAGTCTGTGGGGAGGGCACAAGAGCTTACAGTCTATGGGGAGGGCGCAAGAGCTTACAGTCTATGGGGAGGGCACCAGAGCTTACAGTCTATGGGGAGGGCACCAGAGCTTATAGTCTATGGGGAGGGCGCAAGAGCTTACAGTCTATGGGGAGGGCGCAAGAGCTAACAGTCTATGGGGGGGGCCCAAGAGCTTACAGTCTATGGGGAGGGCGCAAGAGCTTACAGTCTATGGGGAGGGCACAAGAGCTTACAGTCTATGGGGAGGGCACAAGAGCTTACAGTCTATGGGGAGGGCACAAGAGTTTACAGTCTATGAGGAGGGCACCAGAGCTTACAGTCTATGGGGAGAGCACAAGAGCTTATAGTCTATGGGGAGGGCTCAAGAGCTTACAGTCTACGGGGAGGGCGCAAGAGCTTATAGTCTATGGGGAAGGCGCAAGAGCTTATAGTCTATGGGGAGGGCGCAAGAGCTTACAGTCTATGGGGAGGGCACCAGAGCTTACAGTCCACGGGGAGGGCACAAGAGCTTACAGTCTGTGGGGAGGGCGCAAGAGCTTACAGTCTATGAAGAAGGTGCAAGAGCTTACAGTCTATGAAGATTGCGCAAGAGCTTACAGTCTATGAAGAGGGCACGAGAGCTTACAGTCTATGGGGAGGGCACGAGAGCTTACAGTCTATGGGGAGGCCACAAGAGCTTACAGTCTACGGGGAGGGCACAAGAGCTTACAGTCTACGGGGAGGGCACCAGAGCTTACAGTCTACAGGGAGGGCACCAGAGCTTACAGTCTACAGGGAGGGCACCAGAGCTTACAGTCTATAGGGAGGGCACCAGAGCTTACAGTCTATGGGGAGGGCACAGGAGCTTACAGTCTACGGGGAGGGCACAAGAGCTTACAGTCTACGGGGAGGGCACAAGAGCTTACAGTCTATGAAGATTGCGCAAGAGCTTACAGTCTATGAAGAGGGCGCAAGAGCTTACAGTCTATGAAGAGGGCACCAGAGCTTACAGTTTATAGGGAGGGCACGAGAGCTTACAGTCTATGGGGAGGGCACAAGAGCTTACAGTCTATGGGGAGGGCACATGAGCTTACAGTCTACGGGGAGGGCACCAGAGCTTACATTCTATGGGGAGGGCACCAGAGCTTACAGTCTATGAGGAGGGCACCAGAGCTTACAGTCTATGGGGAGGGCACAAGAGCTTACAGTCTACGGGGAGGGCACAAGAGCTTACAGTCTACGGGGAGGGCACAAGAGCTTACAGTCTATGGGGAGGGCACCAGAGCTTACAGTCTACAGGGAGGGCACCAGAGCTTACAGTCTATAGGGAGGGCACCAGAGCTTACAGTCTATGGGGAGGGCACAAGAGCTTACAGTCTACGGGGAGGGCACAAGAGCTTACAGTCTACGGGGAGGACACAAGAGCTTACAGTCTATGAAGAGGGCGCAAGAGCTTACAGTCTATGAAGAGGGCGCAAGAGCTTACAGTCTATGAAGAGGGCACCAGAGCTTACAGTCTATAGGGAGGGCACGAGAGCTTACAGTCTATGGGGAGGGCACAAGAGCTTACAGTCTTTGGGGAGGGCACGAGAGCTTACAGTCTATGAGGAGGGGACAGGAGTTTACAGTCTATGGGGAGGGCACAAGAGCTTACAGTCTATGGGGAGGGCACAAGAGCTTACAGTCTATGGGGAAATAGGGGGCACCAGAGCTTACAGTCTATGGGGAAATAGGGGGCACCGGAGCTTACAGTCTATGGGGAGGGCACCAGAGCTTACAGTCTATAAGGAGGGCGCCAGAGCTTACAGTCTATGGGGAGGGCACAAGAGCTTACAGTCTATGGGGAGGGCACCAGAGCTTACAGTCTATGGGGAGGGCACCAGAGCTTACAGTCTATGGGGAGGGCACAAGAGCTTACAGTTTATGGGGAGGGCACCAGAGCTTACAGTCTATGGGGAGGGCACCAGAGCTTACAGTCTATGGGGAGGGCACAAGAGCTTACAGTTTATGAGGAGGGCACAAGAGCTTACAGTATACAAGGAGGGCACAAGAGCTTACAGTCTATAGGGAGGGCACGAGAGCTTACAGTCTATAGGGAGGGCACGAGAGCTTACAGTCTATAGGGAGGGCACCAGAGCTTACAGTCTATGGGGAGGGCGCGAGAGCTTACAGTCTATAGGGAGGGCACCAGAGCTTACAGTCTGTGGGGAGGGCACAAGAGCTTACAGTCTATGGGGAGGGCGCAAGAGCTTACAGTCTATGGGGAGGGCACAAGAGCTTACAGTCTATGGGGAGGGCGCAAGAGCTTACAGTCTATGGGGAGGGCACCAAAGCTTACAGTCTATGGGGAGGGCACAAGAGTTTACAGTCTATGAGGAGGGCACCAGAGCTTACAGTCTATGGGGAGGGCACCAGAGCTTATAGTCTATGGGGAGGGCGCAAGAGCTTACAGTCTATGGGGAGGGCGCAAGAGCTTACAGTCTATGGGGGGGGCCCAAGAGCTTACAGTCTATGGGGAGGGCGCAAGAGCTTACAGTCTATGGGGAGGGCACAAGAGCTTACAGTCTATGGGGAAGGCGCAAGAGCTTACAGTCTATGGGGAGGGCACAAGAGTTTACAGTCTATGAGGAGGGCACCAGAGCTTACAGTCTATGGGGAGAGCACAAGAGCTTATAGTCTATGGGGAGGGCTCAAGAGCTTACAGTCTACGGGGAGGGCGCAAGAGCTTATAGTCTATGGGGAGGGCGCAAGAGCTTACAGTCTATGGGGAGGGCACAAGAGCTTACAGTCTGTGGGGAGGGCACAAGAGCTTATAGTCTATGGGGAGGGCGCAAGAGCTTATAGTCTATGGGGAGGGCGCAAGAGCTTACAGTCTATGGGGAGGGCACCAGAGCTTACAGTCCACGGGGAGGGCACAAGAGCTTACAGTCTGTGGGGAGGGCGTAAGAGCTTACAGTCTATGAAGAAGGTGCAAGAGCTTACAGTCTATGAAGATTGCGCAAGAGCTTACAGTCTATGAAGAGGGCACGAGAGCTTACAGTCTATGGGGAGGGCACGAGAGCTTACAGTCTATGGGGAGGGCACAAGAGCTTACAGTCTACGGGGAGGGCACAAGAGCTTACAGTCTACGGGGAGGGCACAAGAGCTTACAGTCTACGGGGAGGGCACCAGAGCTTACAGTCTACGGGGAGGGCACCAGAGCTTACAGTCTACAGGGAGGGCACCAGAGCTTACAGTCTATAGGGAGGGCACCAGAGCTTACAGTCTATGGGGAGGGCACAAGAGCTTACAGTCTACGGGGAGGGCACAAGAGCTTACAGTCTATGGGGAGGGCACCAGAGCTTACAGTCCACGGGGAGGGCACAAGAGCTTACAGTCTGTGGGGAGGGCACAAGAGTTTACAGTCTATGGGGAGGGCACAAGAGCTTACAGTCTATGGGGAGGGCGCAAGAGCTTACAGTCTATGAAGAAGGTGCAAGAGCTTACAGTCTATGAAGAGGGCGCAAGAGCTTACAGTCTATGGGGAGGGCGCAAGAGCTTACAGTCTATGGGGAGGGCACCAGAGCTTACAGTCCATGGGGAGGGCACAAGAGCTTACAGTCTGTGGGGAGGGCGCAAGAGCTTACAGTCTATGAAGAAGGTGCAAGAGCTTACAGTCTATGAAGATTGCGCAAGAGCTTACAGTCTATGAAGAGGGCACGAGAGCTTACAGTCTATGGGGAGGGCACGAGAGCTTACAGTCTATGGGGAGGCCACAAGAGCTTACAGTCTACGGGGAGGGCACAAGAGCTTACAGTCTACGGGGAGGGCACCAGAGCTTACAGTCTACAGGGAGGGCACCAGAGCTTACAGTCTATAGGGAGGGCACCAGAGCTTACAGTCTATGGGGAGGGCACAGGAGCTTACAGTCTACGGGGAGGGCACAAGAGCTTACAGTCGACGGGGAGGGCACAAGAGCTTACAGTCTATGAGGAGGGGACAGGAGTTTACAGTCTATGGGGAGGGCACAAGAGCTTACAGTCTATGGGGAGGGCACAAGAGCTTACAGTCTATGGGGAAATAGTGGGCACCAGAGCTTACAGTCTATGGGGAAATAGGGGGCACCAGAGCTTACAGTCTATGGGGAGGGCACCAGAGCTTACAGTCTATAAGGAGGGCGCCAGAGCTTACAGTCTATGGGGAGGGCACAAGAGCTTACAGTCTATGGGGAGGGCACCAGAGCTTACAGTCTATGGGGAGGGCACCAGAGCTTACAGTCTATGGGGAGGGCACAAGAGCTTACAGTCTATGGGGAGGGCACCAGAGCTTACAGTCTATGGGGAGGGCACCAGAGCTTACAGTCTATGGGGAGGGCACAAGAGCTTACAGTTTATGAGGAGGGCACAAGAGCTTACAGTATACAAGGAGGGCACAAGAGCTTACAGTCTATAGGGAGGGCACGAGAGCTTACAGTCTATAGGGAGGGCACGAGAGCTTACAGTCTATAGGGAGGGCACCAGAGCTTACAGTCTATGGGGAGGGCGCGAGAGCTTACAGTCTATAGGGAGGGCACCAGAGCTTACAGTCTGTGGGGAGGGCACAAGAGCTTACAGTCTATGGGGAGGGCGCAAGAGCTTACAGTCTATGGGGAGGGCACAAGAGTTTACAGTCTATGAGGAGGGCACCAGAGCTTACAGTCTATGGGGAGGGCACCAGAGCTTATAGTCTATGGGGAGGGCGCAAGAGCTTACAGTCTATGGGGAGGGCGCAAGAGCTAACAGTCTATGGGGGGGGCCCAAGAGCTTACAGTCTATGGGGAGGGCGCAAGAGCTTACAGTCTATGGGGAGGGCACAAGAGCTTACAGTCTATGGGGAGGGCACAAGAGCTTACAGTCTATGGGGAGGGCACAAGAGTTTACAGTCTATGAGGAGGGCACCAGAGCTTACAGTCTATGGGGAGAGCACAAGAGCTTATAGTCTATGGGGAGGGCTCAAGAGCTTACAGTCTACGGGGAGGGCGCAAGAGCTTATAGTCTATGGGGAAGGCGCAAGAGCTTATAGTCTATGGGGAGGGCGCAAGAGCTTACAGTCTATGGGGAGGGCACCAGAGCTTACAGTCCACGGGGAGGGCACAAGAGCTTACAGTCTGTGGGGAGGGCGCAAGAGCTTACAGTCTATGAAGAAGGTGCAAGAGCTTACAGTCTATGAAGATTGCGCAAGAGCTTACAGTCTATGAAGAGGGCACGAGAGCTTACAGTCTATGGGGAGGGCACGAGAGCTTACAGTCTATGGGGAGGCCACAAGAGCTTACAGTCTACGGGGAGGGCACAAGAGCTTACAGTCTACGGGGAGGGCACCAGAGCTTACAGTCTACAGGGAGGGCACCAGAGCTTACAGTCTATAGGGAGGGCACCAGAGCTTACAGTCTATGGGGAGGGCACAGGAGCTTACAGTCTACGGGGAGGGCACAAGAGCTTACAGTATACGGGGAGGGCACAAGAGCTTACAGTCTATGAAGATTGCGCAAGAGCTTACAGTCTATGAAGAGGGCGCAAGAGCTTACAGTCTATGAAGAGGGCACCAGAGCTTACAGTTTATAGGGAGGGCACGAGAGCTTACAGTCTATGGGGAGGGCACAAGAGCTTACAGTCTATGGGGAGGGCACATGAGCTTACAGTCTACGGGGAGGGCACCAGAGCTTACATTCTATGGGGAGGGCACCAGAGCTTACAGTCTATGAGGAGGGCACCAGAGCTTACAGTCTATGGGGAGGGCACAAGAGCTTACAGTCTATGGGGAGGGCACAAGAGCTTACAGTCTATGGGGAGGGCACCAGAGCTTACAGTCTATGAGAAGGGCACAAGAGCTTACACTCTATGGGGAGGGCACAAGAGCTTACAGTCTATGGGGAGGGCACATGAGCTTACAGTCTATGGGGAGGGCACCAGAGCTTACAGTTTATAGGGAGGGCGCAAGAGCTTACAGTCTATAGGGAGGGCACCAGAGCTTACAGTCTATGAGGAGGGCACCAGAGCTTACAGTCTATGGGGAGGGCACAAGAGTTTACAGTCTATGCGGAGGGCACCAGAGCTTACAGTCTATGGGGAGGGCACAAGAGCTTACAGTCTATGGGGAGGGCACAAGAGCTTACAGTCTATGGGGAGGACACCAGAGCTTACAGTCTATGAGGAGGGCACCAGAGCTTACAGTCTATGGGGAAGGCACAAGAGCTAACAGTCTATGAGGAGGGCACAAGAGTTTACAGTCTATGGGGAGGGCACATGAGCTTGTAGTCTATGGGGAGGGCGCAAGAGCTTACAGTCTATGGGGAGGGCACCAGAGCTTACAGTTTAAAGGGAGGGCACAAGAGCTTACAGTCTATGGGGAGGGCACCAGAGCTTACAGTCTATGGGGAGGGCACCAGAGCTTACAGTCTACGGGGAGGGCACAAGAGCTTACAGTCTATGAGGAGGGCACAAGAGCTTACAGTCTATGGGGAGGACACAAGAGCTTACAGTCTATGGGGAGGGCACAAGAGCTTACAGTCTATGGGGAGGGCACAAGAGCTTATAGTATATGGGGAGGGCACAATAGCTTATAGTATATGGGGAGGGCACCAGAGCTTACAGTATACGGGGAGGGCACCAGAGCTTACAGTCCATGGGGAGGGCACAAGAGCTTACAGTCTATAGGGAGGGCATGACAGCTTACAGTCTATGGGGAGGAACTACGGGACACAAGAGCTTACAGTCTATGTGGCGGAAATAGGGGGGGGGACACAAGCTTACAGTCTATGAGCTTACATCTCAACACAGGCAACAGAAACCCTGGCGGCACTCCTGTCTGTAATATTCCTTATGAATGTTTTTATGATAAAGACTACAGATCAGCAATCAGATGTTTTACTCATTAAGGTTACTAGACGTCCCAATTTACGCGGGACAGTCCCGCCTTGGGACCCAGTGTCCCGCTATCCCCATGGTCCTAAGCGGGAGAGTCATTTGTCCCACTTTTGGGATGTCTGTCCCCCTTTTGAGATGTGGGGTCGCCATGAAAGTAAATACCAACCGGGGAGTACATACTTCCACCTGCAGCAGCACTGAGAAGAGGAGCAGCAGCGCTCTGAAAACTAGGAGGGGAGGGTAAGTATATGGGCTTTAGGGGGGTCTATTACTTCTGGGGTCAATATTACTAATAGTGTCTCCCATATTAGCCCTAGTAGTAATAGTTTTACCACTGAGGCAAATGTGTAGGGTCACTATTACTACTGAGTATACTGTGGGGTCACTATTACTGCTGAGTATACTGTGGGGTCACTATTACTACTGAGTATACTGTGGGGTCACTATTACTACTGAGTATACTGTGGGGTCACTATTACTACTGAGTATACTGTGGGGTCACTATTACTACTGAGTATACTGTGGGGTCACTATTACTACTGAGTATACTGTGGGGTTACTATTACTGCTGAGTATACTGTGTAGGGTCACTATTACTACTGAGTATACTGTAGGGTCACTATTACTACTGAGTATACTGTAGGGTCACTATTACTACTGAGTATACTGTAGGGTCACTATTACTACTGAGTATACTGTAGGGTCACTATTACTGCTGAGTATACTGTAGGGTCACTATTACTGCTGAGTATACTGTGGGGTCACTATTACTACTGAGTATACTGTGGGGTCACTATTACTACTGAGTATACTGTAGGGTCACTATTACTACTGAGTATACTGTAGGGTCACTATTACTGCTGAGTATACTGTGGGGTCACTATTACTACTGAGTACACTGTAGGGTCACTATTACTACTGAGTACACTGTGGGGTCACTATTACTACTGAGTATACTGTGGGGTCACTATTACTACTGAGTATACTGTAGGGTCACTATTACTGCTGAGGCTACTGTGTAGGGTCACTATTACTACTGAGTATACTGTAGGGTCACTATTACTACTGAGTATACTGTAGGGTCACTATTACTACTGAGTATACTGTGGGGTCACTATTACTACTGAGTATACTGTGGGGTCACTATTACTACTGAGTATACTGTAGGGTCACTATTACTGCTGAGGCTACTGTGTAGGGTCACTATTACTACTGAGTATACTGTGGGGTCACTATTACTACTGAGGCTACTGTGGGGGACACTATTACTACTGAGTATACTGTGGGGTCACTATTACTACTGAGGCTACTGTGGGGTCACTATTACTACTGAGTATACTGTGGGGTCACTATTACTGCTGAGTATACTGTGGGGTCACTATTACTGCTGAGGCTACTGTGGGGTCACTATTACTACTGAGGCTACTGTGGGGTCACTATTACTACTGAGGCTACTGTGGGGGACACTATTACTACTGAGTATACTGTGGGGTCACTATTACTACTGAGTACACTGTAGGGTCACTATTACTACTGAGTACACTGTGGGGTCACTATTACTACTGAGTATACTGTAGGGTCACTATTACTACTGAGTATACTGTAGGGTCACTATTACTGCTGAGTATACTGTAGGGTCACTATTACTGCTGAGTATACTGTAGGGTCACTATTACTGCTGAGTATACTGTGGGGTCACTATTACTACTGAGTATACTGTGGGGTCACTATTACTACTGAGTATACTGTGGGGTCACTATTACTACTGAGTATACTGTGGGGTCACTATTACTACTGAGTATACTGTGGGGTCACTATTACTGCTGAGTATACTGTAGGGTCACTATTACTACTGAGTATACTGTGGGGTCACTATTACTACTGAGTATACTGTAGGGTCACTATTACTACTGAGTACACTGTGGGGTCACTATTACTACTGAGTATACTGTGGGGTCACTATTACTGCTGAGTACACTGTGGGGTCACTATTACAATTGAGTACACTGTAGGGTCACTATTACTGCTGAGTACACTGTGGGGTCACTATTACTACTGAGTACACTGTAGGGTCACTATTACTACTGAGTACACTGTGGGGTCACTATTACTACTGAGTATACTGTAGGGTCACTATTACTGCTGAGGCTACTGTGTAGGGTCACTATTACTACTGAGTATACTGTAGGATCACTATTACTACTGAGTATACTGTGAGGTCACTATTACTACTGAGTATACTGTGGGGTCACTATTACTACTGAGTATACTGTGGGGTCACTATTACTACTGAGTATACTGTAGGGTCACTATTACTACTGAGTATACTGTGGGGTCACTCTTACTACTGAGTATACTGTGGGGTCACTATTACTGCTGAGGCTACTGTGTAGGGTCACTATTACTGCTGAGGCTACTGTGGGGGTCACTATTACTACTGAGTATACTGTGGGGTCACTATTACTACTGAGGCTACTGTGGGGGACACTATTACTACTGAGTATACTGTGGGGTCACTATTACTACTGAGGCTACTGTGTAGGGTCACTATTACTACTGAGGCTACTGTGTAGGGTCACTATTACTACTGAGTATACTGTGGGGTCACTATTACTACTGAGGCTACTGTGGGGGACACTACTACTACTGAGTATACTGTGGGGTCACTATTACTGCTGAGTATACTGTGGGGTCACTATTACTACTGAGTATACTGTGGGGTCACTATTACTGCTGAGTATACTGTGGGGTCACTATTACTACTGAGTATACTGTGGGGTCACTATTACTACTGAGTATACTGTGGGGTCACTATTACTACTGAGTATACTGTAGGGTCACTATTACTGCTGAGGCTACTGTGTAGGGTCACTATTACTACTGAGTATACTGTGGGGTCACTATTACTGCTGAGGCTACTGTGTAGGGTCACTATTACTACTGAGTACACTGTGGGGTCACTATTACTGCTGAGGCTACTGTGTAGGGTCACTATTACTACTGAGTATATTGTGGGGTCACTATTACTGCTGAGTATACTGTGGGGTCACTATTACTACTGAGTATACTGTGTAGGGTCACTATTACTACTGAGTATACTGTGGGGTCACTATTACTACTGAGTATACTGTGTAGGATCACTATTACTACTGAGTATACTGTGGGGTCACTATTACTGCTGAGGCCACTGCGGGGGGACACTATTACTACTGAGTATATTGTGGGGTCACTATTACTACTGAGTATACTGTGTAGGGTCACTATTACTACTGAGTACACTGTGGGGTCACTATTACTACTGAGTATACTGTGGGGTCACTATTACTGCTGAGGCTACTGTGTAGGGTCACTATTACTACTGAGTATATTGTGGGGTCACTATTATTGCTGAGTATACTGTGGGGTCACTATTACTGCTGAGTATACTGTGGGGTCACTATTACTACTGAGTATACTGTGGGGTCACTATTACTACTGAGTACACTGTGGAGGGGGGATCACTATTACTACTAAGTACACTGTGGGGGGCTCACTATTACTGCTAAGTATACTGTGGGTGTTACTATGACTACTGAGACTAATATAGGGGCCAGCATTACTACTGGGGCCACTGTGGGGGTCACTATTGATAATGGTACAACTGTGGGGGTCACTATCACTACTGAGGTCACTGTGGGAAACATTTTATAACGACAGAGGTAAAATCAGATGTGATAAGCCCTGCCCCTGACCACACCCATCTGCCCCACCCCTGACCACACCCTTTTGTCCTGCTGTGACCCTGGAAAATCTGGTCACCTTATACTTATGTTATTAGAAGGAGGAGGCGGGGCCTGGAGGACGCCTAGTGCAGTCTCATATATGTTCCACATAGAACAGCCTCCACAAAGACCTTCCTGGAAGCAGGCTGGAATGATGGGCGTTTCCAGTAGGGCTGGATTTCCAGTGGCATTTGTACCGTGGTTTCTCCCTCAAAGGGCATTCTGAGAATCCATTACATTGTACCTGATCACATGTAAGTACAATGCGTTTGTTGATTGCAGTTAATATGCAGATCAAAACACTGCAAAAGCGCAGTAAAACCCCGATACAATTGCCAAGCCCGTTTTCTTGAAGGAACCGCTGGCAGTGGATGGCCACCACAGAGACTGTACTTTATTGTGCCATCAGCAGCTGACGGCGCTCAATGGTTCTTGTCACACCAAGAGTTGGGTAAGAGCTTAGGATTCGCCGGCCGCCGCTGACTATTGAGGTGTTCTATTATTATACTATGGGTGTAAAGATGAGCGAACACCAAAATGTTCGGGTTCGCGTTATTCGAAATGAACTTCCCGCGATGTTCGGGTGTTCGTTTCGAGTAACGAACCCCATTGAAGTCAATGGGCGACCAGAGCATTTTTGTATATCGCCGATGCTCGCTAAGGTTTTCATGTGTGAAAATCTTGGCAATTCAAGAAAATGATGGGAACGACACAGAAACGGATAGGGCAGGCGAGGGGCTACATGTTGGGCTGCATCTCAAGTTGACAGGTCCCACTATTAAGCCACAAGAGCGGCAAGAGTGAGACACCCCCCCCCCCCCCACTGTCAGCATAACGATCGTTCTCCTCTGCCACAGCTGTAACAGCTGTGGCAGAGAAGAACGATGTTAGCCCATTGAATTCAATGGAGCCGTCAATACAGCCGACTCCACTGAATGCAATGGGCTGCCAGCGATCGCGGGATGAATTGTCGGAAAGGGGTTAAATATATAAGCCCTTCCCTGCAATTCATCCAGAAATGTGTAAAAATAAAAAATATATATATACTCACCTGCTGCCGGTAGACGGAGTTCAGCGCGGCAGGCTGCAGTTCTCCTGAACTGCTCTGAACAGCTGTGAGTAGTATTCAGCAGCCGGGGATTTAAAATCCCCGCCTGCTGAATAAGATGCCTCTGAATGGTCACAGCCTGACCAATCAGAGGCCAGCCCTCACTCACACCCATTCATGAATTCATGAATGGGTGAGTGAGGGCTGCCTCTGATTGGCTCAGGGGCAGCTCTCCTGCCCTCACTCACCCATTCATGAATTCATGAATGGGTGTGAGTGAGGGCTGGCCTCTGATTGGTCAGGCTGTGACCATTCAGAGGCATCTTATTCAGCAGGCGGGGATTTTAAATCCCCGGCTGCTGAATACTACTCACAGCTGTTCAGAGCAGTTCAGGAGAACTGCAGCCTGCCGCGCTGAACTCCGTCTGCCGGCACCAGGTGAGTATATATATATTTTTTATTTTTACACATTTCTGGATGAATTGCAGGGAAGGGCTTATATATTTAACCCCTTTCCGACAATTCATCCCGCGATCGCCGGCAGCCCATTGCATTCAGTGGAGTCGGCTGTATTGACGGTTCCATTGAATTCAATGGGCAAACATCGTTCTTCTCTGTCACAGCTGTTACAGCTGTGGCAGAGAAGAAGGATTTGTCTTCTATATGTTCTCAATGGGGTTGGCGCTGCTGCCGCCGGCCCCATTGAGCGCATATAGAAAAGATTTCTGAGGGAAGAAAGTTAAAGTAACCCGAACATCCGAACATCGTGTGGTGTTCGTTACGAATAACGAACATCCCGAACACCCTAATATTCGCCCGAGCATCAAGCTCGGACGAGTACGTTCGCTCATCTCTATATGGGTGTGTTTACTGTCATGTATGAGATAATTATGCCCTATGTGACCACTAACCTCATATATGTTCCAGGCAAAGCTGATCTAGAGGGGCATCCTCTGAAGACATGGGGGTCTACAAGGTGACAGTGGCCACAGGAAGTGACCCCTCTGCTGGGACCACCAACATCATCTACATCAGCCTTGTGGGGGTGAAGGATGAAAGTGCTAAGCATAAGTTGGGCCACGGCTGGAAACGTGCATCGGTGAGTGTTCCCATAGTCAGAACCAGCTCCCGCTATATGTAGTCCTCGGATGGCAGAGTCGCAGTCTTCCAGTCTGCTCCATCACTAGTAAAGTCCCCTGGTGCAAGCACCGAGTCATGACTGGCTCCTCGGGTGACATTTTTTTTCAGGATAGTCTGCCATTGCCTTCCGAGATATTGCTTTCTCGGAAGGATGGAAGTCTAAGTCAACCTTGAGCTGGCCTGAACCACACAGGGATTGAACCCCCCAACCTTCAGGTCGTGAGGAAGAGCTTAGGACAGCATTTCTGCTGCCTTACCATTCTGCGACTCATGTGATGCAGAGCTCCACCATTGGTAAACCTAAATCACATTAAACCACTTCACTATGGGCTCCTCATTCCCCATGGGCCCTAGAATCTACTCTTGTGGGGTCCTGACATTGTAAACCAGTCAGTAGAGAAGAAACCCCATCCACTTGTTATTGGGCGGAATAGTGGCACCGGTGTCCTGCAGCTTTGTTATTCTGGACTTTTTTGGGTTTCTTTTAGATTTACCATTTGCCTCTTCTACTCCTAAATATGGGAAAAACCTCAGCACAAGTGAAGTACTTCAGCCGACCATCAGGGGTTTGTAACCTTGAGGGTAAAAGACCATTTCTACAATATGGCATTGCTGGTCCTCCATGACTAGTTATTGCCATGTCCAACTGGGGGTGTTCAGGGTTCTGCATAGACAGCGGTGTAACTAAAGGCTCAGGGGCCCGGGTGCAAAAGTTCAGCAGTCCCCATCACCCCCCTCCCAATCTATACCCGTACCCATACCTAAGTCTTGCTGCATACAGCTACGAAAGGAATTTACATACATGATCTTCTAGTCCATTAGCATAAGCTTTCCAAACATCTGGACTAGGTGAAAATTTGTTTGTAGCCCCTTAGGCTATATTTATGTTTTTTTTTGTTGTATTTTCGCAAAATTTGGATTTAAACAATACATGCGTTTTTTTTCAAACTGCATGAAGGTTTTTGATGTATTTTTTAATTGTATGTAAAGTGTATAATTATATACAGGAAATACCCAGGTTATACCAGCATTCTCCTGTATTCACTAATATGGACTATGCTGGTGTAAGGCTAACTCCCATGGCCGAGCGTGATATTGGGTCATGAATCATAACCCAATATCGTGCTCACCAACATGCGATCTACCTGTAGATGTGACGCAGGACTATTAAGGTAACATGACGGTGCAGGTCCTCCTCTGTCAGATTCTTCAACTGTAAAGCTGGCATGAGAGAGCAGGGTTTCCTCTCCCATATCCCAAGACTGTGAAGGTGGCATGAGGATGCAAAGTCTCCTCCCTCACATTCTAGGATTGTAAATGTGGCATGTGGGTGCCGGGTCCTTTCCCACCACACATCTTCTGTGTCTCAGGATGCTGCATTGTGGCTGCTCGTAGTGGAGGAGGCTCTGTATCTGATCACTGTAGTTCAGGGAGTCACAACCTTATATAGAGTCACACTCAAGTGTGCAGCTCAAAATCTCATCTCCCTGTAACATACAACCTATCACTCCCAACATCCATCTGTATCTAGAGTGTTGGAAGCATATTTGGCCCCTGCTTATACACATGGGTCAGTGCTCCACTACTGGTAGATTTAGGGGTTTCTTATTCCTTCTGTCTCTGCAGGTATGTGACTTTAAGTTGAACATTAAGGAGGATATTGGGGAGCTCCTGTCTGTGCGACTCTTCAAGGAGAGGTATCTGCTCCAACCCCAGGACGCCTGGTACTGCGATAATGTCAAGGTCATCGACCCCATTGGGAAGCTCCACCAGTTCCCCATGTACCAGTGGATCTCCCAAGACACCAGTGTTCTGATCCCGGAGGGGAGAGGTGAGTAATCCTGAGCAGGGGGGGATGACCTTCTATAACCTGTGGCTCCACCCAGAGAACATAGTATCCTAGAATGCTAGAGTTGGAAGGAACCTCCAGGGTCATCGGGTCCAGCCCCCTGCTCAGTGCACAATTCACTAAATCATCCCAGACAGATATTTGTCCAGCCTTTGAAGGAGAACTCCCCACCTCCTGTGGCAACCTGTTCCACTCATTGATACCCCTCACTGTCTAATATCTAATCTGTGTCTCCTCCCTTTCAGTTTCATCCCATTGATTCTAGTCTTTCCTTGTGCAGATGAGAATAGGGCTGATCCCTTTGGAATGTGACAGCCCTTCAGATATTTGTAGACAGCTATTAAGTCTCCTCTCAGCCTTCTCTTCTGCAAGCTAAACATTCCCAGATCCTTTAACCGTTCCTCATAGGACATGATTTGCAGACCGCTCACCATCTTGGTAACTCTTCTCTGAACTTGCTCCAGTTTGTCTATGTCTTTTATAAAGTGGGAGTGCCAGGAACTGGACCCAGTATTCCAGATGAGGTCTGAATATGGAAGAGGGGGATAATGGCCTTACATGATCTAGACTCTATGCTTCTCTTAATACATGCCAGAATTGTGTTTCCCTTTTTGGCTGCTGCATCACATTGTTGACTCATGTTCAGTCTATGATCTATTAGTATACCCAAGTCTTTTTCACATGTGCTTCTGCTTAGCCCAATTCCTCCCATTCTGTATGTGCTTTCTTCATTTTTCTTGCCCAGATGTAGGACTTTGCATTTCATGTCATAGAAGGAAATTAGATTTGTCTGGCATGACTTGTTTGTTACAACCATGCTGGCTCTGGTTAATTACTCCATTTTCATCCAAGTACTTGCATACATGCTGTTTAATAATTTGTTCAAAGATCTTTCCCGGTCTAGAAGTCAGGTTCACAGGCCTTTAGTTTCCTGGATCCACCTTCTTCCCTTTTTTGAAGATAGGGACAACATTTGCCCTTTTCTAATCTTCTGTGACTTCTCCTGTTCTCCAGGAATTTTCAATGATTTCGGTGAGTGGATCAGCAATTACCTCTGCATCTGGACCTTGAGACTTCGGTTCTTGTAAGTTAGTTAAGTGTTCCCTCACCATCTCTCTGCTTATAGATAGCACGGGGAGGATCAGTTGATGTTACATCTACTTTCTGAGAGAAAACAGTTACAAAATAGGAATTTAAAAGTTCTTTTCTCTTAATATCATTTTTAACCAATTCAGCATGTTCAACCTGTAAACATCCTATAGCATCTTTGACCAAAATCCTTTTTTATTGCTTTTGGCCTCTCTTGCAAGCCTCAATTCAGTATCAGCTTTAGCTTTTCTGACACTTGCCCTACAGTTTCTGCAGACCCCATTATATTCTTCTTTAGATATTCCTCCTTCTTTCCATTTGATAAACATATTTTTCTTCCTTTATAACGTGTACAAGTTCTGTGTTCATCCATCCGGGTCTCTTTAAATGCTTCCCATTCTTCCTTCTTTTAGGGATTAACGATTGTGCTTTGAGAATCTCATTTCACAATATTTCCCATCCTTCTGGGACATTTCTGTCCTTAAGAACATCCAGCCATTGGATTCTTCCTCTTTCTGAGTTCATTAAAATCTGCCGTTCTGAAATCCAACCTTGAGGTCTGAGTCTTCTCAGGTCTTCCTCCCCTTGTTATCCAACATCCAAGGATATCATGATCACTGCCTCCTTAGGTCCCAGCCACCCTTACTACATGAACCATTCCCTCCCTGTTGGTAAGAATTAGGTCCAAGATAGCGGATCCTCTCGTTTTCTCTTCTACCTTCTGGAAGATAAAGTTGTCAGCAAGAGCGGATAAGAATTTGTTGGATCCATTACTTTTACCTGAGAGATTCCCAACAAATGTCTGGATGGGTAAAATCTCCCATGATTACTAAGTTGGGTTTCTTTGAGAGCTTGGCCGTCTGATGTAGAAGGAGTTCCTCCCTATCTTCTGCTTGCCAGGCTGCCTATAGTAAATGTCTACAATGGTGTCCTTTCTGTTGTTCTCTCCTTGTATTCTTACCCAAACAGTTTCTACAGAACTCCCAGCTCTGAAGCTTGAATCTCTGTGGAGATGAATGTTCTCCTAACATACAGCACAACCTCTCCTCCCCCTTTTATTAGGTCTGTTTCTTATAAATACATTGTATCCTTCAAGCCTTGTACCCAATCATGTGTATCATCCCACCAAGTTTCCGTGATGCCGATGACATCATATTTCTCTTCCTGTGTTAGGAGCTCCAATTCTCCTTGTTTGTTTCCCAGCTCTGGGCATTTGTGTAGAAACATGTTAGTTTGTGATCGGGGACTCTTGCTCCTCTACTTTCCTTCTGAATTGTTTGTCTCTGTTCTTTCTTTCCACTTCTAATAACGAGGTTCTCAGATGTACTCATTAGCTGTATATTTTTACCTTCACTTCCCTTCCCATATTGTTCTAGTGTAAAGCTCTCCTAATGAGTGAAGCAAGGCGCCCACCAAATATATGCTTACCTGTCTGTAAGGTGTAACCCGTCTCTAGCAAGCAGGCCATCTTATAGGTAATTCACTCCATGGTCTAGGAATCCCTATCTTTGCTGACTGAACCATTGACGTAGCCAGTTCACCTCTAGAATCCTGTTCCATCTTCTTATTCCAAAGCGATCCACTGGGTGAATGGATGAGAAGACCACCCATGCTTCTGGTTCCTTCATCTTCCTGCCAAGGTCATCAAAGTCTCTTCAGATAGTTGCAACACATTAGGTCTGCTACCTATGTCTGCCGCCCTCTTGCTATTCTAAGCAGATGCGGGTATTACTCTGCTTCTTCTGTTCTATTTTTGTTTTATTTTCTACCAGCAATGAGGGAGCCAGCCCCTCTAAGTGCTTACAGCCCGGCTGCAACTTAAATAGCAATTATTCTCCTATTTAAGTGAACTGGGGACCTTCCTTCTTTGCCTCAGAATTGATGGGTGTTTGCTTCAGACACTCAGCACATCTAGGCGGCCTGTCTTTAGATTGGTCTATCTTTGGAGCAGGTATCTGTATCTTTTTATTTTGTATGCTATCTGCCTTTTGCTTTAGCCTGTCTGTGTTTGTCCATTTCTGTCCAGTCTGTGCATCATTCCTGTTTCTGTGGTAGTCAGTCCTGTTCTGTGCTGTGTGTACACTGTCCCCGTTTCCTGTCATGGATAGTCAGCCCCAAGGTTTAAGCACAGAGCTGTTCTTATCAGGATGCCTACCCTGCTTCCTTTTTAGCTAAGTGCAAGCTACCTGTTAGAGATGGGGTTACCATTAGGGGTCCCGGGGTCCGTTTGGTGTGGGCTGCTTGTTTCTCCACTCTGGTGGTTAGTCGCGGCGGCCATCGGCCTGCCCCATGTTGTGCGTGGGTGCACCTTTCCACTGGTCGGCCGCGGGGCACTTGGGCTGGTGTGCGGCTTTATGTTTCCCTCCGGGCGTCATGTGACTTCTCCCCGTCCCTCAGGGCAGGGAGTCCTGCATATATACTCTGCTGGCCCAGACACTGGTTGCCAGTGTTTGGTTTTGACCTAGTCTGCCTGCACATGCAATATATCTGACCTAACTTCTTTGTGTTTATGACTTTGGCTGTGCTTTTGACTCTAACTCTGTTATTCCCTCTTGTACTGCGCACGTGTTTTCCCGGTTTGACCTTGCTAGTTCTTGACTACTTTCTGGTTTGTTATTGTTGTGCCCTGTCAGCTACTCGGTGCTCACCTGCGGTCTCCCTGTTCCTCTTTCCTTGGGGTCCCTGTCATTAGAGCAGCGTAGGGACCGTCATCCGGTTGTTGCCCTAGGGCTTAGCCCAGGGGGGCAAGTAGGTAGGGACACGGGAGAGGGCTGGCGTAGGGATTCCCTGACCATCTGTCCACGCCAGTCTTTAAGAGAAGCACTGGCCATATTTCTGCTGGGAACCTGTTTCGACCTTCCCGCTTGAACCCTGTTATGCAGGCTGCTGTGGCCATTGTTAATCAGTTGCAAGCCTTAACAGGGTTGGTGCAAGATCTGTCCAGTCGGCTCAAGCAACAGGAGCAGACCATTGCTGGTACTTCGGTCACTACTGCTGCAGCCCCGGGCTCAGGGGTTGAACCCAAGATTGTGCTACCTTTTTTCTTGTGGCCGTAGGACGTTCTTCGTTTTCCGGGAAGTGTGCAGGTTATATTTTGAATTACATCCCAGCTCGTCGGGTCCTGAATACCAGAGGGTAGGGGTTGTAATTTCACGCTTGAGAGGGCATTTTCGCTGCCCCCCGACTCACGGCCCCGCCAGTCGGTAGATGCCTTTTTTACAGTCCTTGGGCAGATTTATGATGAGCCAGATAGGGCAGGGAACGCCATGAGTAAATTATTGAGTCTTTGGCAGGGAAGATGTCCTGCGGAAGAGTTCTGCTCCCAGTTTTGTGTGGAGTCAAGATGGAATGACCGATCTCGGAAAGATTCATTTCTGATTGGGTTGTCTGAGTCTGTTAAAGATCTGTTGTTCACAAGAAGAAAAAGAGTTACAGCAGCACTCCAAGGGTTCAGTCACACCGCTGGTGCAAGGTACTATGCAGTAGCCCAGTTAGGGTCCCGACTCCCCGGGTCCACCGTTGGTCATCAACTATTGAATGACTGCTGCCTGGTTTTTCTTTACTGCAAAGATCTGTTGTTGTCGCATCCAGAACTCGAGACGTTAGAACAGGCTATGACTATCGCGGTAAAGGCCGACCGTCGTCTTAGGGCCTGACGCAATACTCGGACCAAACTGCCTGTGACTCAGTCCGAGAATCCGCCCTTGACTTCAACTACCAACGAAGTTGAGGCAATGGAAGTGAGCTCCTTGTCCCCAAAGGAGCACAGGGAATTCCCGCTCAGGAATCGATTATGCCTGTATTGCGGAGGTCCAGGTCATTGAGTCGCCAACTACAACAAGAAACAGCCATCAGAAAACTTCCGCTCCTAGCCTATGTCCGGAGGGATCACCTAGGAGCTCAAGTACTTCCAGAATGTTCCAAATTGTTTGTGCTGTTTTCTATTTCATATAATTCTCATCTTCTCAAGGGTTGGGCTTTCATTGATTCGGGGGCTGCCGCAAACTTTGTTAATTTTGAATTTGTCAAGTCTATTTCTGCATGTCTTTTACCAGTGAATCCCCCCATTTGGGTATTGATTCCACTCCGTTGCCAGCGGCGTTAATCAATAAGAGGACTCCTGAACTAGTTTTTTCTGTAGGGCGCTACATTCAGAGGTGTGTTCGTTCATGGTGATGGAGAGCCTTTCCATTGATTTAGTCCTTGGTTTAACCTGGCTCCGGCTTCACAATCCCCAGTTTGATTGGTCCACCTCTGAACTAGTACAGTGGGGGCAAGGTTGTGGTGAGCATTTGGTCTCAGTCCAGGTGCATTCCACAGAGTGTCAGGTCAAGGGGTTACCTCCGTATACTAAGGACTTTTCTGATGTGTTTTCGAAAACAACTTTCTGAGACGTTACCTCTGCACTGGGAATGGGATTGCAAGATCGATCTTATTCCCGGGAGAAAGATCCCTAAAGGGGGAATATATAATGTAACTGTCCCTGAACGCGAGGCGATGAAGGAGTATATTACTGAGAGTCTCGCCAAGGAACATATATGTCCTCTCGAATCACCCGCAGGGGCAGGGTTGTTTTTCATTGAGAAGAAGGATGGTGGCCTCCGGCCCTGTGTAGATTATAGAGCCTTGAATAGAATAACCATCAAGAATCAGTACTCGTTACTCCTGATTCCTGACCTCCTCAACCAGGTCGTAGGAGCCTGTTGGTTTTCCAAGCTAGACCTTCGAGGAGCTTATAATCTCATCCGTATCAGAGAGGGGGACCAATAGAAAATGGTGTTTAATACTCCTTTGGGGCATTTTGAATGTCTAGTCATGCCATTCGGGTTATGTAGTGCGCCAGCTATTTTTCAAGGTTTTATGAACACCATTTTTCATGACATCCTGGTACGTTCATAATTGTATATTTGGATAACATCCGGATATTCTCTTATTATTGGAGAGCCATGTCAGGCATTTACGGACAGTTCTTTCCTGCCTTCAAGACCATCAATTGTATGCTAAGTAGGAGAAATGCCTTTTCGGGGTACAGGAGATTGCTTTTCTTGGATATGTCATTTCTCCATCAGCCATCTGGATAGACTCGGACAAGGTCATCACCGAATGGGTACAACCCGCCAACTTAAAGGCGTTACAATGCTTTTTGGGGTTTGCAAACTTCTATCGGAAATTCATTAAGAAGTTTTCGGTGGTGGCCAAACCCTTGACTGACTTTACCAAGACGGGGGCTACGGTTGATTTCGGTTTGCAGGAGGCAGTGAAAGCCTTTGCACTTCTCAATAGGTCTTTCTCCACAGCACTAGTGCTGGCTCAGCCGGAGCTATTGGCCATTCATCATTGAAGTGGATGGCTCTGAGCATGGGGTGGGGGCAGTCCTCTCGCAGGAATCTCCCTGCAACCTGGTCTTCAACTCTGCGCATTGTATTCCTGGTACTGATTCCTGAGCAGTATGGGTGCTGGCTGACTCCTGATAATCCGGCTTCTTTGGGTTACATGCTTCCATTCCTTGGCTTCTGCAGATACACTGAAAATGTATTTTCTTTCAACATTTTGAAGTTACTTTTGCTCCATCAAGGAAATCCTCTCCTTCCTTAGGGCTTGGTCAGACGGGCGTTTTTACATGTGTAAAAAGGATTGCACTGCGCGCAAAACCCCTGTCCATTGCCACCTATATGCTCGACATGCGAATTTTATGCACATGTGAAAATCGGAAACGGGACGGCTGCCATTGAAAACCATTGGTTCTATATAGATGCGGATCACAAACGCAACTAACATACACACATAAAAAGGCCGTCTGACTGAGGCCTTAAAGGGGTTGTCCCGCGAAAGCAAGTGGGGTTATACACTTCTGTATGGCCATATTAATGCACTTTGTAATGTACATTGTGCATTAAATATGAGCCATACAGAAGTTATTCACTTACCTGCTCCGTTGCTAGCGTCCCCGTCTCCATGGTGCCGTCTAATTTTCAGCGTCTAATCGCCGGATTAGATGCGCTTGCGCAGTCCGGTCTACTTCCTTTCTGAATGGGGCCGTTCGTGCCGGAGAGCGGCTCCTGGTAGCTCCGCCCCGTCATGTGCCGATTCCAGCCAATCAGGAGGCTGGAATCGGCAATGGACCGCACAGAAGCCCTGCGGTCCACCGAGGGTGAAGATCCCGGCGGCCATCTTCACCAGGTAAGTAAGAAGTCACCGGAGCGCGGGGATTCAGGTAAGCACTGTCCGGTTTTCTTTTTTAACCCCTGCATTGGGTTTGTCTCGCGCCGAACGGGGGGGCTGTTGAAAAAAAAAAAAACCTGTTTCGGCGCGGGACAACCCCTTTAATGAGTTACAATGTAGCTATTGTCTCCCGCAGACTTTGCACCTATTCCTCCAGCAGACACAAGCTTACATTTCTGGTCAGTGAAGTTTGGCTTTTCCCCCGGTCGGTCTGTAAACATATAGCATACGCTGCAGCTCACCATATGGCTCCTCTTCTTCCATGTTACCAGTTGATATCCACTTCCAAACCTCTAAATGTCAGTAATTCTAGTGATGATATAAACTTATGAGATGCTACCAAGTGCAATACTTTGCCACGCAGCTAGACCCAGCTAAATTCAGCAATAGTCCCGCTCACAGTGACTCTTCACACTTCCCAGAATGCACCAGGAATATACAGGAGGACTCAATTCAGCTTCAATAAATGACTTCCAATCAGAAGAGTCTCTGAAACATTCAAATAAAACAAAATCATACAGTGGTCGGAGAATTCCACCACTGAGACGGGTGAGGAGAAGACTCCCTCCATCAAATAACACCTAACTATTCAAGACCTACTATTATCTCAATAATAAGTGAACCCTGTGCAACCTAGGGTATGCTGAATGTGGACATCCACCAAGCAAGTCTCACTAACCATGCTATTCAGAGAGATGCGATCGTAAGGTAGCCTCCCCTACCACAGGGCCTTGTGACATTAGTCCCCAACCAAAGATTACCAGCCGACTTGTAAAAAGAAAGGGCTTATTCCTTATGCAGAGGTCTTTCCTTTCATTCTTGGTTTGAGGACCCTAAATATTACAGAGGCAAAGCTCTTAACTAGAGATGAGCGAAGCTACTCGTTTCGAGTAATTACTCGATCGAGCACCGCAATTTTCGAGTACTTCCGTGCTCGGGTGAAAAGATTCGGGGGACACCGGGGGGCGGGGGGAGGCGTGGCGGCACGGGGGGTAGCAGCGGGGAACAGGGGGGAGCCCTCTCTCTCTTCTTCCCCCCCCCCCCCCCAGTCCCCGCTGCAACCGCCCACTCACGGTGTCCCCGAAATCTTTTCGCCCGAGTACGGAAGTACTCGAAAATCGCGGTGCTCGGGCGACAAAGGGGCGTGGCCGAGTAGGTTCGCTCATCTCTACTCTTAACCCCTCATAAGTACATGTAGGACCAAATACCTTCCCATTTCCACCTCGATAACCCATCTGCATTCTACCTCTGTGGTTTTAAATAGCACTGCCACTTAATGGCTCGGCTGCAAGAGACCAATAAGAAGGCCCTTGCTCTCACTCCCTTCTAACTTTATGGATGCAAGACAAATCCTTCTCCCTGGTCTCCTGAAATAAAATATCAGCTTCAACTCGGATGAAAAAAAAAAAATCGAAGACCATAAATCAACAATATCTGACTTAATGCTGGCAACATTAAAGGGGTTGTCCCGCGCCGAAACGTTTTTTTTGTTTTTTTTCAATAGGCCCCTAGTTCGGCGCGAGACAAACCCAATGCATGTGTTAAAAAAAAACAAAACCTTTAGTACTTACCCGAATCCCCGCGCTGCGGCGACTTCTTCCTTACCTTACTAAGATGGCAGCCGGGATCTTCACCCACGATGCACCGCGGGTCTTCTCCCATGGTGCACCGTGGGCTCTGTGCGGTCAATTGCCGATTCCAGCCTCCTGATTGGCTGGAATCGGCACACGTGACGGGGCGGAGCTACGAAGACCAGTTCTCCGGCACGAGCGGCCCCATTCACCAGGGAGAAGACCGGACTGCGCAAGCGCATCTAATTGGGCGATTAGACGCTGAAATTAGACGGCACCATGGAGACGAGGACGCTAGCAACGGAACAGGTAAGTGAATAACTTCTGTATGGCTCATAATTAATGCACGATGTACATTACAAAGTGCATTAATATGGCCATACAGAAGTGTATAACCCCACTTGCTTTCGCGGGACAACCCCTTTAATGCTTGCCAGCATCAAAGGGATGAGTGCCGCCACCATGGGTAATAGAGTTGGACAACCTTTTTTCCACCCCCTTTTTCCCCATCAGAACCCATGTCACCGCCTTTTAAACAAATGAAAATATCCATTTGCTCTGTATTTGTAGGCTCTTGGATGCCCCCTTTTTTTAGGACAGCCACCTTGTCTCGCAGCGCTGGACTCTCCACCACCACAGTAGATGTTGTATTCTGAGGAGGAAGGGGAATGACGTCCCTTCAGTTCATCATCCCTTCTTCTTTGGAAAAAGTTTCAGTCACCTCTCAGATCCTGAAACCGATTTGAAAGGACAACCAGAGGGGGGCCGATTTGTTACTCCTTCAATACCTGGCCTGGGGGGAGAGATTGCCATTCTTTTTACGTTTTATTCTTACGTGCACCTTTTTGCATTTTTCCTGCAATCACATCCTATCGCCCTTATCCATACTATCTTCTGGATGAGAACCTGATAAGGATTTCTGATCTCCACTTCCATTTTACTGTCTCTTGGGTTCTCAGTGGCAGGTTGTCCCTCAGAAGCAGGGACTAGGGTCAGGGACCGGGCATAACATCCACCACACCCCTTTCCACCACCAAACCACCACCCACTCCATCTGACATTCCTGTATGAATAGCAGAGGCTCCATTTGACCAACCAGATGTCTGCAAAGTCACAAAAACATTTCTCTTTCCCTGGCCAGATACCAGCACCACCGCAGGTACCAGACTAGTCTGTAAAAAGATAAAAAGGAGGGCAGTGAAAGGATTCTGGAGCAAAAAGTGTTTGGAATGATGGAGGTGCTGCCAACCAGATGACGCTCCACCAAGGTGGGTGTGAGTGCAGCGAAAGAGAAGGTGGTAAAATACTGGAGGTGAAGGTGCGACCCTCTGAGCTGGTGGAAGGTCAGGTCCAAGATGCGGTAGTGAAAGCACCTTTTTATTTAACAACATAGATAAGCAGGAAGTGAGCACACGTTTGGGGGACGAGCCCCTTCGTCAGTGCGGCTGGATTAAACACTGAGTGGTACGTACACATAAATAGCGGAGGAGTGATTAACAAATAAAGGGAAGAAAAGGGGGAGGAACAGATTTATAAATTCGTCCAATTACCGCGGTAGGTGTAGCAAATTAAATTAGGTTTTTTTTTCTTCACTTTATTGCTCAACGTGAACCAATGCTTCTCATTTACACAATTGCTGTCATACAAGCTCATACAGAACGGTTTACACTAATTATTCTCCCCCACTCCTTCTCCCCTCCTGGGGAACCTAACCCTCCTCCACCCCCCCCCCCCCCCCCCACTTTCACCGGTGTGTTTTATGTCCCAGTCCTCCAATAGATGTTTTTATTTTTACTTTCACATGTATATGTGTGTATGCAGGGGCGGAGCTAAAGGCTCATGAGCCCAGGTGCAAAAGTTTATCTTGGGACCCTCCAACTTCTCTTAGCCCCTGAAGTATAGGCGTAACTTGAAGCTCCTGGGCCCCATGAAAAACCTGTAATGGGGCCCCCAACTATAATGCTTTATTCGTAGTACTGGGCTCCCTATATGGAGAAGAGAGGCCTTATGGGCCCCCTAAGGCTCCTGGGCCCCGGGGGCAACCGCATCCCCTGCATCCTCTATAGTTATGCCAGTGTGTGTATGTATATATATATATATATACACATTATATATGCACCCTCTTGGGTGGAGCAGTTACATTCCCCAATAGGCTGTACATTGATTTTATTCTGGTCAGCCGGAAGCAGCCGCACGCTCTTCAGTCCATCTGCTGATATAGTGAGATTTTCAATATTGTTATTAACCTCCTGATTTGGTTTCATCCTATTTTATAACGGATACTTTGTATACATTTCTGTCCTTCTACACATACCGGATGGAGGCATTCACTTCTATAGTGTTATATATATATTACTCTTCCCATCTATGTTATTATAATGTATTTATTGTATTATTAATGATACATTCCTATTATTATTTCATTATGTGTATGCATTTTTGTCCCTCCCCCTTTTCTTCCCTTTCTTTGTCAATCACTCCTCCGCTATTTATTCGTATTAACCCCTCAGTGTTTAACTGACGAAGGGGCTCGACCCCAAAACGCCTGTTTACTTGCCGGTTCTCTATGTTGTTTAAATATAAAAATGCTTTCACTATCGCATCTTGGACCTGAACCTCCAACCAGCTCAGAGGGTCGCACCTTCACCACCGGTATGCTACCACATTCTCTTTACTAGTCTGTATAGAGGGATTAGCGGATGCCTCCCCTGTACCTCATACACCTCCTGCAGGTCACTTCCCCCGTTCAGGCATCAGCACCACCGCAGGTACCCGGCTAATCTGAACAGCAGGGAAACACTTAGCTACCTCTTCCACCTCCATAATGTTCCCACTACTATGGAGAGCCTTATCCTTATACCCTACTTGTTCAGATCCCGACACCACTGCTGATATCGGCTGTTCCTGAGCAGCGAGAATATTCTTATCAACTTTTCAAAGTTATTATACTTAAAGGCAAGGGTTAAATTCTTCAAGAGGATTCATGTGTGACTTGGAAGTATGAGAAATCTATAGCAGAGATATCACACAGGCCTGGTGACCCTCTAATTCAGGAACCATAAAACCCTCACATCTTTTATCAGTGGACTATTTAAGTATTTATCTATTTCTCTACTCCTCCTGTTTTGGTATTCTTTTAAGTGCAAATTAATCACATCCATGTCTGTGCCTTGTCGTATGTATGTGTGTATATATGCCTCTTCAGATCTACTTCATTATGCCTGAGGAAAGACCCAGAGAGGTCTGAAAGCTGCTGTAACATCATGTATGTTTGTGGGCCATTACAAGGTATCATAGCTACAGGATGACTTGGTTTGTCTCACTGAGGACAATCACACTGAGCCCTATCATCACACCCCACCTGTTCAGATCCCAACACCACTGCCGATATCCGGTTTTGCCGAACAGCGGGAATATTCTTATCAACTGAGAATGGAGCATATCTTGTTCTCAGCTGCTTTGCCTTTTTTCGTCCTTTGCCTCTGTTTCCCTTGGTGTTTAGTTATTCTTCTCCAAAGGACAACTATGTAAAGTCCACCCGGGATTCAATTTTCTTTATCTCTGCCACTAAATAACCACCAGAATCTCTGTAATCATTACTTTTTTGAGGTGATTCATGTGAAGAAACTGCTGATTCCGGTTGTCTCATGAGGATACCGGATGAAGTCCCTCCACCGCTCTGGAACACATGGGGCTATCCTTTCTTTCTCTGCTTATGTTTTGGCAGATCGCAGCTCATCCAGCAGTCTCTTTAACTGCTTCACAATCATCTCATATTCTATATACTAGTCTTTAGCAGATTCACCAGGACAGCATCCACCTCATCCCCTAGAGGACACCTAATGTACTCGTTTCCCCAAACTCTCACCGGTTAATTCTGTGCTGGTTCTTGCAGCACGTTTCAGCTAACTCTTTCAGACCGTCTCCATCCAGGGTTACTTGAGCCACCTCCTGGGACCAGTATTGCTTCACTGTCCTTCCATGGTGTCCCTCAAGGAACCGTGAGTCCCGCACCCCCCTGAGGAGAAGGAGAGGCTCCAGGCGCAGGTCCTTCAGAGACTCCTTCCTGCAGTGTGCAGAGCTCCATGTAGCTCACCCAACGCCACCAAGTGGAGCTGCAGAGTGTGACTGTTCACACAAACATACCAAATTTATACAGTTCTGGCATTTTGTGCCGTAGATAATACAATATTTTAAAACATCCGGCTTTTACAGAAGTAGCGATACCAATTATTAGTTTACTTTTTTGTTTTTTTCTAGTGGGAAAAAGGATTTATCTGAGCTTTTATTGTTTTTGATGTTTTTTTTGTGTTACTTTGGTTTAATTTTTTTTAGTTTTAATATGGGATTTGAACTTGCTTGAATGTTAGCTGCCAGTGATGGTATGGGGGCTGATATGGTGCCAGAGATGTGCTAACAACAAGCATTTTTCTGTAATTACATCTCTACTAGAGATGAGCGAGCGTACTCGGATAAGCACTACTCGCTCGAGTAATTGGCCTTATCCGAGTACGCTCGCTCATCTCTAATCTCTACGCATGTATGTGAAGTCCGTGGTTTCCATTGGGCTCCTTCACATTAGCCATGTTTAGTCTGATGCTATGTTGTACGAAAAAATAAATTGCACCATGCTCTGTCAGCCGTGATTTGGGATGTTTTGTAGCCCGTGTTCCCCTATGGAGCCTCCTTGTTTATCGCATCGCGTTGCATGAACTTGCGATTTTCGTGCAATGTGACTTTAACCTTAGAGAGTCCTATTAACTTTCTCAGGTAGCCGCGACGCAATGTGAGATTGCATCACCGACGCTACAAAATTGTGTGCACAAAGCTGCGATATCGCAGTGATTCTGTAGCGCCGATATCGCTGCCACCCGTGGCAAAGAGGCCCAGAACATGCGATCAGCTGACACGTTAGTGTTTGCTCCTATGTTGGCTGATTGCTGGGATACTACAAGAGGCAATGATCGGGAACAAGCCTTTCGTTCTGCGCATCATCAGCCCCTGTAAAAAAGCCTTAACAATATTTTTAATAACCTGCACTTGTATTAGGACCTTTACAAAACAGTCCCTGCAGGGGGCGCTCCCAACAGTCACTGCGACCTGTTCTTCTTTCAGGCAATATATTGTCACTGGGCTCGGACAATGTCTATGAAGATCAACGGAGGAGACAGCTGGAGAACAGTAGAGAAGTTTACAAGTGAGTGACTCTCCTCCAAGAGCAGGAAGCCCACGTGATATGGATAGTGGGGGGCACCCCAGGAACATGACCCCCATTTATGTCTAACACTGGTGATTGCTTTGCAGGTGGAGGATATATGCTCCAGGGGCTCCGCACTGCATCGATGCAGACAGCATTGGTGATCTTCCCGTCAACGAACAGTTTTCTGACCAAAACCGTGGCAGCTTCGCGTTTCGGGGTCTTCTATCGTAAGTTCTCAGAAAACCTCAGATGTAGCTGATGAATGAGGAGCCTGATGAAGTGTCATCCTGCAGCCCAGGTGCATGCGTATCACTGATCTAGAATACCAGTGGACCATCCCTAAAACCTACAGAAGGCTTCCACTGAACCCTTGGGGTGGTGATGTGGTCGGTGCCGATGTTCTGGCATCTTAGCAACGTGTAAAGCATGCTCTAAGAGAGTAACTGCACCTTCCCTTCAGAGCTTTCCTTCTCTGTCGGCTGCTTTGGGTTCCTTTCGTCAGCTGAAGATGGCCCTATATAGCGTTTATGGGGACGTCTTCAGCTGCCAGTAGGTGCCAACAATGGCCAACAAAGCAGGAGTGCTCCAAAGTGAAAGTACTAGTACTTTTAACCCCTTAATACTGCAGGGCGTACATTAACATCCTGCAGCATCAGGGTATGTATGAAGAGAGATCGCTCGGCTATCCTCATACATCATGGGTGCCAGCTGTTTATAGCAGCTGACACCAGGCGGCAACAGCTCCAATCGGCCGCGCTGCCAATCGGGGCTGTTAACCCTTTAAATTCTATGAGATCGCAGGGAGTCATGCGGGTGTCATGGCATCTGCATTAGCAGACTGCCTATCAAGTACTGCTCATGGGGTGGCTTGATAGACTGCCTGCCTGATAGCAGTATGATCTAATGGTATGGCATTACATAAACTGCAGGAGTGATTTAAAGCATCACATGTTGTGGTCCCCTAGGGGGGGGGGGGGGGGCTAGAAAAAAAGGTCAATAAAGTTATTTTACTAATTGTTGAAAAAAAGAGTAATAAAAGTCCTTTTGCCATATTTACAATAAAATAATCTAAACTATAAAACTAAAATTCATATTTGGTATCGCTGCGTCAGTAAAAGTCCGATCTATCAAAGCAGCAGATTATTTACCCCACATGGTGAACGTCATCCGGAAAAAAAAAAAAAAAAAAGGAACGCCAGAAATGCACTTTTTTTGTCACCCTATTATCAAGAAAAAATGCAATAAAAAATGATCAAAAAGTCGTATGTATTCCAAAATAGTCCTAAGCCAACTACAGGCCGTCCCGCACAATCTGAGTCCTCACATAACTATGTCGACGGAAAAATAATAAACGTTATGGTGCGCCGAAGATGCGGCAGAAAATAACCTCAAAATATGAAATGTCTTTATAAAAAAATAAAAGTAGCACTGCAAAAAAACCTACACAGGGTACATATCGCAGTGATGGTACGGCCCGTGGAATAAAGGCATCCGGTCATTATTGTTGCAGTTTGTGCGCTGTAGATACAAGACGCACTGAAAGATGGCCGAATGTCATTTTTTTTCATTTTACTTCACTTAAAAGGTTTTTCAGTCCATTATATGGTGCATTAAATAGCACCAATGAAAAATACAACTCGTCCCGCAAAAAACAACCCGCAGACAGCGGCGGCGGCGGAGAGATAGAGGAGTTACCATTTTTTAATAGGAAGAAGGAAAAAATGAAAAAGGAAATTAAAAAAAAAAAAGACTGCAGCGTTAAGGGGTTAACAATGTACCATCTTCTTTGACCCGAGGACTGATGACCTGCTGAACTCCATCTGCTTTCTTACAGGGGAGTGGAGGTAAGACTGAAAGGTCTTCTGTTGAAGAAAAGTTCTTGGAAAACTGTAGACGACATCAAGATGGTATTCACCTACAACAGAAGCGACATTTCCGGTGCGTTTCCTCTAAGTCCCCTCTTGAGGTTCTCATCAGGAGGCCGTGGCGTTCAGCCTGCTGCTTCTTCTCTGGGTTTTTCCGGCTTCTTGGTATTTTTATTTGCACCATGTTTCATATAAACATCACATATCCAGTCATGGTCTTGCTCGATTATAAATGTCTTAGTGGTAGACTTCACGTAGATGGCGGACCAGGTACATCCATACTAGAGAAATGTTGGTCTGAAAACAAAAGACTGCAGCCTAACTGGACCTGATGATGGATGTGAACAAGAAGCTAGAGATGACCCTTCACTCCCAAGGCTTGGGAGTAGAAAACTATCAACACTTTGGTACATTGATGATGACCTCTGAGGATCCTACAGGTGGGAAGAGATTAATTCTTCACCCAATCAAGGTGAACTTTCCACATGGAGCAGAAATGCTGGAGCTGAAGTTTTTTCTTAATCTGTACATATGATAAGAAGATCCAGCTCATTGAGATAGATAGTAATGCCAAAGACATGAAGAAGACGGGTGGGGTCAACCCCAGGTATCATGGACACGAAATTGAAAAGCCTACAGACCCAACAGAAGATGGGGCATTATGGAGGAATGTAATATAGGGTGGAATCTGTAGGGTATATTCAAATACAGCGCCTGCTGCAGACCCCTCCCCCGCACCATGTGTAACAGAGATTTTTAGTTGCAGAGATGTCTTCAAGTAATCTGCTGCATGTGAACCTCACCTGAAACTAAGCATCCTGATATCCAGCACATCCCGAAGGCACCAGAGGCTGGATGGATGGATGTTATTGTATCTGGGATGATGGTTGGTAGGAGGATCTAGTTCTCGTCTTCTGATGCTTCTACCTCTTGGATTATGTTATTTCTTGTATCATTAACCTCTGCCCTCTCCCCACCTGCAGTCTTTACATTAATGATCATTGTCTGCCAATAACCAGTCTCCATCTTTCTGTTGTCTCCAGATGAGGTCTCCCAGATCTGGAATGAGGACTCCTTCTTTGGTTACCAGTACCTGAATGGCGTCAACCCAATGGTGATCCGGAAATGTCTCAACATACCAGAGAACTTCCCAGTCACCAGCAGCATGGTGGCTGCATCTCTGGGGACCTCCACAGACCTTCAGAAAGAGCTTCAGGTGGGGATTGTAACAACCATGTTTACCTAATGATGTCTCCTCCGAGCTTTTCTCCCAAAGCTCAAATCTGTGAGGAAAGAAGGAAATGACCCCAAGCAATCCTGTGTATTATGGAGAGTCTATTGTACAGCAGATGAATTAGCATGAAGACACAGTCTTAAGTAGAGCGGACAGTATTAGTCTGTGGAGTGAGGAGGCAGTCTGTTACAGTGCAGAAGGTCTGTAGAGCACTGACATGTAGTCTTCAGTACAGCAGACAGTATAAGTCTGTGGAGTGAGGAGGCAGTCTGTTACACTGCAGAAGGTCTGTAGAGCACTGACATGCAGTCTTCAGTACAGCGGACAGTATAAGTCTGTGGAGTGAGGAGGCAGTCTGTTACACCGCAGAAGGTCTGTAGAGCGCTGACATGGAGTCTTCAGTACAGCAGACAGTATTAGTCTGTGGAGTGAGGAGGCAGTCTGTTACAGTGCAGAAGGTCTGTAGAGCGCTGACATGGAGTCTTCAGTACAGCGGACAGTATTAGTCTGTGGAGGGAGGAGGCAGTCTGTTACAGTGCAGAAGGTCTGCAGAGCACTGACATGGAGTCTTCAGTACAGCAGACAGTATAAGTCTGTGGAGTGAGGAGGCAGTCTGTTACACCGCAGAAGGTCTGTAGAGCACTGGCATGCAGTCTTCAGTACAGTTATTCATATAAGTCTGTGGAGTGAGGAGGCAGTCTGTTACACCACAGAAGGTCTGTAGAGCACTGACATGGAGTCTTCAGTACAGCTGACAGTATAAGTCTGTGGAGTGAGGAGGCAGTCTGTTACACTGCAGAAGGTCTGTAGAGCACTGACATGGAGTCTTCAGTACAGCAGACAGTATTAGTCTGTGGAGTGAGGAGGCAGTCTGTTACAGTGCAGAAGGTCTGTAGAGCACTGACATGGAGTCTTCAGTACAGCAGACAGTATTAGTCTGTGGAGTGAGGAGGCAGTCTGTTACACTGCAGAAGGTCTGTAGAGCACTGACATGGAGTCTTCAGTACAGCAGACAGTATTAGTCTGTGGAGTGAGGAGGCAGTCTGTTACACTGCAGAAGGTCTGTAGAGCACTGACATGCAGTCTTCAGTACAGCAGACAGTATTAGTCTGTGGAGTGAGGAGGCAGTCTGTTATAGTGCAGAAGGTCTGTAGAGCACTGACATGCAGTCTTCAGTACAGCAGACAGTATTAGTCTGTGGAGTGAGTAGGCAGTCTGTTACACTGCAGAAGGTCTGTAGAGCACTGACATGCAGTCTTCAGTACAGCAGACAGTATTAGTCTGTGGAGTGAGGAGGCAGTCTGTTACACTGCAGAAGGTCTGTAGAGCACTGACATGCAGTCTTCAGTACAGCTGACAGTATAAGTCTGTGGAGTGAGGAGGCAGTCTGTTACAGTGCAGAAGGTCTGTAGAGCACTGACATGCAGTCTTCAGTACAGCGGACAGTATAAGTCTGTGGAGTGAGGAGGCAGTCTGTTACAGTGCAGAAGGTCTGTAGAGCACTGACATGTAGTCTTCAGTACAGCTGACAGTATTAGTCTGTGGAGTGAGGAGGCAGTCTGTTACACCGCAGAAGGTCTGTAGAGCACTGACATGGAATCTTCAGTACAGCTGACAGTATAAGTCTGTGGAATGAGGAGGCAGTCTGTTACACCGCAGAAGGTCTGTAGAGCGCTGACATGGAGTCTTCAGTACAGCAGACAGTATTAGTCTGTGGAGTGAGGAGGCAGTCTGTTACAGTGCAGAAGGTCTGTAGAGCGCTGACATGGAGTCTTCAGTACAGCGGACAGTATTAGTCTGTGGAGGGAGGAGGCAGTCTGTTACAGTGCAGAAGGTCTGTAGAGCACTGACATGTAGTCTTCAGTACAGCGGACAGTATTAGTCTGTGGAGTGAGGAGGCAGTCTGTTACACTGCAGAAGGTCTGCAGAGCACTGACATGGAGTCTTCTGTACAGCAGACAGTATTAGTCTGTGGAGTGAGGAGGCAGTCTGTTACACTGCAGAAGGTCTGTAGAGCACTGACATGGAGTCTTCAGTACAGTTAGTCATATAAGTCTGTGGAGTGAGGAGGCAGTCTGTTACACCACAGAAGGTCTGTAGAGCACTGACATGGAGTCTTCAGTACAGCTGACAGTATAAGTCTGTGGAGTGAGGAGGCAGTCTGTTACACCACAGAAGGTCTGTAGAGCACTGACATGGAGTCTTCAGTACAGCAGACAGTATTAGTCTGTGGAGTGAGGAGGCAGTCTGTTACACTGCAGAAGGTCTGTAGAGCACTGACATGCAGTCTTCAGTACAGCAGACAGTATTAGTCTGTGGAGTGAGGAGGCAGTCTGTTATAGTGCAGAAGGTCTGTAGAGCACTGACATGCAGTCTTCAGTACAGCGGACAGTATAAGTCTGTGGAGTGAGGAGGCAGTCTGTTACACTGCAGAAGGTCTGTAGAGCACTGACATGCAGTCTTCAGTACAGCTGACAGTATTAGTCTGTGGAGTGAGGAGGCAGTCTGTTACAGTACAGAAGGTCTGTAGAGCACTGACATGGAGTCTTCTGTACAGCAGACAGTATAAGTCTGTGGAGGGAGGAGGCAGTCTGTTACACTGCAGAAGGTCTGTAGAGCACTGACATGCAGTCTTCAGTACAGCTGACAGTATAAGTCTGTGGAGTGAGGAGGCAGTCTGTTACACTGCAGAAGGTCTGTAGAGCACTGACATGTAGTCTTCAGTACAGCTGACAGTATTAGTCTGTGGAGTGAGGAGGCAGTCTGTTATACTGCAGAAGGTCTGTAGAGCACTGACATGTAGTCTTCAGTACAGCTGACAGTATTAGTCTGTGGAGTGAGGAGGCAGTCTGTTACACCGCAGAAGGTCTGTAGAGCACTGACATGCAGTCTTCAGTACAGCAGACAGTATAAGTCTGTGGAGTGAGGAGGCAGTCTGTTACACTGCAGAAGGTCTGTAGAGCACTGACATGCAGTCTTCAGTACAGCTAGTCATATAAGTCTGTGGAGTGAGGAGGCAGTCTGTTACAGTGCAGAAGGTCTGTAGAGCACTGACATGCAGTCTTCAGTACAGCGGACAGTATAAGTCTGTGGAGTGAGGAGGCAGTCTGTTACACCGCAGAAGGTCTGTAGAGCACTGACATGGAGTCTTCAGTACAGCTAGTCATATAAGTCTGTGGAGTGAGGAGGCAGTCTGTTACACCGCAGAAGGTCTGTAGAGCACTGACATGGAGTCTTCAGTACAGCTAGTCATATAAGTCTGTGGAGTGACGAGGCAGTCTGTTACACTGCAGAAGGTCTGTAGAGCACTGACATGGAGTCTTCAGTACAGCTAGTCATATAAGTCTGTGGAGTGACGAGGCAGTCTGTTACACTGCAGAAGGTCTGTAGAGCACTGACATGGAGTCTTCAGTACAGCAGACAGTATTAGTCTGTGGAGTGAGGAGGCAGTCTGTTACAGTGCAGAAGGTCTGTAGAGCACTGACATGCAGTCTTCAGTACAGCGGACAGTATAAGTCTGTGGAGTGAGGAGGCAGTCTGTTACACTGCAGAAGGTCTGTAGAGCACTGACATGCAGTCTTCAGTACAGCAGACAGTATAAGTCTGTGGAGTGAGGAGGCAGTCTGTTACACTGCAGAAGGTCTGTAGAGCACTGACATACAGTCTACAGTACAGCAGACAGTATTAGTCTGTGGAGTGAGGAGGCAGTCTGTTACACTGCAGAAGGTCTGTAGAGCACTGACATGGAGTCTTCAGTACAGCGGACAGTATAAGTATGTGGAGTGAGGAGGCAGTCTGTTACACCGCAGAAGGTCTGTAGAGCACTGACATGCAGTCTTCAGTACAGTGGACAGTATTAGTCTGTGGAGTGAGGAGGCAGTCTGTTACACTGCAGAAGGTCTGTAGAGCGCTGACATACAGTCTTCAGTACAGCAGACAGTATACGTCTGTGGAGTGAGGAGGCAGTCTGTTACAGTGCAGAAGGTCTGTAGAGCACTGACATGCAGTCTTCAGTACAGCGGACAGTATTAGTCTGTGGAGTGAGGAGGCAGTCTGTTACACCGCAGAAGGTCTGTAGAGCACTGACATGCAGTCTTCAGTACAGTGGACAGTATTAGTCTGTGGAGTGAGGAGGCAGTCTGTTACACTGCAGAAGGTCTGTAGAGCGCTGACATACAGTCTTCAGTACAGCAGACAGTATACGTCTGTGGAGTGAGGAGGCAGTCTGTTACAGTGCAGAAGGTCTGTAGAGCACTGACATGCAGTCTTCAGTACAGCGGACAGTATTAGTCTGTGGAGTGAGCAGGCAGTCTGTTATAGTGCAGAAGGTCTGTAGAGCACTGACATGGAGTCTTCAGTACAGCGGACAGTATAAGCCTGTGGAGTGAGGAGGCAGTCTGTTATACTGCAGAAGGTCTGTAGAGCACTGACATACAGTCTTCAGTACAGCAGACAGTATACGTCTGTGGAGTGAGGAGGCAGTCTGTTATACTGCAGAAGGTCTGTAGAGCACTGACATGCAGTCTTCAGTACAGCTGACAGTATAAGTCTGTGGAGTGAGGAGGCAGTCTGTTACACCGCAGAAGGTCTGTAGAGCACTGATATGTAGTCTTCAGTACAGTTAGTCATATAAGTCTGTGGAGTGAGGAGGCAGTCTGTTACACCGCAGAAGGTCTGTAGAGCACTGACATGTAGTCTTCAGTACAGCGGACAGTATAAGTCTGTGGAGTGAGTAGGCAGTCTGTTACACTGCAGAAGGTCTGTAGAGCACTGACATGGAGTCTTCAGTACAGCGGACAGTATAAGTCTGTGGAGTGACGAGGCAGTCTGTTACAGTGCAGAAGGTCTGTAGAGCACTGACATGGAGTCTTCAGTACAGCGGACAGTATTAGTCTGTGGAGTGAGGAGGCAGTCTGTTACAGTGCAGAAGGTCTGTAGAGCACTGACATGCAGTCTTCAGTACAGCAGACAGTATTAGTCTGTGGAGTGAGGAGGCAGTCTGTTACACTGCAGAAGGTCTGTAGAGCACTGACATGGAGTCTTCAGTACAGCAGACAGTATTAGTCTGTGGAGGGAGGAGGCAGTCTGTTACACTGCAGAAGGTCTGTAGAGCACTGACATGGAGTCTTCAGTACAGCGGACAGTATAAGTCTGTGGAGTGACGAGGCAGTCTGTTACACTGCAGAAGGTCTGTAGAGCACTGACATGTAGTCTTCAGTACAGCAGACAGTATAAGTCTGTGGAGTGAGGAGGCAGTCTGTTACACTGCAGAAGGTCTGTAGAGCACTGACATGCAGTCTTCAGTACAGCAGACAGTATAAGTCTGGAGTGAGGAGGCAGTCTGTTACAGTGCAGAAGGTCTGTAGAGCACTGACATGCAGTCTTCAGTACAGCAGACAGTATAAGTCTGTGGAGTGAGGAGGCAGTCTGTTACACTGCAGAAGGTCTGTAGAGCACTGACATGGAGTCTTCAGTACAGCTGACAGTATAAGTCTGTGGAGTGAGTAGGCAGTCTGTTACACTGCAGAAGGTCTGTAGAGCACTGACATGGAGTCTTCAGTACAGCGGACAGTATAAGTCTGTGGAGTGAGGAGGCAGTCTGTTACACCACAGAAGGTCTGTAGAGCACTGACATGGAGTCTTCAGTACAGCTAGTCATATAAGTCTGTGGAGTGAGGAGGCAGTCTGTTACAGTGCAGAAGGTCTGTAGAGCACTGACATGCAGTCTTCAGTACAGCTGACAGTATAAGTCTGTGGAGTGAGGAGGCAGTCTGTTACAGTGCAGAAGGTCTGTAGAGCACTGACATGTAGTCTTCAGTATAGCTGACAGTATACGTCTGTGGAGTGAGGAGGCAGTCTGTTATACTGCAGAAGGTCTGTAGAGCACTGACATACAGTCTTCAGTACAGCAGACAGTATAAGTCTGTGGAGTGAGGAGGCAGTCTGTTACACCGCAGAAGGTCTGTAGAGCACTGATATGTAGTCTTCAGTACAGTTAGTCATATAAGTCTGTGGAGTGAGGAGGCAGTCTGTTACACCGCAGAAGGTCTGTAGAGCACTGACATGCTGTCTTCAGTACAGCTAGTCATATAAGTCTGTGGAGTGAGGAGGCAGTCTGTTACAGTGCAGAAGGTCTGTAGAGCACTGACATGTAGTCTTCAGTACAGCAGACAGTATTAGTCTGTGGAGTGAGGAGGCAGTCTGTTACAGTACAGAAGGTCTGTAGAGCACTGACATGCAGTCTTCAGTACAGCAGACAGTATAAGTCTGTGGAGTGAGGAGGCAGTCTGTTACACTGCAGAAGGTCTGTAGAGCACTGACATGGAGTCTTCAGTACAGCACACAGTATTAGTCTGTGGAGTGAGGAGGCAGTCTGTTACACCGCAGAAGGTCTGTAGAGCACTGACATGCAGTCTTCAGTACAGCGGACAGTATAAGTCTGTGGAGTGAGGAGGCAGTCTGTTATACTGCAGAAGGTCTGTAGAGCACTGACATGTAGTCTTCAGTACAGCGGACAGTATAAGTCTGTGGAGTGAGGAGGCAGTCTGTTACACTGCAGAAGGTCTGTAGAGCACTGATATGTAGTCTTCAGTACAGCAGACAGTATAAGTCTGTGGAGTGAGGAGGCAGTCTGTTACACTGCAGAAGGTCTGTAGAGCACTGACATGTAGTCTTCAGCACAGCTAGTCATATAAGTCTGTGGAGTGAGGAGGCAGTCTGTTACACTGCAGAAGGTCTGTAGAGCACTGACATGGAGTCTTCAGTACAGCTGACAGTATTAGTCTGTGGAGTGAGGAGGCAGTCTGTTACACTGCAGAAGGTCTGTAGAGCACTGACATGGAGTCTTCAGTACAGCAGACAGTATTAGTCTGTGGAGTGAGGAGGCAGTCTGTTACACTGCAGAAGGTCTGTAGAGCACTGACATGCAGTCTTCAGTACAGCAGACAGTATTAGTCTGTGGAGTGAGGAGGCAGTCTGTTATAGTGCAGAAGGTCTGTAGAGCACTGACATGTAGTCTTCAGTACAGCAGACATTATAAGTCTGTGGAGTGAGGAGGCAGTCTGTTACACTGCAGAAGGTCTGTAGAGCACTGACATGCAGTCTTCAGTACAGCAGACAGTATTAGTCTGTGGAGTGAGGAGGCAGTCTGTTACAGTGCAGAAGGTCTGTAGAGCACTGACATGGAGTCTTCAGTACAGCGGACAGTATTAGTCTGTGGAGTGAGGAGGCAGTCTGTTACACTGCAGAAGGTCTGTAGAGCACTGACATGCAGTCTTCAGTACAGCTGACAGTATAAGTCAGTGGAGTGAGGAGGCAGTCTGTTACACTGCAGATAATTTGTAGAGCACTGACATGGAGTCTTCAGTACAGCAGACAGTATAAGTCTGTGGAGTGAGGAGGCAGTCTGTTACAGTGCAGAAGGTCTGTAGAGCACTGACATACAGTCTTCAGTACAGCAGACAGTATAAGTCTGTGGAGTGAGGAGGCAGTCTGTTACAGTACAGAAGGTCTGTAGAGCACTGACATACAGTCTACAGTACAGCGGACAGTATTAGTCTGTGGAGTGAGGAGGCAGTCTGTTACACTGCAGAAGGTCTGTAGAGCACTGACATACAGTCTACAGTACAGCAGACAGTATTAGTCTGTGGAGTGAGGAGGCAGTCTGTTACACTGCAGAAGGTCTGTAGAGCACTGACATGCAGTCTTCAGTACAGCAGACAGTATTAGTCTGTGGAGTGAGGAGGCAGTCTGTTATAGTGCAGAAGGTCTGTAGAGCACTGACATACAGTCTTCAGTACAGCAGACATTATAAGTCTGTGGAGTGAGGAGGCAGTCTGTTACACTGCAGAAGGTCTGTAGAGCACTGACATGCAGTCTTCAGTACAGCAGACAGTATTAGTCTGTGGAGTGAGGAGGCAGTCTGTTACAGTGCAGAAGGTCTGTAGAGCACTGACATGGAGTCTTCAGTACAGCAGACATTATAAGTCTGTGGAGTGAGGAGGCAGTCTGTTACACTGCAGAAGGTCTGTAGAGCACTGACATGGAGTCTTCAGTACAGCAGACAGTATAAGTCTGTGGAGTGAGGAGGCAGTCTGTTATACTGCAGAAGGTCTGTAGAGCGCTGACATGCAGTCTTCAGTACAGCGGACAGTATAAGTCTTTGGAGTGAGGAGGCAGTCTGTTACAGTACAGAAGGTCTGTAGAGCACTGACATGCAGTCTTCAGTACAGCAGACAGTATAAGTCTGTGGAGTGAGGAGGCAGTCTGTTACACTGCAGAAGGTCTGTAGAGCACTGACATGGAGTCTTCAGTACAGCTGACAGTATAAGCCTGTGGAGTGAGGAGGCAGTCTGTTACACCGCAGAAGGTCTGTAGAGCACTGACATACAGTCTTCAGTACAGCAGACAGTATAAGTCTGTGGAGTGAGGAGGCAGTCTGTTACACTGCAGAAGGTCTGTAGAGCACTGACATGGAGTCTTCAGTACAGCAGACAGTATTAGTCTGTGGAGTGAGGAGGCAGTCTGTTACACTGCAGAAGGTCTGTAGAGCACTGGCATGCAGTCTTCAGTACAGCAGACAGTATTAGTCTGTGGAGTGAGGAGGCAGTCTGTTACACTGCAGAAGGTCTGTAGAGCACTGACATGGAGTCTTCTGTACAGCGGACAGTATAAGCCTGTGGAGTGAGGAGGCAGTCTGTTACACTGCAGAAGGTCTGTAGAGCGCTGACATGCAGTCTTCAGTACAGCAGACAGTATAAGTCTGTGGAGTGAGGAGGCAGTCTGTTATAGTGCAGAAGGTCTGTAGAGCACTGACATGCAGTCTTCAGTACAGCAGACAGTATAAGTCTGTGGAGTGAGGAGGCAGTCTGTTACACTGCAGAAGGTCTGTAGAGCACTGACATGCAGTCTTCAGTACAGCAGACAGTATAAGTCTGGAGTGAGGAGGCAGTCTGTTACAGTGCAGAAGGTCTGTAGAGCACTGACATGCAGTCTTCAGTACAGCAGACAGTATAAGTCTGTGGAGTGAGGAGGCAGTCTGTTACACTGCAGAAGGTCTGTAGAGCACTGACATGGAGTCTTCAGTACAGCTGACAGTATAAGTCTGTGGAGTGAGTAGGCAGTCTGTTACACTGCAGAAGGTCTGTAGAGCACTGACATGGAGTCTTCAGTACAGCGGACAGTATAAGTCTGTGGAGTGAGGAGGCAGTCTGTTACACCACAGAAGGTCTGTAGAGCACTGACATGGAGTCTTCAGTACAGCTAGTCATATAAGTCTGTGGAGTGAGGAGGCAGTCTGTTACAGTGCAGAAGGTCTGTAGAGCACTGACATGCAGTCTTCAGTACAGCTGACAGTATAAGTCTGTGGAGTGAGGAGGCAGTCTGTTACAGTGCAGAAGGTCTGTAGAGCACTGACATGTAGTCTTCAGTATAGCTGACAGTATACGTCTGTGGAGTGAGGAGGCAGTCTGTTATACTGCAGAAGGTCTGTAGAGCACTGACATACAGTCTTCAGTACAGCAGACAGTATAAGTCTGTGGAGTGAGGAGGCAGTCTGTTACACCGCAGAAGGTCTGTAGAGCACTGATATGTAGTCTTCAGTACAGTTAGTCATATAAGTCTGTGGAGTGAGGAGGCAGTCTGTTACACCGCAGAAGGTCTGTAGAGCACTGACATGCTGTCTTCAGTACAGCTAGTCATATAAGTCTGTGGAGTGAGGAGGCAGTCTGTTACAGTGCAGAAGGTCTGTAGAGCACTGACATGTAGTCTTCAGTACAGCGGACAGTATTAGTCTGTGGAGTGAGGAGGCAGTCTGTTACAGTACAGAAGGTCTGTAGAGCACTGACATGCAGTCTTCAGTACAGCAGACAGTATTAGTCTGTGGAGTGAGGAGGCAGTCTGTTACAGTACAGAAGGTCTGTAGAGCACTGACATGCAGTCTTCAGTACAGCAGACAGTATAAGTCTGTGGAGTGAGGAGGCAGTCTGTTACACCGCAGAAGGTCTGTAGAGCACTGACATGTAGTTTTCAGTACAGCGGACAGTATTAGTCTGTGGAGTGAGGAGGCAGTCTGTTACACCGCAGAAGGTCTGTAGAGCACTGACATGGAGTCTTCAGTACAGCTAGTCATATAAGTCTGTGGAGTGAGGAGGCAGTCTGTTACACTGCAGAAGGTCTGTAGAGCACTGACATGGAGTCTTCAGTACAGCACACAGTATTAGTCTGTGGAGTGAGGAGGCAGTCTGTTACACCGCAGAAGGTCTGTAGAGCACTGACATGCAGTCTTCAGTACAGCGGACAGTATAAGTCTGTGGAGTGAGGAGGCAGTCTGTTATACTGCAGAAGGTCTGTAGAGCACTGACATGTAGTCTTCAGTACAGCGGACAGTATAAGTCTGTGGAGTGAGGAGGCAGTCTGTTACACTGCAGAAGGTCTGTAGAGCACTGATATGTAGTCTTCAGTACAGCAGACAGTATAAGTCTGTGGAGTGAGGAGGCAGTCTGTTACACTGCAGAAGGTCTGTAGAGCACTGACATGTAGTCTTCAGCACAGCTAGTCATATAAGTCTGTGGAGTGAGGAGGCAGTCTGTTACACTGCAGAAGGTCTGTAGAGCACTGACATGGAGTCTTCAGTACAGCTGACAGTATTAGTCTGTGGAGTGAGGAGGCAGTCTGTTACACTGCAGAAGGTCTGTAGAGCACTGACATGGAGTCTTCAGTACAGCAGACAGTATAAGTCTGTGGAGTGAGTAGGCAGTCTGTTACAGTACAGAAGGTCTGTAGAGCACTGACATACAGTCTACAGTACAGCGGACAGTATTAGTCTGTGGAGTGAGGAGGCAGTCTGTTACACTGCAGAAGGTCTGTAGAGCACTGACATGCAGTCTTCAGTACAGCAGACAGTATTAGTCTGTGGAGTGAGGAGGCAGTCTGTTATAGTGCAGAAGGTCTGTAGAGCACTGACATGTAGTCTTCAGTACAGCAGACATTATAAGTCTGTGGAGTGAGGAGGCAGTCTGTTACACTGCAGAAGGTCTGTAGAGCACTGACATGCAGTCTTCAGTACAGCAGACAGTATTAGTCTGTGGAGTGAGGAGGCAGTCTGTTACAGTGCAGAAGGTCTGTAGAGCACTGACATGGAGTCTTCAGTACAGCGGACAGTATTAGTCTGTGGAGTGAGGAGGCAGTCTGTTACACTGCAGAAGGTCTGTAGAGCACTGACATGCAGTCTTCAGTACAGCGGACAGTATTAGTCTGTGGAGTGAGGAGGCAGTCTGTTACACTGCAGAAGGTCTGTAGAGCACTGACATGCAGTCTTCAGTACAGCTGACAGTATAAGTCAGTGGAGTGAGGAGGCAGTCTGTTACACTGCAGATAATTTGTAGAGCACTGACATGGAGTCTTCAGTACAGCAGACAGTATAAGTCTGTGGAGTGAGGAGGCAGTCTGTTACAGTGCAGAAGGTCTGTAGAGCACTGACATACAGTCTTCAGTACAGCAGACAGTATAAGTCTGTGGAGTGAGGAGGCAGTCTGTTACAGTACAGAAGGTCTGTAGAGCACTGACATACAGTCTACAGTACAGCGGACAGTATTAGTCTGTGGAGTGAGGAGGCAGTCTGTTACACTGCAGAAGGTCTGTAGAGCACTGACATACAGTCTACAGTACAGCAGACAGTATTAGTCTGTGGAGTGAGGAGGCAGTCTGTTACACTGCAGAAGGTCTGTAGAGCACTGACATGCAGTCTTCAGTACAGCAGACAGTATAAGTCTGTGGAGTGAGGAGGCAGTCTGTTATAGTGCAGAAGGTCTGTAGAGCACGGACATGCAGTCTTCAGTACAGCAGACAGTATAAGTCTGTGGAGTGAGGAGGCAGTCTGTTACAGTGCAGAAGGTCTGTAGAGCACTGACATGCAGTCTTCAGTACAGCAGACATTATAAGTCTGTGGAGTGAGGAGGCAGTCTGTTACACTGCAGAAGGTCTGTAGAGCACTGACATGCAGTCTTCAGTACAGCAGACAGTATTAGTCTGTGGAGTGAGGAGGCAGTCTGTTACAGTGCAGAAGGTCTGTAGAGCACTGACATGGAGTCTTCAGTACAGCAGACATTATAAGTCTGTGGAGTGAGGAGGCAGTCTGTTATACTGCAGAAGGTCTGTAGAGCACTGACATGGAGTCTTCAGTACAGCAGACAGTATAAGTCTGTGGAGTGAGGAGGCAGTCTGTTATACTGCAGAAGGTCTGTAGAGCGCTGACATGCAGTCTTCAGTACAGCGGACAGTATAAGTCTTTGGAGTGAGGAGGCAGTCTGTTACAGTGCAGAAGGTCTGTAGAGCACTGACATGCAGTCTTCAGTACAGCAGACAGTATAAGTCTGTGGAGTGAGGAGGCAGTCTGTTACACTGCAGAAGGTCTGTAGAGCACTGACATGGAGTCTTCAGTACAGCTGACAGTATAAGCCTGTGGAGTGAGGAGGCAGTCTGTTACACCGCAGAAGGTCTGTAGAGCACTGACATACAGTCTTCAGTACAGCAGACAGTATAAGTCTGTGGAGTGAGGAGGCAGTCTGTTACACTGCAGAAGGTCTGTAGAGCACTGACATGGAGTCTTCAGTACAGCAGACAGTATTAGTCTGTGGAGTGAGGAGGCAGTCTGTTACACTGCAGAAGGTCTGTAGAGCACTGACATGGAGTCTTCAGTACAGCAGACAGTATAAGTCTGTGGAGTGAGGAGGCAGTCTGTTACACTGCAGAAGGTCTGTAGAGCACTGGCATGCAGTCTTCAGTACAGCAGACAGTATTAGTCTGTGGAGTGAGGAGGCAGTCTGTTACACTGCAGAAGGTCTGTAGAGCGCTGACATGCAGTCTTCAGTACAGCAGACAGTATAAGTCTGTGGAGTGAGGAGGCAGTCTGTTATAGTGCAGAAGGTCTGTAGAGCACTGACATGTAGTCTTCAGTACAGCGGACAGTATAAGCCTGTGGAGTGAGGAGGCAGTCTGTTACACTGCAGAAGGTCTGTAGAGCACTGACATGCAGTCTTCAGTACAGCAGACAGTATAAGTCTGTGGAGTGAGGAGGCAGTCTGTTACACCACAGAAGGTCTGTAGAGCACTGAGATGTAGTCTTCAGTACAGCAGACAGTATAAGTCTGTGGAGTGAGGAGGCAGTCTGTTACACTGCAGAAGGTCTGTAGAGCACTGACATGGAGTCTTCAGTACAGCAGACAGTATTAGTCTGTGGAGTGAGGAGGCAGTCTGTTACACTGCAGAAGGTCTGTAGAGCACTGACATGCAGTCTTCAGTACAGCAGACAGTATTAGTCTGTGGAGTGAGGAGGCAGTCTGTTACAGTGCAGAAGGTCTGTAGAGCACTGACATGGAGTCTTCTGTACAGCGGACAGTATAAGCCTGTGGAGTGAGGAGGCAGTCTGTTACACTGCAGAAGGTCTGTAGAGCGCTGACATGCAGTCTTCAGTACAGCAGACAGTATAAGTCTGTGGAGTGAGGAGGCAGTCTGTTATAGTGCAGAAGGTCTGTAGAGCACTGACATGCAGTCTTCAGTACAGCAGACAGTATAAGTCTGTGGAGTGAGGAGGCAGTCTGTTATAGTGCAGAAGGTCTGTAGAGCACTGACATGCAGTCTTCAGTACAGCAGACAGTATAAGTCTGTGGAGTGAGGAGGCAGTCTGTTACACCGCAGAAGGTCTGTAGAGCACTGACATGCAGTCTTCAGTACAGCTAGGCATATAATCCTGTAGGAAGGTAGTCCATTGTACATAAATGCAATAGATAAAAAGATTGCTCCCTACCTTCATCCCGCAGCGTGTTCTCCTGGCTGCAGCGAGGTCTCCTTTACGCACACAGCCCCAAGCGCTCAGACCCAAGCGGAAACAGAGGAATATTCTTTCCAAAGAAAAGATAGGATTCTGGTTTTCCAAAGTAAAGAACGGACCCGGCTGTACTTTAATGAAGTCGTGCCGTTACATTTCCAAGGACACGTTTCAGCTCCTGCTGGGGCCTTCATCACCTTATGTGAGCCGTTCACGCAGCTTACCTATAAAGAATAGACAATTAAAGCCACAGGGAGCGGCTGATGCTTAACTCCTTCACTCCTGGACTGGGAATCCTATCATGTTCCATAAACTGGCATCCCTTACAACATAAACAAAAAGGCTCCAATAAGTAATCACAATGCCCTAATATATTATAGAAATATACCCATGTCCAGAGAATAAACATATCTCCTTGCAGAGAGCCCAGCGACCCGAGAGAACGTCTGCTTATTAACTCCTTCCTTCTCAGGCTGTAATAAGTGCCACATATAATCATTCCCAAATGTATGCAAATAGAATATTACAAAACAACCTTCAATAAATAAATACCCCAAACTAACCGCGAGCGCCCCTGGCAGGACCCCGGCAGTGCCTGTCCGCCTTTTATTTTTTCTTTATTTTATTACAAACGTTATATCAGAGAATTAATGGCAGCACAAACCTGTTTATTAGTCGGTATTACTGATGTATAAAAGCAGAAGGCAAATCCATGAATCCATCTATTATCAATGTCAAAAAGAGAAACAGCAGCGCTTCCCAACATTTACAGCCTCAGGGCAAACAGTTTTACTGCAGGGCACCCCTTCCAAAAAGTCTATGTTGCAGGGGTGTGCTAGGGGCGGGGCTTATCAAACCTACCTCTGCTATTCCAGTCAGCGGGTGGCCTCTAGTGTGCTCAGCACTGCCGGCGGCTCCAGCATCCCCTGACCAGCAGCTTTGTGCTCAGTGAAGGTCGCTGGGTGCCCGGTAAAGGAGACACCAAGAGTGCAAAGACTTCAGAGGGGAGGGGGAATGCGGTATCTTCTGCAATCAGCTGCTTGCACGGTACCGCTGCTGCGTATTGTGATTCTCTGTCGCTTGCTGCAGCATATTCGCTGTGTGTAAACCTACCCTGAGGTTTGGTCCACATGGGGCTGATTTGCTACCGAATGTCCTCTGCGTATTTTTGTGCAGCATTCACTGCCTCATTGAGAAAAGATGAGTTCTGCAGCAGAAACTGCAGCACAGAAATTCTATGGCAGATCAGTCCCCTGTGGATCCAGTTTGTGATGCCGATTTTGGTGCGGGTCTGGATTAGGATATGGTATGTGTGGATGTACCCTAACAGTGGTCACCTGTGCCCCTGGCCTGACCCTCTCCCATGTAATGGTGGCCCCTGTGATCAGCACGGCGCTGCTGCGGGATGCATGGACGGCAGTGTGTGCACCTGAACTCCCCTTACCTTCTACTTCGGCACACCTCTGGGGATCAGAGGAACCAAGGAGGAGAGGTCGGGGGAGCTACAGGTCATACAATAACCCGCCGTCTGTACAATTACTGCTGTTCTGTAAAGAGCATCCGTATACCATCCGCCAGTATGTAACCTTCTTCATCCTGAGCTCCAATCTTACAGAACGGGAACGTCTTCCTGGCCGACTACAAGATTCTCCAGGGAATTCCTGCCAACGACTCTGTAAATGGGAAGCAGCAATACATCAGCGCCCCCATGTGTCTGCTGTGGAAGGACTCCCAGGACCAGCTGCTCCCCATCGCTATCCAGGTAAGGTCCAGTCACTCCACGGAG